>CM042263.1:5322745-5660245 GCA_023566225.1 Romanogobio albipinnatus
CACAACAAAACTAAACAAAAAAATTAAACTAAACCGCACAACAAAACTAAACAAAAAAGTGAAACTACACAAACCAACACATCACAACAAAACTAAACAAAAAAATGAAACTAAACCGCACAACAAAACTAAACAAAAAAGTGAAACTAAACAGCACAACAAAACTAAACAAAAAAACAAAAAATGAAACTAAACAGCACAACAAAACTAAACAAAAGAGTGAAACTAAACAGCACAACAAAACTAAACAAAAGAGTGAAACTAAACAGCACAACACATCACAACAAAACTAAACAAAAAAATGAAACTAAACCGCACAACAAAACTAAACAAAAAAGTGAAACTAAACAGCACAACAAAACTAAACAAAAGAGTGAAACTAAACAGCACAACACATCACAACAAAACTAAACAAAAAAATGTAACTAAACCGCACAACAAAACTAAACAAAAAAGTAAAACTACACAACACATCACAACAAAACTAAACAAAAAAATGCAACTAAACCGCACAACTAAACTAAACAAAAAAGTGAAACTAAACAACACAACACATCACAATAAAACTAATCAACAATAAACATGAAACTAAACAACATATCACAACAAAACTAAACAACACATCACAACAAAACTAAACAACAAAAATGTGAAACTAAACAAAGCACAACAAAACTAAACGATAAAGAGTGAAACTACACAACACATCACAACAAAACTAAACAAAAAAAGAAACTAAACAGCACAACAAAACTAAACAAAATAGTGAAACTAAACAACACAACACATCACAACAAAACAAAACAACAAAAAACATGAAACTAAACAACATATCACAACAAAACTAAACAACACATCACAACAAAACTCAAAACACTAACTAAAATACAATTAAATGAAACTAAACCGCTCAAACAAACTAAACACATCACAACAAAACTAAACAACAAAAATGTGAAACTAAACATAGCACAACAAAACTAAACAAAAAGTGAAACTAAACAGCACAACAAAACTAAATAAAAAAGTGAAACTACACAACACATCACAACACAAAAAAACTAAACAAAAAATGAAACTAAACAGCACAACAAAACTAAACAAAAAAGTGAAACTAAACAACACAACACATCACAATAAAACTAATCAACAATAAACATGAACCTAAACAACATATCACAACAAAACTAAACAACACATCACAACAAAACTCAAAACACTAACTAAAATATAATGAAATGAAACTAAATCGCTCAAAGAAACTAAACAACATACACACAACAAAACTAAACAAAAAAGTGAAACCAAACAACATATCACAACAAAACTAAATGACAAAAAAGTTAAACTACACAACACATCACAACAGATTAAATGAAAATAAATGAAACTACACATCACAACAAAACTAAACGAAAAAAAGTTAAACTAAACTGCACAACAAAACTAAACAACAAAAAACATGAAACTAAACAACATATCACAACAAAACTAAACAACACACACAACAAAACTAAACAACATATCACAACAAAACGAAATGACAAAAAACATAAAACTAAACAACACACAACAAAACTAAACAAAAAAGTGAAACCAAACAACACATCACAACAAAACTAAACAAAAAAAGTGAAACTACACAACACATCACAACAAAACTAAAAAAAAAGTAAAACTAAACAACACATCACAACAAAACTAAACAAAAAAAGTGAAACTACACAACACATCACAACAAAACTAAACAAAAAAAGTGCAACTAAATAGCACAACAAAACTAAACTACAAAAAACATGAAACTAAACAACACAACAAAACTAAACAAAAAAAGCGAAACAAAACTAAACAACACACAACAAAACTAAACAAAAAAAGTGAAACTAAACAGCACAACAAAACTAAACAACAAAAAACATGAAACTAAACAACACAAAACACTAAACAAAAAAGTGAAACTAAACAACACATCACAACATAACTAAACAAAAAAGTGAAACTACACAACACATCAAAAAAAAAACTAAACAAAAAAGTGAAACTAAACTACACATCACAACAAAACAAAACAACAACAAAAACATGAAACTAAACAACACATCACAACAAAACTAAACAAAAAACATGAAACTAAACAACATATCACAACAAAACTAAACAAAAAAGTGAAATTAAACAACACACACAAAAAACGAAACAAAAAAGTGAAGCTAAAAAACACATCACAACAAAACTAAACAAAAAAAGTGAAACTACACAACACATCACAACAAAACTAAACAAAAAAGTTAAACTAAGCAACACATCACAACAAAACTAAATTAAAAAAGTGCAACTAAACAGCACAACAAAACTAAACTACAAAAAACATGAAACTAAACAACACAACAAAACTAAACAAAAAAAGTGAAACTAAACAACACACAACAAAACTAAACAACAAAAAAGTGAATCTAAACCACACATCACAACAAAACTAAACAAAAAAGTGAAGCTAAAGAACACATCACAACAAAACTAAACTACAAAAAACATGAAACTAAACAACACAACAAAACTAAACAAAAAAAGTGAAACTAAACAACACACAACAAAACTAAACAACTAAAAAGTGAATCTAAACCACACATCACAACAAAACAACAAAACTGAACGACAAAAAAGTGAAACTAAACAACACATCACAACAAAACTAAACAAACCAACCAAACAGCACAATGAAACAAAAAAACTAAACACAAAACAATGCAACTTAAGTAAACAAACACTAAACTAATACTAACCACTGCACAATGAAACGAAACCACACAATCAAACAAAACTAAATAACGCAGCTCAATGAAACTAAACAAAACACGAAACAATGAAACTAAACTAAAAACAAAAACATCAAAACTAAACAAGACAACAATTCAACAAAGCAATACACATCACAGCGCACAACAGCAAAACAAAACACATTTGGATTTTCATTCAACAATTTGTTTGCTCTCCAAACACCAAAAGTGTGTTGCTTTCTGAATCCTCTGCAGAGGAAGTGTTTGTTACAGCAATCCCTGCATAGCTTAGTAAAGGTTTAGAGCACGTACTGCAGTTCTCCTCGTCTGAATTGTCGCTGCAGTCGCTCTGGCCGTCACACCTCCAGTGGTCCGGGATGCAGTTGTTGTCCGTGCAGCGGAACTCATGCGGCCCACATGTCTTCTCATCTGCATACACAAACAAACAAAGCATCCATTTGAATGTCCTCCTTCAGATTACGGTGTAAAATAAATAGGGATCCTGAGCTAGTTTAGATAAACTAAACCATAACATTTTCACAATATACAAACTGTTTCAGTGAGGACTTTAACAACCTTGTGATGGTTTTCAGCTTACCACGAAGGTTGGCATATTAATATTTTATTAGTAAATGTTTACTTGTGTATCTGCCAGGTTTTTATTTTACCATAAATTGAACACTTTTTTTCCCAGGATCCCACAAGGCTGAATCAAAGGCACAATGCTAAATCACATCTTCCTTTCTCTAAAATAATCAACATGCTAATCCGAGCTCGTTTGAGAACAGGAAATCAGGAATGCAATTTCCCCTCATCTGAATGTCGGCGACGACTAATCCAACTATCTCGAGAGATGATGAGAACATAATGCATGATTAATTGACAATCACAATGCAGTGTTTGAGTGCTAATTCCCCGACTTAAAATGACATTAAGAGAATTTTAATTTGACAAGAACGCGGCTGGAATATTAAGATTTGTCCCCAATATAGCTTTAGGGCTCAAATTTCCTTCAAGATGGAAAAAAGAGAGAGATTTGCTCATTATAACTAAATAAAGAACCATTATACACATGTGTTTTAACACCTAATTTTATATGTTTGAAAAAAATGTACTTGACTTTACACTCTAAAAAAAAAGGTTCTATATGGCACCAAAAATGGTTCTTGGCTCGTAATCATAGGGGAACCTTTTTAAGTGCTATATAGCACCAATTTTGGTGCTTCAGTGGTTCTTCAGTGGTTCTTCAGAGGTTCTTCACCGGTTCTTTGACTATGGTGCTATATAGCACCGCTACCATAAACAGAACATGCTAAGATATGGTGCTATATAGCACCAAAAATGGTTCCCCTATGATTACGACGAAGAACCATTTTTGGTGCCATATAGAACCTTTTTTTTTTTTTAGAGTGTAGCGACTTTCAGGAAATGCAGTTCTGTTAGAATATACAAACAGCTAGCCTGGATGCTTAGCCCCGCCCACAACATTTGAGGTTGGGTTCTGGACCATAGACATCAAGTTTAAGGCGCTGACGCTTGCATACAGAGCCACCACACGCTCAGCTCCGACTTACTTTGACCCCATTCTACAAATCCACACCCCCACCAGAAGCCTTCGCTCAGCAAAGGAACGACGGCTTGTGGTACCATCACAGAGGGGGGAAAAATCCCTTTCCAGAACATTTTCATTCAACGTTCCCAGCTGGTGGAACGATCTTCCCAACACCATCCGTAACGCAGAATCATTGACATCATTCAAAAATCAACTTAAAACTCAGCTCTTCCGTGAGCACTTAACCTCATAAAAAAAAAAATTAAAAAAAAATTATTCTTTCTCTTCCTTCTTCCCTCCCTACTCTAGCCTGTGCTACACTGAGCAATGTACACGGTCTCAGGATTTCAGGCTCTTATTGCGCTTCTCGACTCTTCATGACCAATCGCTTCATGTTCTCCCAAGTTGTAAGTCGCTTTGGATAAAAGCGTCTGCTAAATGCATAAATGTAAATGTAAATGTAGACTGTAAAAAAAATAAGGACGTAGTGTCCGTGACGTCACCCATAGGATTCTGAAGAGCAGTTTTGAAGCGTAAATTAGGGACGAGCTGCCCGTTGCCATCTTGGCATCACGCGTCACTCCCGGATAACAGAAAATAGGCAAAGAGGCGGGACGTGGGCGGAGCTGAAGGGACGCGATGACTAACAGACAGCAGATAAATGGCTATCCACCTGTCACTCAAAGTGGCCACGCCCTTAATTATGCAGAACTTTAATGCTTTATATAATGTAAACGAATGAGTTATAAAAAAATGTACCCCACTCACAGTCGTCATGAAGGGCAAAATTAACCGTACAGACCAAAACCACAATTTGTTCCAGACTGTAAACATGTTTTATTCTGCTGTAAAGTTGGGCGTTTTAACATGAGCTCAATGAGATTCTGCTCCTTCTGGAGCCTGCCTCTAGTGGCCAGTCGATGAATTGCAGTTTAAGTCACTTCCGTATTGGCTTCAAGAGAAACTGCGGGAGGTTGCCGCTTGGTCTGGACTTGATCCGTTGTGGAGCAACTATGCTCGAACCAGAGCTGTTCGGACCAATCAGATTGTCAGGGTGGGCTTTATACGATGATGGACAGATGATCAACAGTAACGCAATCATCCACGTCCCCAAAGAGCGCTTGGGTTGAATTCGCTTACTAAACGGAGAACTAGTTCGTGTATGCATTCACTTTTAATATTTCTCTGTGTATCCTTAAATTCCTTTTACAACACCGGCAAAGATTGTTTACACTCATCTTCTTCTTCTACTTCTTCCAGCGTGCGTGCAGTTGAGTTCTGTTGACAACTATGCGACGCTCAACACACGTCATTACTCCGTTGCTCTGATTGGTTGTAGGTCTATCCAATTGAGTGCAGAGGCATTTTCTTTCCTGGTTCGGTTGAGACACGCCCCATAATCACAGCCCAATGGAGCAGCATCAGACTCATATTCTGACTAGAATCTCAGTATGACGACGTCAGGCTAATGCTGCGTTCACACCAAACGCGAATAGAGCGTCAGGAGCGAGTGATTTCAATGTTAAGTCAATGGAAAGGCACGTTGACGCGCGTCTGGAGGTCATGCGGCGCGATGGACGCGATTTCACGTCATTCGTGCGTCCAGTTCGCGCGAATGACGCAAATTTGACGCGAATTGAGTCACCCTGCATAATTTAAAAATACTATTATTGTGTCACAAAATGTAGTTTTAAGACTTTTTCAGGTGAGAATGTAGTTGTTTAAATCTCAAATATGTGGTTTATTTATAAAGAGAGCGCCTATTTTAAAAAAATAATCTTGTGTTTTTGGAGTTGTGAGATCCAGGCGATCACCGGGCACTCAGCGCTCATTAACCCCGGCGAGAGCAGCCTTTCCTCGGCTAGTCCTTCTGACGTTTGCCGCTGGCTCTGATGTCCTGTAGTGGTTCGTCTTGTGTGGATCTAACGCCCGATCTTTGGTGTCATGAATCTATAATTTGTTGTCTGCCAACTCAATTTGACTGAGGGCAAAGAGAAGTTTCATAACTTTATTTTTTTAAGGATATTTAAATATACATGCAGTGTAGATAATGTAGGAGTTGCCTGGACCACATTTGTGTGGCTATTAATGCTAAATATATATTTTTAATGAAAATGAAAAGAGGCAGAGTGGTGTTTATGACATATTTCTGCTGGAGCACCTAGACCACGCATCTATTTCGCTTCAAAGGCTCAATTTCCAACTAGACGCGGTAGACGCTCCATTCGCGTTTGGTGTGAACGCAGCATCACAAACAGCAGGTGTATTAATTAAATTCATAGTTTTAACACATTTGTGTTAGTCTGTATGCTTTCAGTGTGCTACGGGCTAATTAGCTTGTGCCGACGTGCTGCCAATGTGAGGCAGATCCTGGTGAATAATTCAAAACAAATAAATAGGATCATGCTGTGATGTGAGAGACCACATCCGACAAATCAAGAGCGGTGTTCAATGCGTCAGAGCGAGGCAGCATGCTGAATGTTTCAATGATCCATTCTTCTGATGTGGACCTTTAGTTGTGGTGGAGGAAAACACACACCGAACCAGCACTCAGCCATTCAAGCTAGAGCAACCAGTGAGCGCATGCAGTGTGCTGGAACAAAATGACCAAAAAAAAACAACAACATTAATATCACTCTCCTGATAACAAACCAACTAAAATAAACTAATGCAAAGTAGCTCAATATCAGCAATAGTAGAACATGTATAAAGTATTTTATGCATGTATTATGTTATATGCAGTTTTTGCTTTTTCAATGCTAAAACCAGTAATTAGAAAGAAGTTAAAGCTGCACTATGTAACATTTTTTTCAGTAAAATATCCAAAAACCACTAGGCCGGTGTTATATATTTTGTTCAATTGAGTACTTACAATATCCCACATTTTTCCAACTATTTGCAAATCGTGAGAAAATTGCTATTTTAACCAAGGAACCGTCACGTGTGAGCGAGTCGCCTGTCAATGACATCATATCTGCATTCCCCTCGGTTTCCGGTTTTATTTTGCAGAAACGCTTTACTCTCACTGCAGTGTGAACAAGTGTCATAGCAGCCGCTGAGAGAACACACAGAGTAACGTCATCACTTCATCAACACACTCAGATGTGTCTAATATGATCAACAGAGCTGCGTTACCTCATACTCATGACTAGAAAAGCGGAAATGGCGCAGGCGACTGAGGCATAATAAAAGTCCTGCTGCTCGCGAGGCGTGTGTTGCGTTCTTATTAACAATCACTCCAGCAGTTCCTCAGCTCCACAACACTCGGCCCTGCTCTGCTTCATTCTACAGTAACGTTAATAATCACGTCCATCAACATGATTTTTGCCCGAGTCCTATCCCGATTCTTTCCATAAGACCTTATGTTCCAAGAGTCTGCGCTCAAACTTGGCATCATCAAACTATGCCTTTGTTTTGAATAGGCGACCTCTTGCGGACGGAAAAGTTACATAGTGCACCTTTAATAAAACAAATCCTGATATTTTATTTTGTTTATATTGTAGCATTGGTTAAAATGTAATTAGATTTACACTATATTGCTAAAGGTTTTGGGACGCCTGACTTTACATGCACATGAACTTTAATCACATCCCATTCTTAATCCGTAGGGTTTAATATGGAGTCGTCCCACCCTTTCCAGCTCTAACAGCTTCAGCTCTTCTGGGAAGGCTTTCCACAAGGTTTAGGAGTGTGTTTATGGGAATTTTTGACCATTCTTCTAGAAGAGCATTTGTGAGGTCAGGCACTGATGTTGGACGAGAAGGCCTGGCTCGCAGTCTCCACACTAATTCATCCTAAAGGTGTTCTATCGGGTTGAGGTCAGGATTCTGTGCAGGCCAGTCAAGTTCTTACACACCAAACTCGCTCATCCATGTCTTGATGGCCCTTGCTTTGTGCACTGGTGCGCAGTCATGTTGGGACAGGAAGGGGCCATCCCCAAATTGTTCCCACAAAGTTGGGAGCATGAAATTGTCCAAAATGTATTGGTATGCTGAAGCATTAAGAGTCGTTTCACTGGAACTAAGGGGCCAAGCCCAACCCCTGAAAAACAACCCCACACCATAATCCCCCCTCCACCAAACTTTACAATTGGCACAATGCAGTCAGGCAAGTACCGTTCTCCTGGCAACCGCCAAACCCAGACTTGTCCATCGGATTGCCAGACAGAGAAGTGTGAATGGTCACTCCAAGAGAACACGTCTCCACTGCCAGTGGCGGCGTGCTTTACCCCACTGCATCCGATGCTTTGCATTGCACTTGGAGATGTAAGGCTTGGATGAGCTGCTCAGCCATTGAAATCCATTCCATGAAGCTCTCTCCGCACTGCTCTTGAGCTAATCTGAAGGTCACACAAAGTTTGGAGGTCTGTAGCTCTTGACTCTGCAGAAAGTTGGCGACTTCCGCGCACTGTGCGCCTCAGCATGCTGCATTCTAATCCAGCCCATTGCACTCAGTCTTTCTGTTTTGAAAAACCATTCCCATTGTTCCATGTCCATTAAAAGACCTGGTCCCTTTTCCATCTCAGTCAACCTATCAATACGCCCTATTGATGTCTTCTTTGAATCTTATGAACCCACCAGTGGATGCTTTTCATCTTAATATCTTGTTAGGAAATGACTCGGTTTTTAAAGGGATGTAAGCAAGTTATTGATTATTTGGAAGATGAAGCTCCACTCCACTGATGGACGTTCAGATAGGCACTTAGAAAAGGTCCTCATGTTTAAAAATCAATACAGTATTATGCAGGCTAAATGTGAATATTCCATTATATCCTCTCAATGATGTAAAGTGCACAAGTGTGTTGTGTACCTAGGGAAATCCAGTATAGCAAAATCGTCCAAGACCGTACGTAATTCCAGCACACAAGGAGAAAAATGCATTATGGGGAAAAAAATAGCCTCATAACTAAAGATTTAATAGATTGTTTTTTTGTTTGTTTTTTTTTTACAATTTTGCAGTACATGTTCATCTCGTTGTACCCAACCAGACAATTTGATGTATAAAATATAACTTAAATGTGTATTTTGGTGACTGGGTAAGCTTTGATACGCTTTAAAGGTGCAGTGTATAAATTTGAACGGCATCTAGCGGTGATGTTGCAAATTGCTAGCTGCTGGTTGTAGCAGTTCAAGGTGGTAAAGTTGGCTTTTGGAACGTTGACTAGGTTGGACCAATGAATGACTGGTTTGGACCACTTTAGCGGCATCTAGCGATGAGGTTGTGAATTGCAATCACCCACCGCTCACCCCTCCCTCTCGGAGCACATAGAGAAGCTACGGTGGCTGACACAGGACAAAAATGTTGTTGTCGGAAAGAGCAGAGAGTGACTAGCGCTCTGTAGAGAAGTTTGTCTGTTTAGGGCTACTGTAGAAACATGGCGGCGCAAAATGGCAATTTCACTGTAAAGGGACCCGCAGTGTGTGTAGATGGAAATGGCTCATTCTAAGGTATATACAGTGAGGAAAATAAGTATTTGAACACCCTGCTATTTTGCACGTTTTCCTACTTGGAAATCATGGAGGGGTCTGAAATTGTCATCGTAGGTGCTTGTCCACTGTGAGAGACATAATCTAAAATAAAAAAATCCAGAAATCACAATGTATGATTTTTTAACTATTTATTTGTATGATACAGCTGCAAATAAGTATTTGAACACCTGTCTATCAGCTAGAATTCTGACCCTCAAAGATCTGTTAGTCTGCCTTTAAAATGTCCACCTCCACTCCATTTATTATCCTAAATTAGATGCACCTGTTTGAGATCGTTAGCTGCATAAAGACACCTGTCCACCCCATACAATCAGTAAGAATCCAACTACTAACATGGCCAAGACCAAAGAGCTGTCCAAAGACACGAGACAAAATTGTACACCTCCACAAGGCTGGAAAGGGCTACGGGGAAATTGCCAAGCAGCTTGGTGAAAAAAGGTCCACTGTTGGAGCAATCATTAGAAAATGGAAGAAGATAAACATGACTGTCAATCTCCCTCGGACTGGGGCTCCATGCAAGATCTCACCTCGTGGGGTCTCAATGATCCTAAGAAAGGTGTGAAATCAGCCCAGAACTACACGGGAGGAGCTGATCAATGACCTGAAAAGAGCTGAGACCACCGTTTCCAAGGTTACTGTTGGTAATACACTAAGACGTCATGGTTTGAAATCATGCATGGCACGGAAGGTTCCCCTGCTTAAACCAGCACATGTCAAGGCCTGTCTTAAGTTTGTCAATGACCATTTGGATGATCCAGAGGAGTCATGGGAGAAAGTCATGTGGTCAGATGAGACCAAAATAGAACTTTTTGGTCATAATTCCACTAAACGTGTTTGGAGGAAGAAGAATGATGAGTACCATCCCAAGAACATCATCCCTACTGTGAAGCATGGGGGTGGTAGCATCATGCTTTGGGGGTGTTTTTCTGCACATGGGACAGGGCGACTGCACTGTATTAAGGAGAGGATGACCGGGGCCATGTATTGTGAGATTTTGGGGAACAACCTCCTTCCCTCAGTTAGAGCATTGAAGATGGGTCGAGGCTGGGTCTTCCAACATGACAATGACCCGAAGCACACAGCCAGGATAACCAAGGAGTGGCTCTGTAAGAAGCACATCAAGGTTCTGGCGTGGCCTAGCCAGTCTCCAGACCTAAACCCAATAGAGAATCTTTGGAGGAGCTCA
This sequence comes from Romanogobio albipinnatus, assembly GCA_023566225.1. Taxonomy (NCBI): domain Eukaryota; kingdom Metazoa; phylum Chordata; class Actinopteri; order Cypriniformes; family Gobionidae; genus Romanogobio; species Romanogobio albipinnatus. Next base: position 5,333,750 of record CM042263.1, read on the forward strand.
AACTCTGTGTTTCTCAGCGACAGGCCAGAAACCTCACTGATCTAGAGAAGATCTGTGTGGAGGAGTGGGCCAAAATCCCTCCTGCAGTGTGTGCAAACCTGGTGAAAAACTACAGGAAACGTTTGACCTCTGCAATTGCAAACAAAGGCTACTGTACCAAATATTAACATTGATTTTCTCAGGTGTTCAAATACTTATTTACAGCTGTATCATACAAATAAATAGTTAAAAAATCATACATTGTGATTTCTGGATTTTTTTTTTTAGATTATGTCTCTCACAGTGGACATGCACCTACGATGACAATTTCAGACCCCTCCATGATTTCTAAGTGGGAGAACTTGCAAAATAGCAGAGTGTTCAAATACTTATTTTCCTCACTGTATATAGCGTTATAAAAACATAACGCTTCATTATGTAATGTCTTTATACATCACCGAAAACATAGTTATTTCTGTCAATAGATCCTCATAAATACTACACACTGCACCTTTAAAGAAGAATTCTGCAGTGGAAAAGTTTCTTGAAAGTCCCAAATGACAAAATGACAAACTTCAGCTTACTTGCAATGCACTAACCGTTCCCTGTGATGAAAGCCAGAGTGTTCCCTTGAAGAGGTAAATGCTAAGATTCAGAGATTCGGAGCTGGACAGAAATGGACAGCACTTATGAAAAGTATTTCAGATTGATATAAAGATAAAAACTATTTACAAGACAATTTGTCACTGCAAGATGCCACATACTGTACTTGCCATTATAAACTGAAGGCGCTACTAGCAATAACTTGAAGATGTCCTTCTTTATTCAACTACAAAAATGCCGAAAGACACTTACAAAAGGACACATAAAGGAAGTTTCTTCAGGTCTTTTGTTGGAGATGTGAGGACTTTAAAAGACTGACGTGCTCACGTTTGTGTAGTGTTCACTTTAAAGCTGTATAAAATCCTTTGTAAGTCCATAGCCTTTCCGTCCCAAAAAAAACGCATTCACCATATACTGTATGATTCCATATTCCTACTTCTATTTTCTCAGTGCGGTTAACATGAGGAGAAGATTTGCCATACATACGATACATTTTCAGAAAATAACAACTTAAATATATAAATTGGGTTAAAATATATTTAATATATAAAACTAGACACTCAGACACCTTCAACATTTCTCACATTATCACATTTGATTCGCTATAGTTTAGAAAATTGTAAAATATGACAAGAACTCAAGAGTTCAAACAAATTCATCTTGATAATGTCTGATAACTTTGATAGAAAGGTATGTAATGGTTTACAATCAGCTGTTCAATTTAGGTACACAATTAGATAATATCAGTTTGGGTCAACCAATGACCAAGCAATGCTTCATTTTGTTCAGTCTGTGGTGTAAAAGGTCACATTAGCAATTCAAGAAAAAACACATGGTCAAAGTGTCTGAATCATTTTGGCCCCAGATTTGTATCAATTTTACTGGTAGTCCACACAGTATGAAGCATTTTTGGGTATAATATGTCACGTTTACTTTATTTTGCTATCCTTACTTACGTAAAAGTGTCCTGCACCCACTAGTAATATATGGTGTCTATATTCATTTTTGGTTTGACTGTATGTTGTAAACAGTGTGGCTTTTTTTTAATTTAAATGAATTTATACATAACTTAAAATGTCAAAATATATTTAAAAATGTACTTTGAGAAGCAAAAAAGTACCTAAAAAACAATTCCAATCTTAAAATACATTTTAAGTACATGCAAAATAATGAAAGAAATACTTTTTAAAAGTCATATTTAAGTACATATTTTGGAAATATTGTTTATTTTAGAGTTTTTATTATAGTTGCAATATAATTTCAAAACATATTTTTTTGCCAGATATGATCACTTTTGGACTATTTCGCCTTTTGGAGCACTTTTTCGCTGACTTTCTTTTGTGTGTGGAAACTATATTAGTCATAATATTTTCCAGATATGAGCATTTCTTGAACAATTTTGGCTTTTTGAAGCACTTTTTAAACTTTATTTAGTTTGGAAACAATACAGGTCATAATTTTCTTCCAGATATGAGCACTTTTGGACTATTTCGCCTTTTGGAGCATTTTTTTTCGTCTGTTTAGGTTTTTTTTTGGAAACTATATTAGTCATATTTGTTTCCAGATATGAGCACTTTTGGACTATTTTGCCTTTTGGAGCACTTTTTTCGACTGTTTAGTTTTTGTTTTAGAAACTATATTAGTATTTGTTTCCAGATATGATCACTTTTGGATTATTTCGTCTTTTGGAGCACTTTATTTGACAGTTTAGTTTTTTTTTGGAAACTATATTAGTATTTGTTTCCAGATATGATCACTTTTGGACTATTTCGCCTTTTGGAGCACTTTTTCACTGACTTTCTTTTGTGTGTGGAAACTATATTAGTCATAATATTTTCCAGATATGAGCATTTCTTGAACAATTTTGGCTTTTTGAAGCACTTTTTAAACTTTATTTAGTTTGGAAACAATACAGGTCATAATTTTCTTCCAGATATGAGCACTTTTGGACTATTTCGCCTTTTGGAGCATTTTTTTTCGTCTGTTTAGGTTTTTTTTTGGAAACTATATTAGTCATATTTGTTTCCAGATATGAGCACTTTTGGACTATTTTGCCTTTTGGAGCACTTTTTTCGACTGTTTAGTTTTTGTTTTAGAAACTATATTAGTATTTGTTTCCAGATATGATCACTTTTGGATTATTTCGTCTTTTGGAGCACTTTATTTGACAGTTTAGTTTTTTTTTTGGAAACTATATTAGTATTTGTTTCCAGATATGATCACTTTTGGACTATTTCGCCTTTTGGAGCACTTTTTCGCTGACTTTCTTTTGTGTGGAAACTATATTAGTCATAATATTTTCCAGATATGTGCATTTCTTGAACAATTTTGGCTTTTTGAAGCACTTTTTAAACTTTATTTAGTTTGGAAACAATACAGGTCATAATTTTCTTCCAGATATGAGCACTTTTGGACTATTTCGCCTTTTGGAGCATTTTTTTTCGTCTGTTTAGGTTTTTTTTTGGAAACTATATTAGTCATATTTGTTTCCAGATATGAGCACTTTTGGACTATTTTGCCTTTTGGAGCACTTTTTTCGACTGTTTAGTTTTTGTTTTAGAAACTATATTAGTATTTGTTTCCAGATATGATCACTTTTGGATTATTTCGTCTTTTGGAGCACTTTATTTGACAGTTTAGTTTTTTTTTTGGAAACTATATTAGTATTTGTTTCCAGATATGATCACTTTTGGACTATTTCGCCTTTTGGAGCACTTTTTCACTGACTTTCTTTTGTGTGTGGAAACTATATTAGTCATAATATTTTCCAGATATGAGCATTTCTTGAACAATTTTGGCTTTTTGAAGCACTTTTTAAACTTTATTTAGTGTGGAAACAATACAGGTCATAATTTTCTTCCAGATATGATCACTTTTGGACTATTTCGCCTTTTGGAGCATTTTTTCGCTGACTTTCTTTTGTGTGTGGAAACTATATGAGTCATAATATTTTCCAGATATGTGCATTTCTTGAACAATTTTGGCTTTTTGAAGCACTTTTTCAATTTTATTTAGTGTGGAAACAATACAAGTCATAATTTTCTTCCAGATATGAGCACTTTTGGACTATTTCGCCTTTTGAAACGCTTTTTTTCGTCTGTTTAGGTTTTTTTTGGAAACTATATTAGTCATATTTGTTTCCAGATATGAGCACTTTTGGACTATTTTGCCTTTTGGAGCACTTTTTTCGACTGTTTAGTTTTTGTTTTAGAAACTATATTAGTATTTGTTTCCAGATATGATCACTTTTGGATTATTTCGTCTTTTGGAGCACTTTATTTGACTGTTTAGTTTTTTTTTTGGAAACTATATTAGTATTTGTTTCCAGATATGATCACTTTTGGACTATTTCGCCTTTTGGAGCACTTTTTCGCTGACTTTCTTTTGTGTGGAAACTATATTAGTCATAATATTTTCCAGATATGAGCATTTCTTGAACAATTTTGGCTTTTTGAAGCACTTTTCAACTTTATTTAATGTGGAAACAATACAAGTCATAATTTTCTTCCAGATATGATCACTTTTGGACTATTTCGCCTTTTGGAGCACTTTTTTCGACTGTTTTTTTTTTTTTAGAAACTATATTAGTCATATTTGTTTCCAGATATGAGCACTTTTGGACTATTTCGCCTTTTGGAGCACTTTTTTCAACTGTTTTGTTTTTTTAGAAACTATATTAATCATATTTGTTTCCAGATATGAGCACTTTTGCACTATTTCGCCTTTTGGAGCACTTTTTTCGACTGTTTTGGTTTTTTTAGAAACTATATTAGTATTTGTTTCCAGATATGAGCACTTTTGGACTAGTTCAGCTTTTTTGCAACACTTTTCGATTGTTCTTTTTTTGTGTGGAAACTATATTTGTCATGATTTTTTTTCCAGATATGAGCATTTTTTGAACAGTTTTGGCTTTTTAAAGCACTTTTTCAACTTTATATAGTGTGGAAACAATATTAGTCATACTTTTCTTCCAGATATGAGCACTTTTGGACTATTTCAGCTTGATTCAAAACTTTTTTTTTTTTTTTTGTGTGTGTATATTTTGAAATTTATTCTTGAAATGCATAGTATTAGTAATTAATATTCATAGTAACAGTAATTTATTACAAAATAAAAAATATATATTTTACTCAGTATTTACGTGCACCATGTATTTTTTATACTTATTAAAGTATCGCATCATCAGCTTAAAACATATCTCAACAAATGTTTGTTTAAACCTAAAATTTCCAAAATATATCACAAAATGTACTTCGAGAGGAAAAAAAATACTTTTCCAATCTTAAAATATATTTTGGGTATATGCAAAATAATGAAAAGCAACAACAAAAAACATTTTATACTTTTATACTTACAGTATCACATCATTAGTTTATCAGTATGCATCAAGTTAAAGTTTATATTTTAAGTTTAAATAATTGAGAAGTCTCCAAGCATTAAACCCAAAAAAAAAACTTCATCTGCAAGCCAAAGTAGCTGCTTTACTTGACACATAAAATCCAGCTCTGACTACAGAGGAACACTGCTCTTTTAAAATGGAGGAAAAACCAAAGAATCTGCATAATTATAGTGCACTAAATGTTCCATTCTGGGCCCGATGGAGAAGGCTAATCGGTTAGCTGCTCATAAAGCAAACACAATGCAACCTGACAACCCTCGCCCAGAGAAGACGTTAGCGCTTGGTTGAACAGTTTTCAGCAAAACTTAACAATCCACAAAACCTCAAGATTGGAGTAAGAACTCCAAGAACTCGGTTTTGAGAGCTATCTTTATTCATCTGCGTCAGCCTTCTGGGTAAAGGGTTGGTGCAAAATTAAAGCAAATGGAATGTTTTAGGAGTTTTGACTTGCAGAAAATTCTCACACTGAATTTTAACGAGGATATTTATGGACGGTGATGATGAGCGCGAGGTAATGCGCGGCGACGTCAATGGACTCACCGCAGTTGGCCTCGTCCGAGCCGTCGGCGCAGTCGGGGTCCTCGTCGCACACCCACAGCTTGGAGATGCAGTGCATTGTGGTCTTGCATTGAAACTGGGACGGCGAACAAGTGTTCTCGGCTGGAGACAGAAGTACATCATGTGATCAAAACTTTGAGAAGACAGACAAACCGCAGAATATTCCCAAGTGTTTTCTCCGTATTTGAAAGTTCATACGTTCTAGGTTTGTTGAGCCTTTATTCTACTCCACCCTTTTTGAAACACCAGTAAAGAGTAGAACCATAAAGAATCAGTAACAGACTGCAGAAAACTGTCCTTTAATCTCCCCACAACACCGAAATAAACTCATGGATTGTGCAGGAACATTGCTCGCAGCAGGCGATTTGAAGTCTGACAGTGATTGTCTTGCAATTGATTGTATATAAGGAGGTCAATTTGCACACAAGCGCTGTTTTGATGGCTGTAGCGCTGGAGCTTTAAATGAGAGGAATTAAGAGACAGCTTTTCTTAGGCCCTGTTCTCATGTGGATGTCTGTAAATTTGCATAGCACCTCAGTGATAACGCTCATGCATTCAGATGGCGATTTATTCCAGTAGTTCACGTCAGAATTCAAATGTCCTGATAATTCACTCAACCCCACGTCATTCAAGATGTTCACGTCTTTCTTTCTTCGGTCGAAAAGAAATTAAAGTTCATCCACAAATAAAAATCATGTCATTATTTACTCCCCCTCAAGATGTCCCAAACCTGTGTGAATTTCTTTGTTCTGCTGAACACAAAGGAAGTTATTTGGAAGAATGTTTGTAACCAAGCAGATCTGGGCAGCCATTGACTACCATAGTATTTTTTCCCCCACTATGGTGGTCAATGGCTGCTGAGATCTGCTCGGTTTTAAGGTCCAAAATCCATATATATACACACAGGTGCTGGTCATATAATTAGAATATCATCAAAAAGTTGATTTATTTCACTAATTCCATTAAAAAAGTCAAACTTGTATATTATATTCATTCATTTCCTTTTTGTCTTTAGCACAGACGCTTCTGACGCTGTCTGTTGTTCAAGAGTGGCTTGACACAAGGAATGCGACAGCTGAAACCCATGTCTTGCATACGTCTGTGCGTAGTGGTTCTGAGTCCACTCTTTGTGAATCTCCCCCACATTTTTGAATGGGTTTTGTTTCACAATCCTCTCCAGGGTGTGGTTATCCCTATTGCTTATACACTTTTTTCTACCATATATTTTCCTTCCCTTCGCCTCTCTATTAATGTGCTTGGACACAGAGCTCTGTGAACAGCCAGCCTCTTTTGCAATGACCTTTTGTGTCTTGCGCTCCTTGTGCAAGCTGTCAATTGTCGTCTTTTGGACAACTGTCAAGTCAGCAGTCTTCCCCATGATTGTGTAGCCTACAGAACTAGACTGAGAGACCATTTAAAGGCCTTTGCAGGTGTTTTGAGTTAATTAGCTGATTAGAGTGTGGCACCAGGAGTATTCATTATTGAACCTTTTCACCATATTCTAATTTTCTGAGATACTGAATTTGGGATTTTCCTTAGTTGTCTGTTATAATCATCAAAATTAAAAGAAATAAACATTTGAAATATATCACTCTGTGTGTAATGAATGAATGTAATATACTTTTTGAATGGAATTTTTTCCTGTAGCTCAAACAGTAGAGCATGGCGCTAGCAACGCCAAGGTCATGGGTTCGATTCCCAGGGAAAGCAAGAACTGACAAAATGTAAAATGTGTATCTTGAATGCAATGTAAGTTGCTTTGGATAAAAGCGTCTGCCAAATGCATAAATGTAAATCAACTTTTTGATGATATTCTAATTATATGACCAGCACCTGTATATATATATATATATATATATATATATATATATATATATATATATATATATATATATATATATATATATATATATATATATATATATATATATATATATATTTATTTATTTATTTATTTATTAGGGGTTGCACCGACTAGTCGACTAATCAACTAGTCGACTTTAATGCTCTGCCATGACCCTTTAATCTTGACGTCGACAGGCCTATAGAGGGCGTGACAGGATAAGCCATTTCCTGACATGCAGGCTGCCAGGCTCTGTTTCCAACAGTTAAAAATGACAAATAAATCAGAAGCAGAAATCAGAGCAGAAATCTATGAGAAATATAACGACCCAAAGACAAAAGAACTGATACAAAAGCTGTTATGTAGGAGCAATAACCTTATGGGCAGCGCTGTGTCATATGCCATAGCTGTCCTGAGCACAAGAAAACTCGTGTTTGCGTCTCAGCTCAAGGTGCAGGGTTATTTGTTTATTAATGACGTCATCAGCGACTAGTCGACGTCGACTCGACTTTCATCACATAAATGTCGAAAAAATCAGAAGTCGTTCAACCCCTAATATATGATGGACATGGCAAATGTGGCCAGGATGCCGGGGTTACACCCCTACTCTTTATTGAACGACTGTGATTTTTAATGATCACAGAGAGTCAGGACCTCGGTTTAACGGTGCTTGTTACAGTATAGTGTCCCCATCACTATACTGGGGGGTGAGGACCCACACAGACTACAGGGTGAACACCCCCTGCTGGCCTCACTAACACCTCTACCAGCAGCAACCTAGTTTTCCCAGTTGGTTTCCCATCCAGGTTCTGACCAGGCTCAGCCCTGCTTAGCTTCAGTGGGAAACCAGTCTTGGGCTCTAGGGTGATATGGCTGCTGGGGATACTGTATATCGTACAGTGCTTGGAAGTGGTCAAAAAGGATGAATTGATCTCTTCTTGAATCCAGGGCCGTTTTTAGGCATAGGCGAACTAGGCGGTCGCCTAGGGCGCCATCAGCTGAAGGGGCGCCAATTAACGCATATCAGGGGTGTGTGTAAAGGGTGTCAAGGCAACCCTGAAATATATTGCCGCCCCCACTGGTTCCCCTAACACTATTGGATCAGAGTGCTGTCAATTACTGTCTGAATGTTGCATGTAAAGTTTGCATTTGGAGCGCTCAACACCATTAGCTCAAAGAGCTCGGTCAGAGCTTTGGCAAGGTAACGCTTTTTTTTAACCACACAATAAAGCTAAATTCAAAGGCCAATTAAGAAAACAGGTAGAATAAAAAGTGCATAAATCTGTATTTTGTTAGGGCCGTATTTGTGGCAGTCGAGAAATCACGCTGTGAAATGGGCAGATAGTGTAATTTTGCTCGGTGTGTATTATAGACGCAAGATATAGGCTAACCACACTCACTTTAGCATTTCATGATATCATTATATTTAGACTCTATTAAGCTTTCTTCTCTTACTTGCACCTCCAAAAGGTGTGTGTTTTTACGGTAATGCATTGTTAAAGGATTAGTGTGTAATTGTCCCATATAAAACTTCAATTTAAAAATAGTATAATAAAATGTGCTAATTCACAATATATTTAATATCCTTTATTAAACCGCTTTGTCAAATTTAATGCATCTTTACGGGTGGTGTTGAAAGCTGAATCGATTCGTTCAGTTCTAATAGTGTCGTACAGGGCATAGCGTTGCGTTATTTAAAGGGGAAGTTCAAGCGTCAATGAGAAACAAAGACCGCACTGAATCAATATTCTTATTACTTTCATGTGACTGGAACAGCTTTTATACGTAGTTTCCAAATAGTATTTGTATATATTTGTTAATAAGGATTACAGTTCCAAAATGGTATGTATGTATTTGTTAATAAGGATCAAAATTAATACCAGTATTACCATGTTGCTTTTTAAGATTTGGCTGGGGGGTGCTAATAAGGATTTCGCCTAGGGCGTCAAAATGGCTAGAAACGGCCCTGCTTGTATCTCAGTGATGTGGATTTGGACAGAAATTTAATAACCACACGACCATGGTGTTTGTCAAAAAAACAGTAGGTCTTTCGGTCTGGGATTTTTACACTGGTGGTAGGAGAAAAACACTGTAATTCTGGATTTGGACGTCAATAAAATCACAGACTAGCCCCTGTAAATGTTGAAAATACATTATGAGCCAATGAGAGACAATTACCGTCCCAAAAGGGCTTTAGAGAGGGTTTTTGGTGCTGACTGTTAACATGGTAAAACACACTCTCTGCATGGTAAAACACTCGCTCCTTGAGAAGTTAGTGGCGCGAGCAAATTCATTGTTTTTTTCTACTTTTAATTCATTATATATCGCTATATGAATCACTAAGATAAGTATTTTCAACATAATGCATGTTATTGCCTCTTTTTCTGTAGAATTTGAGGTAAAATCATGGCTAATATATAAGACATATTCCTGGAAAAGAGTATTCCATATTCATTTCTGAACATTTTAAACATCGCAAAGCATGATTAATTCATGATAAAACAAGTCAAACAAGATTGTGTCCAGGTGGTCTAACTAACCGCAGTTTCTACCCCCTCACATCTAAGCTAAGCCTAGACCCAGCTTTCCCCGGAGGTACAGCGGCAATCCTGACCCACAGCGCTCTCCCTCCTTGGAGGGGGGAGGTCTAAAGCCGGCCTCTAATGCCATGCTCCATATGCGATTATCCCTGTTAAACCCTCCCTCTGTTTGGCTAATCAGTGCCCTGGGCTGAGCTCAGCTCCCCTGGATCCAAGACACTGTCAGACCCCCTCAAAAGCCTCTTAGAGGTCTGGGGACCCTCCAGGCTCCGTCCCATGCAATGCTGTTAATGATTTTCCTCGTTTTTAACTTTTATCTTACTGATTCTCTCTTGGAGAATTCTCTTTTCTTGCTACCACATAAGGGCGTACCAGAGCTGGGCGTCTTATCAAAACCCAGCCAGATACTCGACTCTGGGGAGGAGTGAGAAATTAGGCCCCTGCTGTGGCTTCAAATGCAGGATTCTGATCTGAGCGAGGGTATTAACCAGTCCTTCCAGAAAAATGCGGCTTTTTTTGTGATTGTTGCAGGCAAAAATCCTTGATTATGCGGCATTTTTTCTTAAAAAATGCGATGAAAAATGCGGGATATTTATGCAATTTTACGCGATGAAATTGCGGGAACTTGCAAAAACTGCGGTTTGATGAAAAAGAGAAAAAAAGCACTACATCACAGAAAGTGCTGGGAATATTTAAGTTCCCATCTTGTTTTATTGAAGAGCTTAATAAACACACGGCTCAAATTTACAAAACTTTGAGTCAAACAAGTTCTGTAGCTTTACAAAAGGAATATGCTACAACTTGAAAAATGAATAAATAACTTCCTGTTTTACAGAGGTGGCTTTACAAAACAGACATTTGAGTGCTTCCAATGCACAAAGTGCAATCTCTTAAAGGGCTAGTTCATCCAAAAATTTAAATTCTGTCATTAATGACGTCCCCTCATGTCGTTGGACACCCGTAAGACCTCCGTTCGTCTCTAAATAACGACATATCTAGTGATGACCGATTTCAAAACACAGCATCATGATGCTATGAATCAGCGAGTCGATTCATGATTCGGATCGCGTGTCAAACTGCTGAAATACGTGACTTTGGTGATCCGAACCGCTGAATCGACTCACTGATTCATAACGCTTCAAAGCTTCATGATGCTGTGTTTTGAAATCGGTCAACACACCGGGAAACTGCTTTGGGCGGTCTTTTGCTGTTATTTTTATTGGCAAATGGGAATTTGCGCTTCATCATGGTTTCACCGATATCTATGTTTCTCCACGGGGTTTGCAGCTTTTCGATGACGTTCGCGTCGGGTAATTACGTCACTTCAAAACGTTCCCATGGCAATAGGGGGAAATGGCGGCTCTTGTGTGAAGTAAACAAACATTTTTCAACTTTCTGCTACTATATATATGACTTTTTTTGCAACGAAAATGCGGGGATTATGAAATCATGCTAGCCCCGCATATTTTGCACGCGAAAATAGACAATTTACGCGGCGAAAGTGTGACGTATTTGAAAAAATGCGGCCCCCGCATAAATATGCGGACTTTGGCTGATTATGCGTTAAATCACGCGATCGCATAATCACGTTTTTCTGGAGGGACTGATTAACTTCTGCCAGTCTCCTCCTCCTATGCCACCACCTAAAATAAGACTTGCGTTTGGACAAGGATTCAATCAGCTTTGCAGAAAGTAACGATTACTCCTGCCTGATTTCTGAAGGTGACACAGGATGGCTTCTTAGCTTCCTGGTTGGCAAGTCTACCTTGCTTTCTCTTTACTCATTTCACTCCTTTCTTCTCTCTGTCGGTGTCCTAAATTTCCCTCAAGCAATTCCATCTAAAGCGCTCTGCCGGAAAGTAATGAGAAAACAAAATAAAACTTTCGGCAATGTTTACCAGACTCCTTGCTTGGCTCTTTTCTCATCAACTGATACAAACTTCTCAAACATTTTGTTGAATCTGACCTTCACAAGCGAATATTCTGAGGACATGGGGATTTACCTTTCAATGTCCTTTCTGAACTTCTCTTGAAACGAAATCTAGCTTAATAGGAACTTTGCTGAGGTTTTTTAAAGAACAAGTGAAAATGCGAGCCAATGGCGTTCATTGTCGGTGACGTCAAACCTGAGAGAAAGAAAGAATGAGTCCTATTGTCTCTTACGGCAATCAGTTTCATCTTCACCATCTCCGCAGTCGTCTTGTCCGTTACAGCGCAGGTTTATAGGGATGCACTTCTGCCTTTGTGTGCACTTAAACTGGCCAGACAGGCAGATATAAGAGTCTGAAAGCATATGCAAACAAGGACATCACTGTACATCATACGGCACTCTGCCTGGTCTCCATTTATCCATCCATCAATCTATAATTATTACCACAGTTGGCTTCATCCGAGTTGTCTCCGCAGTCGTTCTCTCCATCACAGATGAAGGGAGGGAGGGCGCACAAACCCGTTCCGCACTGGAACCTTCCGGGTTGGCATTTAAACTCCGCTGTAAGCCAAAGAAACAACAAATGGATGAACAAACAAACAAAAGAAAGGTTGAAAGAACGACAGACAGACTAGATGGATGGATGGATGGATAGAACAAATAATAAGTGAATTAATGAGTAAAGAAAGAAAGAAAGAAAGAAAGAAAGAAAGAAAGAAAGAAAGAAAGAAAGAAAGAAAGAAAGAAAGAAAGAAAGAAAGAAAGAAAGAAAGAAAGAAAGAAAGAAAGAAAGAAAGAAAGAAAGAAAGAAAGAAAGAAAGAAAGAAAAAAAAAGGAATAAAGACAGAAAAGTTGAAAGGCAAAGAATGACCAAACAAACAAATGCAAAAAAGAACAAAGATTGAGTGAACAAACAAATGAAAAACAAACAAACAAACAAATAAACAAGTGAATCAACAAATAAACAAAAGATAGGCAAAAAAAAATAACTAAACAAACTAACAAACAAACAAAAATAAGACTGAATGAAATGAAAAGAAATGAAGACAAACAGAAATGTTGAAAGACAATGAACAAAGAAAGAAAGAACGCAGATTGAGTGAATGAACAAACAAACAAATAAACAAACAAAAAAGACAGAACAAACAAGCAAATGAACAAGTAAAACAAACGACAGACAGACAGAAATATTAAAAGACAGACAAACAGAAAGAACAAATAAGACAAAAAAATCAAAGAGCAAGCAAACAAACAAACAAAATTAAAGACAGAACAATTGAAAGACGGCAAAACAAACAGAACAAAGTAATAACAAAGAAAAAGTGCATTAACGAGCAAATGAGCAACTGTTCAGCGAAATGAACAAACCACCGAAAAAAAGAAAGAAAGACAGAAAGAAAGTAAAAAAAAATAGAATAAAGACAGAAAAGTTGAAAGGCAAAGAATGACCAAACAAACAAATGAAAAACAAACAAACAAACAAATGAAAAACAAACAAACAAATAAACAAACAAACAAGTGAATCGACAAATAAACCAAAGATAGGCAGAAAAATTAACTAAACAAACTAACAAACAAACAAAAATAAGACTGAATGAAATGGCATGAAATGAAAAGAAATGAAGACAAACAGAAAGGTTGAAAGACAATGAACAAAGAATGAAAGAACGCAGATTGAGTGAACAAACAAACAAAAAAGACAGAACAAACAAGCAAATGAACAAGTAAAACAAACGACAGACAGACAGAAATATTAAAAGACAGACAAACAGAAAGAACAAACAAGACAAAAAAATCAAAGCAAACAAAATTAAAGACAGAACAATTGAACGACGGCAAAACAAACAGAACAAAGTAATAACAAAGAAAAAGTGCATTAACGAGCAAATGAGCAACTGTTCAGCGAAATGAACAAACCACCGAAAAAAAGAAAGAAAGACAGAAAGAAAGTAAAAAAAAATAGAATAAAGACAGAAAAGTTGAAAGGCAAAGAATGACCAAACAAACAAATGAAAAACAAACAAACAAACAAATGAAAAACAAACAAACAAATAAACAAACAAACAAGTGAATCGACAAATAAACCAAAGATAGGCAGAAAAATTAACTAAACAAACTAACAAACAAACAAAAATAAGACTGAATGAAATGGCATGAAATGAAAAGAAATGAAGACAAACAGAAAGGTTGAAAGACAATGAACAAAGAATGAAAGAACGCAGATTGAGTGAACAAACAAACAAAAAAGACAGAACAAACAAGCAAATGAACAAGTAAAACAAACGACAGACAGACAGAAATATTAAAAGACAGACAAACAGAAAGAACAAACAAGACAAAAAAATCAAAGCAAACAAAATTAAAGACAGAACAATTGAACGACGGCAAAACAAACAGAACAAAGTAATAACAAAGAACAAGTGCATTAATGAGCAAATGAGCAACTGTTCAGCGAAATGAACAAACCACCGAAAAAAAGAAAGAAAGACAGAAAGAAAGTAAAAAAAAATAGAATAAAGACAGAAAAGTTGAAAGGCAAAGAATGACCAAACAAACAAATGAAAAACAAACAAACAAACAAATGAAAAACAAACAAACAAATAAACAAACAAACAAGTGAATCGACAAATAAACCAAAGATAGGCAGAAAAATTAACTAAACAAACTAACAAACAAACAAAAATAAGACTGAATGAAATGGCATGAAATGAAAAGAAATGAAGACAAACAGAAATGTTGAAAGACAATGAACAAAGAAAGAAAGAACGCAGATTGAGTGAATGAACAAACAAACAAATAAACAAACAAAAAAGACAGAACAAACAAGCAAATGAACAAGTAAAACAAACGACAGACAGACAGACAGAAATATTAAAAGACAGACAAACAGAAAGAACAAACAAGACAAAAAAATCAAAGCAAACAAAATTAAAGACAGAACAATTGAACGACGGCAAAACAAACAGAACAAAGTAATAACAAAGAACAAGTGCATTAATGAGCAAATGAGCAACTGTTCAGCGAAATGAACAAACCACCGAAAAAAAGAAAGAAAGAAAGACAGATAAAACAAACAAAGAACAGGTACAAAGCCAGAGATTGTACAGAAGGAATGTTTCTCCTGGAAATGTCTTTTGTTCGTTGTCAGCCTTGACATCTCTACAGCATCTTAATCGCAATAAACGGCGAGTTGAGATACCAAATACTTTACAGCACGATCCATTTCTGAAGCTCTTTGCAGCAAATTAAACAATTCACCTCTCAATCAAACAAGCACTGCTACATTACAAATGACCCATTCAATGGAATACGCAAGGAAGAAACACTTGAATGTAACCTAGATGACACAAAAATATCATTCAAAAAGCATCGCTCGAAGGTTCCAGTTGTGACAAAAAGATTTTCCTGTCCTCAACTTGTGAGAGAAATGATGTCTAAAGGATTTCTTTCTTTCAGCTGAGTTTAAAGAAATTGTAGTTGATTGTGGAGTCACTTAAAGATTCACAAACTAGGGAGCTTTTCTTCCTGTCTACTACCAACAAAGAAGCAAATCAGAACCGATTCCAACAGAGTGTGGTGTTAGCATGTTGTTAAGATAATAACGCAACACTGTAAAATAGTACATTTTCAATTAGGCTTAACAATACTGAATGAAATACATGATTGCAATGTCCTTTGCCTTGCTTCTAAAATGTATTTTGTCTGAAAATGCCTTGCGAGGTAGTATACATACACTATATTGTTTTTTATACACTATTGCTATATTTTAGGATGCCTGCCTTTTCATGCACACTTTAATGACATCCCATTTTTAATCCGTAGGGCTATAACGGCTATAACATGAATTTTTGACCATTCTTCTAGAAACTCATTTGTGAGGTCAGGCACTGATGTTGGACGAGAAGGCCTGGCTCGCAGTCTCCGCTCTAATTCATCCCAAAGGTGTTCTATCGGGTTGAGGTCAGGACTCTGTGCAGGCCAGTCAAGTTCCTCCACACAAAACTCGCTCATCCATGTCTTGATGGCCCTTGCTTTGTGCACTGGTGTGCAGTCATGTTGGATCAGGAAGGGGCCATCCTCAAACTGTTCCCACAAAGTTGGGAGCATGAAATTGTCCAAAATGTATTGGTATGCTGAAGCATTAAGAGTTCCTTTCACTGGAACTAAGGAGCCAAGCCCAACCCCTGAAAAACAACCCCACACCATAATCCCCCATCCACCAAACTTTACACTTGGCACAATGCAGTCAGGCAAGTACCGTTCTCCTGGCAACTGCCAAACCCAGACACGTCCATCGGATTACCAGACAGAGAAGCGTGATTCCTCACTCCAGAGAACACGTCTCTACTGTTCTAGAGTCCAGTGGCGGCGTGCTTTACCCCACTGCATCCGATGCTTTGCATTGCTCTTAATAATGTAAGGCTTGGATGAGCTGCTCGACCATGGAAACCCAATCCATGAAGCTCTCTGCACTGTTCTTGAGCTATTCTGAACGTCCCATGAAGTTTGGAGGTCTGTAGCTATTGACGTTGCAGAAAGTCGGTGACTTCTGCGCACTGTGCGCCTCAACATGCGCTGACCCCGCTCTGTGATTTTACGTGGCCTACCGCTGAGTTGCTGGTGTTCCCATTTGCTTGCACTTTGACGAGTCTGGGTTTGGCGATTGCCAGGAGAACGGTACTTGCCTGACTGCATTGTGCCAAGTGTAAAGTTTGGTGGAGGGGGGATTATACCACTAACAGTTGACTGTGGAATATTTAGTAGTGAGGAAATTACATTCCCTGAGAGCGACCCATTCTTTCACAAATGTTTGTAGAAGCGTCTGCATGCCTAGGGGCTTGATTTTATACACCTGTGGCCATGGAAGTGATTGGAACAATGATTCAATGATTTGGAGCGGTGTCCCAATACTTTTGGCAATACAGTGAACAATGCTGCCTTCGAATTTGGCCAAACAAGGTATCGCAGAAGACATCATTTACTGAAGGTTGTGTGCATTTTGATCCAAACTGCTCCTATAATCCCTTAAAACGCTCTCTAGGAAGGCAGCTTACTAGATGTTGAGTTTGAACAACACTACAAGGTTTTACAGTGGCGTATTTTTCAGTTTGGCTGATTGCCATCATGTTTGGTTACTTACGACAATCTGCCGGCTCGTCGGATCCGTCTCCACAGTCGTCCACCGTGTCGCATTTCCACCAGAAGGGAATACACTCATCCGTACCACAGCGGAACTACACACACAGAGAAATAATCTATTTATTGAGTAGCACACTGGATACAATTGGTAGTTGAAAATGGTGCCAAGAGTAGTTGAGCTACAGCGAAATTCAGGCTCCTGAAGTAATTAGTAAGTCGCACCTGACTAGCGGTGCAGTTAGACAGGCAGGTTTTGTTGTCGTTTGCCAGGTAGAAGTGTGTAGGGCAAGCGCACTTGAATCCCCCACCAGGGGAAAGGAGGCATAGGTGACTGCACCCTCCATTAGTCACCTGACACTGATGCTTTGGCACTGAGGACAAACAGCAAACAATAAAAAAACAAGCCCAAAAAAACATGAAAGTCCTAACTCTATCCCTGAAGACTTATCCAAGCTGACAGAAGAGCTTCTCGCTGTAATACCGTCAGGCTGTCGCAGCGGATGGTAGACTTTAATGTCTCGAATGGTCTGCCAGGAGCTGAGGAGTTCTGTATATTGGCCGCCGGATGTCTTGTGAGAGCGACTGAGGGTTTTCGACTTCTGGTCGCTCCAGTAGATGAAGTCCTCAAACAATGCGAGACCGGTTACGCCACCGATGTCCTTAATGGGGACTGGAAAGTGGGATTAAGAGAATCTTATTGAGGACAATTCGAGAGAAGATCAAATTTGAGAGACGACAACACTTACCTTTGAGTCTTTTTGTACCATCCATATTCGAAAATAAGATATGGTTCTCGTCGGCCCAGTAGATCCTTTTGTTGATGTGGTCAATTGCCAAGGCGGAGGGAGCCCGTATTTCCGTATCAATTATGACACGTGGCTTGTTGCCGTCCATCCCGATCCGTCCGATTTGAGACTGTTCGCAGCAGTCAATCCAGAACACATACCTGAGGCACCATGGGGATAAATGTGGCTTTAAATGGTGCTAAAGTATTCTGGGATTGCGGATCATAAGCAATATTAAGCATCATTTACCCCGTCAGAGAGTCGAGAGCCAGAGCGGTTGGATTTCTCAATCCAGACCTCAGCAGTACGGTCGGGTAGAGTCCATTAGCTTTCGCCACCTCGAGGGTCTTTCTCTCGCCGTCACACCAGTACAAGTTCTTGCCAATCCAGTCGACAGCGAGAGCATTTGGGACCGACGTCCTGTGAACCACCTGAGAAAACACCAGTCAAGCACAGTTGGCTGGTTATTCACATGGATTTTTCCACAGCTAGTGCCGCAGAGAACAAATGCTATCTGGAAGAAAAGCTCAGAATGACAAGTGTGAGATGCAGCTGTGCACTGTTTTTTTTTTTTTTTGCTGCTAAAGTACAGTCTTATAAAAGCAGGTCTTTATTGTTTCTGTCAGCAGTTGAATTAAAATGCTACTGGTTAACGGAACAAAAGAAACCAAACAAATACAAATAGTTGCTCTCACTTGCTAATAATGAGTTAGCATGGCAGTCAGCCAACATTAGCAATTGGTCGACTGCAACAACAACAGTATCAACAAACCCTGCTGAAAAATCCATCTTAAACCAGCCTAAGGTGGTCAGGCTGGTTTTGGCTGGTCTCCCAGCCTGGTCATAGCTGGTTTATCAGACTGGTTTTAGAGGGGTTTTGAAATGGTCAAACTGGTCTTAGCTGGTCAAACTGGTCTTAGCTGGATATTGTTGGTCTTAGCTGGTCTTAGCTGGTCAGGCTGGTCTTAGCGGGTAATTGCTGGTTTTAGCTGGTCAGGCTGGTCTTAGCGGGTAATTGCTGGTATTAGCTGGTCAGGTTGGTCTTAGCTGGTAATTGCTGGTCTTTGATGGTTTTAGCTGGTCTTCGCTGATTTTAGCTGGTCAGGCTGGTCTTAGCTGGTAATTGCTGGTCTTTGATGGTTTTAGCTGGTCTTCGCTGATTTTAGCTGGTCAGGCTGGTCTTAGCGGGTAATTGCTGGTCTTTGATGGTTTTAGCTGGTCAGGCTGGTCTTAGCTGGTCAGGCCGGTCAGACTGGTCTTAGCTGGTCAGGCTGGCTGACTGTCCCTATTTTTTCTGCCACTGGGTGTTTAGACAAATAATTTATATCTGTATATGGACCATGTAATCTGATTAATTTGTAATTAGGTAAAATGTTCATCAGCTAAATTAGGCTGGGAGACCAGCTAAACCAGGCTGGAAGACCAGCTTGACCAGATAAACCAGGGTGGGAGACCAGCTAAAAGCAGCTTGACCAGCTAAATCAGGCTGGGAGACCATCTAAAACCAGCTTGACCAGCTAAATCAGGCTGGGAGACCATCTAAAACCAGCTTGACCAGCTAAGTCAGGCTGGGAGACCAGTTTAGCCAGGCTGCTAAAACCAGCTACTTCCAACTTAAACCAGCTAAGACCAGCCAACCAGCTTAGGCTGGTTTAGCTGGATTTTTCAGCAGTGAAGTCATGAACGTTTGATAAAACGGGGGTGGGGAGGCTTTATTTCCTCAAACAAAACAAAAAAAGTCAACAGTGCAATAACCTGTAGATGTGTAGTCCACAAAAATAGTTAGCATAACAGTTAGTTAGCATAACAGTTTGGAACTACGACGACAACATTCACGTTGGATGAACCTGTGTGTGAAGGGGCTTTGTTTCTTCAAATAAAATGAGAAATTGAAAGCCTTGATAGCCTCTAGATGTCTTAGCAACTTAAAAAAACGTAACAAATCGGAATCCTGAAACCAATCTATTTGAGAACTGCTGCGCAACACTCGTACAATATTGCTAATTATCAGCAGGCTACATGACTGCTCATTAACGGCACTTCAAACTCCTTGAAAATGACAAGCAAAGTTCCAAAATGTTCCAAAGTTTTACAAAAAAAAATATGCACTTCACATCATTTCACTTCTCCCACTGATCACAGAAACTGGCTGTTTGGCATAAACAATACTCTTCCCAGCTGGCGGATAATCCAGCGCTTTTAATCATTTTCATTCTCGGTACTGGTGCCCCCTGCCTAGAGCTTTTTAAGAGTAAGAGTAACATTCTGCAAGCTGATGAACATTAGAGATGAACATTAAAGACATTTCGCCTCAGACTGGGTTGTACCATCAGCGCTAATTAAAACTAGCCTAGCCGTGATGAATTTCGACATCATTACAGGTTTTCTAGATGCTGTGCTCACCGGGGAAACTAGCATCTTCAGGTAAATGTTACAGGACGACATTAGCGATACGCCACAGGGTGAAAGTGTATATAATTTTGAACCGGGCGGTGGAAAAAAAATAGCAGAAATTCAATTATATTAAGTTAATTATTTGGATATGATCTCTGTGATGTTTTAGCACCAGATTCTATGATGTTTTAGAAGCAATATTTTCTGAAATATAAGTCGCGTTTACCGTCTGAAACATGCTGTGGCTTATATTTCAAAGCGATGCGATTAATATCAAGCACGCAAAACATCTGAATTTGTGCTGAATGAGAGAGGGACATGAGTTCATTTGTATATCGCATTTCGCACAAGCCGGTAGTTTCAGTTGGACTTAAAATAAAATTGTTTAGGCTTGCCGTTAATAGTAAAAGTTGTTTATAATGAATGCCAGTATAATTTATGTTTGTTAATACTTTCATTTTCTGAATACTGTTAAATTGAAAGGATTTGTTGTGGAGTGAGGGAAAAAAAATACATGTTTACAGTGTTTATTATGTCTGTAAATCCTCTCGTGGCCTCATGGCATAGTAAAGTGCGCACATACTGTTTTTCACCTACTATAAAGTAAGGAAGTATGCGATTTCGGATGTATCCAATTACACTACACACACATTTTGGCCATCTCAATGTAACAGAGGCCAGCTAGTAGGTGCTGTGCGAGTAAACCACACTCCTCTGATCTCAAGAGACGCTCTAGCGACTGACACTACAGGTTGCAGCCTTTTGCCTCCTTGTTAGAGCGTCCGACTCATGCCGACGGACCCGGGTTCGAGCCCAGCTTGGAGCAGGCGGTTCGGACAGGAGGGGTTACATTGGTGCCGTGACCCGGATGGGAGTGAGGTTTAGGGGGGTGAGTGTAACAGAGGCCAGCTAGTAGTCGCTGTGCGAGTAAACCTCACTCCTCTGATCTCAAGAGATGCTCTAGCGACTGACACTAGAGGTTGTAGCCTTTAGCCTCCTTGTTAGAGCGTCCGACTCTCATGCCGGCGGACCCGGGTTCGAGCCCAGCTTGGAGCGGGAGAATCGGACAGGAGTGGTTACATTGGTGCCGTGACCCGGATGGGAGTGAGGTTTAGGGGGGTGAGTGTAATGGAGGCCAGCTAGTAGTCGCTGTGCGAGTAAACCTCACTCCTCTGATCTCAAGAGACGCTCTAGCGACTGACGCTAGAGGTTGTAGCCTTTAGCCTCCTTGTTAGAGCGTCCGACTCTCATGCCGGCGGACCCGGGTTCGATCCCAGCTTGGAACGGGCGGTTCGGACAGAGGTGGTTACATTGGTGCCATGACCCGGATGGGAGTGAGGTTTAGGGGGGTGAGTGTAATGGAGGCCAGCTAGTAGTTGCTGTGCGAGTAAACCTCACTCCTCTGATCTCAAGAGATGCTCTAGCGAATGACACTAGAGGTTGTAGCCTTTAGCCTCCTTGTTAGAGCGTCCGACTCTCATGCCGGCGGACCCGGGTTCGAGCCCAGCTTGGAGCGGGCAGTTCGGACAGGAGTGGTTACATTGGTGCCGTGACCCGGATGGGAGTGAGGTTTAGGGGGGTGAGTGTAACGGAGGCCAGCTAGTAGTTGCTGTGCGAGTAAACCTCACTCCTCTGATCTCAAGAGATGCTCTAGCGACTGACATTAGAGGTTGTAGCATTTAGCCTCCTTGTTAGAGCGTCTGACTCTCATGCTAACGGACCCAGGTTTCAGCCCAGCTTGGAACGGGCGGTTCGAACAGGAGGGGTTACATCAACAAGTTAATGTTTTCGCATTTTCATATGGCCCCAGTGGTCGAAACTGGTACTGCTACTACAGTATTTCCACACGATGCACTGCGCTGCTTGCTTTAAGTGCATACGACATGACACACTTTGCAGCATTTTTGTAAAGTTTCAACGCCTGTGAAATTGCGATAAAAGAAACCAAAACATTTCAGCAACTCATTTGCATACATTCAAAGCGTCTACCAAGATCATTTTTACCTTGTAATGCAAATTACCCTAACAATGTAATTGAGTCCAGGGCTCCAGACTGGATTTTGTGACCTTTTTTCCTGCAGGTGCGACTAAACTTTGCTAGAAGTCGCACTGGTGTCCAACTAATAGAAGCTGCCATTTCATTGCCATTACATACGAGAAACCTCAAACGGCAATCAAAATGAAAGCGGAACAAAACCGCGCTATTCGTTTGAGCTGCGCAGCATCGGCTCGGACCAATAGTAGACGCAAGCTCAGAACAGGTACTCGTGGGCCGATCTTTGATTACGCAACACTGTTACTACACAGCGCTAGTAATTCAGCGCAGAATTCTCTGTTATAAACCATAGATATCAGGTCAAACAGCGCTGACGTGGAAACCAGGAGAAACATTGTGTCCTAGATTAACAAGTTAAAAAAGGCTTTTCATGCCACAAATCACCAACATTCACCATGGATTTAATGTAGTAACTCTAACTGTAACCATGGTATTGTGGCAGACATAATCAAATATTTTTATATTATTAATTTCAGGGTTTCATGCAACTACAAACTTTTGAGAGTGAAATTCAAACACTTTTCAAAGACTTTCAGTGCTTTTTCAAGAGCTTCACACCTTCTCAGCACTGTTATCTAGTTTAAATGTTATTTTTAATGTGATGACAAAAAAACATTATTTGTTTATCTATCAAAGATTATCCTCATTTGTAAAACTAAACGTTTCAAGATGTAGAAAAACTAACACGTGGCAAACAAACATAGAAAAATAATGAAAATAAAAAAAGATATGAAATGACCAGTATAACCAGTAGATGGCAGCAGAGGAGCACTTATTGGCTTATTAGCCATTTTAACTCCCTAATATATAATTTTTCCACATGTTTTGCTTTTAAATGTATATTTACATACTATGAAATCCGTATTATAAAATATCAAATAAATCTTTGTCAAAGTTTGACACTTTTTGTACTGATGTATGAAGTAGGAAAAGTCACAAAGTCTCATGAAAAACAAAAAATTCTTCAAATTGCAAAGAATTACACAGAAAGTAAGTAAAGAGTACTCCTTTTATAATCACTGAAGCTGTCAGTCAGTTCAGTATTATACTACTATATTACATTAAAGGTGCATTATGTCACTTTTCCGTCCGCTAGAGGTCGCCTTTTCAAAACAAAGGCGTAGTTTGATGACGCCACGTTTGAGTGCACGTTTTGTGGGACTCGGGCAGAAATCATGTTGATGGATGTGATTATTAACGTTACTGTAGTATGAAGCAGAGCAGGACCGAGTGTTGTGGGGCTGAGCAAGGCCGCTGGAGCGATTGTTAATAAGATGAACGCAACACACGCCTCGCGAGCAGCAGGACTTTTATTATGCCACAGTCGCCGGCGCCATTTCCACTTTTCCGGTCATGAGTATGATGTAACGCAGCTCTGTTTATCATATTAGACACATCTGAGTGTGTTGAAAATGATGTTATGACGTTACTCTGTGTGTTCTCTCAGCGGCTGCTATGACACTTGTTCACACTGCAGTGAGAGTAAAGCGTTTCTGCAAAATAAAAAAGGAAACCGAGGGGAACGCAGATATGATGTCATTGACAGGCGACTCCCTCACACGTCCCGGTTCCTTGGTTAAAATAGCAATTTTCTTACGATTTACAAATAGTTGGAAACATTTGGGATATTGTAAGTACTCAATTGAACAAAATATATAACACCGGCCTAGTGTTTTTTGTATATTTTACTGAAAAAATGTTACATAGTGCAGCTTTAAGAGTAGGACATTAAAATGTTTCCCTATAAAAGATAAAAGATAATTTGATCTGCATCTTGTGCCTTTCCAAGAAATAAACATGTAATATTATTAGTAACTGCACTTATTAATGCAAAACAATAGTAATTGTTTGATTAAATTGCCTTTATGATTAACAACCCCCCTTCACCCCCCTCAGTGCTACCAAATCAGGTGCTGGCGCCACAATCTGTAGTCAAATGTTACTCTGGAGCCCTGGAAACACTCTATGAATCTTTTATTTTACACATGCATCATATTTCCATCAATGTCCTATGAAAAAAGTCCCATTATCTAGTGTGGATTCATTTTGCCTTTAACTCCAACATTGAGAGTGACTTTTATCACCTAACTTCGTTGCCTTCTCTCCCTCTCTCTCTCTCTCTCTCTCTCTCTCTCTCTCTCTCTCTCTCGCTCTGTGTTCTATAGCACACTACCATAAATCAGTTCAAGATCCAAAGTTCAATCAAGCTTAATGGGCCATTATGGCTCGATATTAAACATAACGAGCTCTGGCGGCCCAGCAGGGCAAGGCTGGCACACTATGCCCGTTTTCCGTCCTGAGTAATATACACAAGGGCATTGATGGAGAGAAGCGTGTAGACAGACAGCCACACACATTGTACTATCTGTCATTGCAAACATGGCTCATTTCATACCAAAAATACCAGTTATTCTTAGAAAGAAAAAAATTCAATAAGCTTTTATTTATTTGTTGGAGTGATGCAAATGTGTCTGCTTTACCCCCAATGGAATCCATCACTTACACAATATAAATTACCCCTGTAAAGAGGTGACTTGAATCACATTTATCCAGAGGCAGAGGGTATTTGCATATGCCAATCTGGGCAATTCTGGGCGATTTCAAGAGTAATTCAACAAACACACACTCTTATAAACGTACCTTGAGGTCACTTCCATTCAGGCGCATTCTGTTTATTCTGCGTCCGCTGGGTCTGCTGGTGTCAATCCAATAGATCAACTCTTTCCTGTAGTCAAAGTCTAGAGAGATGACATTACTGAGTCCCTGCAGAGAGAGAAAGACAAAGAGAGACAGGCAAAGTGTGAGATTGACAGATGGGATTTTTTTAGAGCAGTGGATACATTCCCATTTTGCACTTCACCTGAAGAATAATATAGAAATAGTGAGATCCAGGCCATCTGTCACACACACACACACACACACACACACACACACACACATTTTTGGTCATTTAAAGAAAGCTAAAATAAAAAAATATATATAAATATTAGATGAAAAACTATAAAAAAAAAAAATAAAAAAAAAAATTGAAATGTTGGCAACTAACTGAAATAAGTACTAACATTACCAAAACTGAAATTATATTAATAATGATAAATAGAAATATTATACATTATAAATACATAATTACACAATAAAATTATTCAAACTTAAAATTAAAATATATAAATAAATGCCAATTCAAAATATTAAGGGAAATCGGAAATCATTTTTTATTTTTAATTTTAGATAAAGTTTTGGAGCTTGATGATTTAAAATTTTCCAGTTTTTCTCTTCCCGGTCTACCATTTTATTACAAAATTAAATTAATTTAAATGTATCAAATGTTATAGCACTCCAAAAATTGTTATAAAATAAAAATGTCATTTATTATTAATTTATCATAAATAAAATAAAATAAATAAATAAATAAATAAATAAAATAAATAGATACATAAATAGATAAATAAATAAATAAAACAATTAAATTAAATTAAATTAAATTAAATTAAATTAAATTAAATTAAATTAAATTAAATTAAATTAAATTAAATTAAATTAAATTAAATTAAATTAAATTAAATTAAATTAAATTAAATTAAATTAAATTAAATTAAATTAAATTAAATTAAATTAAATTAAGAGAAATCAAGTATAAAGAGGACAGGAAGCGATGGGGAAGATAACGTTCAGACATTTTAGATAAAGTTTTGGAGCTTGATGTACTTTAGTCATTTAATTTAAAAATTTTCAGTTTTTCTCTTCCCGGTCTACCATTTTTTACAAAATTAAATTAATTTAAATGTATCAAATGTTATAGCACTCCAAAAATTTTGTTATAATATAACAATGTCATTTACTATTAATTTATTATAAATAAATAAATACAATAAAAATAAATAGATAAATAGATAAATAAATAAAACAATTAAATTAAATTAAATTAAAATTAAGAGAAATCAAGTATAAAGAGGACAGGAAGCGATGGGGAAGATAAAGTTCAGACATTTCAGATAAAGTTTTGGAGCTTGATGTACTTTAGTCATTTAATTTAAAATTTTCCAGTTTTTTTCTTCCTGGTCTACAATTTTTTACTAAATTTAATTAATTTAAATGTTTCCAATGTTATAGCACTCCAAAAATTTTGTTATAATATAACAATGTAATTTATTATTAATTTATCATAAATAAAATAAAATACAAATAAAATACAAATAAATATATAAATTAATTAATAAAACAAACAAATAAAAAAGAAAGAAAAATCAAGTATAAAGAGGACAGGAAGCGATGGGGAAGATGACGTTCAGAAAGCGTCGTGAGCCAGACTCGAACATCCGCCAGGCCGCGTCTCTGAATCATTTGATCTTTTCAAATCCATTCAAACCATTTCATTTAAGCAAACAGAAGCCCTTTATAAAAAACTACCTCAAACATCACATACTGATTAAATATCGCACCTAGTCTCATTATGGCATCAACCACCGCTTTCTCAATACCTTTCTTATTGGCTTTTCATTTTCACTACATTCGTTAGAAATAAGAGCGAGACGTCCTCCGTCTGACAATAAATTCCCATCATGCACTGCTAAGACCGGAGCCAATCACTTTCTCAGTAGGGGTCTCTCACATTCCCCTGTCTCGCTCTCTGTCGTTCTGTCTCGTTGTCTCAAAACCACCCGCCGCGTTCAGATCTAATTTGCTGGACCAGACCTTTTAAATCAAACTGATGGAGTCTCTGACTGATGAATCCACCCAAGCGTGCATTTCTAACTGCTCCTTCGATGGCAAGCCGCTCAATCTCATCACGCACGGGCCGTGAGAAGGTTTCTTATCTGATGGTCCCTTCAGAGCCAAATCGGTCACGGTTCCTTTTGCATTGACAAGGGGCTTCATACAGGTTTAAAGACCATAACTGACGTTTTCATTGATAACGATCTATTAACCAGTTAGCAACGATTCAAGGAGCCATCGTTTTCGTGATCATTTATGTAGGAATGGTTAAGATTCCAGTCACAATATGACCTTCTCCATGTGCAAATATTCCCAGGCGTCGATATCCACGCCAATCATGTGTCTAAAACGATGTTTCAGACTCAAGATGAGCTTGTGAAATTTCTATAAAGCATCACAGGTGGCTCTTGATACTGCACTTCCCTCTGAGCATTTGGACGTTATGTCTATATTAATCTCCATATGCTCAGAGCATATGTATTTTTAGGGAATTACATTAGAGGTATGGGACCGCGCTGATGAGGTTGATCTATTCCGGATGGCATCTGCGAGCACAAAACTGGCACTAAGAAGTGATTTTTAAGCTTTACTTGTCATACCTGTTTCAGAAGAGTGTAGTTTGATCCATCCAGACTGATTTTTCTGATTTCATGGTGATCAGCAAGAATAAGAAAAGGCTCCTCCCCTGGAAAAGAAAAGTTATATATTTGATCATTTATATGCAAGATAAAACATTTCCCTGCAATATTCCTTCAATAAAAATAGCATTTGATCTTAATCCCATGTGACTATAAATGAATAAAAAATGATTTTTGGAATTGGTAATATTCCGTTATATGGATATACTTGGATTTCAAATACTTTGAAAAGCCTTTAAGTAAGTGTTTGTGTTGCTCTATGGATTATTCTGGCTGCAAGACACGACTGCAACTTCAGTTTGACGACTTGAAATCGATTTCCTGTGAGCTGCCAACACTTGAACATCCTCTTCCTGTCAAGACTGGGACTTAGACCTGTCAGTCATTCACAAACAGAGCTTTATTACTTGAGTGTGTGTGTGTGTGTGTGTGTGTGAGTGCTTATGTATGTGAAGGTGAAGTACTGCGTTGGTATTACGGTACAGATGCCATGGTACTTTGATATATACTATGATACTTGTACTTCAAAAAATACTGTGGATCATTATATGAAAGCTCATTCTTCTGTGTGTATATAAACATATACACATTTTCAGACCTAATGCCTTCACGGGGTTAAACGTTTTGGGATTTTATTTGACATTAAAATAAAACTTGTGTTCAAGGTCATGACACTAAAACCTCCTGTTAGAAAAAGAAATCAGTGTATATTTCTTCATATATGTTTTTCAAATGTCAATTGTTAACTGTAAAAAAGAAATATGGTAACAGGGTTGACATTTTAAAACACTTAAAAAGACAACAACATACAACTTCATTTTCTTTAGACAAAACATTTTGAAAACATTACCGATTATTGTAAATACACATTTTATTATATTTTATTAATTATACAATTATATTCATATTTTTATTATATAAAAAAAAACAATATTGTTCACTATACAATATCACGGTAGCAGGGAAGATATTTTAAGAAAACGTTATTTTCTTTAGACAAAACATTATTAAAATATTTTAAATATATATATATATATATGTATATATTAGGGCTGTCAAAAGATTAATCACAATTAATCACATCCAAAATAAAAGTTTGTGTTTACATAATATATGTG
Source organism: Romanogobio albipinnatus (assembly GCA_023566225.1). Taxonomy (NCBI): domain Eukaryota; kingdom Metazoa; phylum Chordata; class Actinopteri; order Cypriniformes; family Gobionidae; genus Romanogobio; species Romanogobio albipinnatus. The sequence continues at coordinate 5,362,445 of CM042263.1, forward strand.
TGTGAACTGTGTATAATTATTATTTATATATAAAAACACACACAAGCATGTATATATTAAGAAAAAATTATTATATTTATATATAAAATATTTATATTTATATATAATATAAATTATATAAATGTATACAGTATATACATGCAAATATTTCTTAAATATATACATGAATATTTATATAAACACAACAATTATACAGAGTACACACAAATATATTATGTAAACACAAACTTTTATTTTGGATGTGATTAATCGTGATTAATCTTTTGACAGCCCAAATATATATATATATATTACTAGAAATAAATATCTATTGTTCACTTTACAATATTATGGTAACGGGGTTGGTGTTTTAAGATACTTTTAACAGATAAAAGCAATAAAACGTAATTTTCTTTATACAGAACATAATTTTTTCTCTAAATATGAAATTAGATTTTTATTTTATTTTATTACTTAAAAATAAATGTCAATTTTTCACTATAAAATATGACAATAGGGTTGATATTTTAAGACACTTTAAAAATGTCTTTAGACAAAGCATCTTTAAAACATTAATAATTATTTTAAATATAGACTTGGTGTGTTCAGGTGCATTGTTGGCGTGTTGCTATTTTGAGGAACTGAAAACGACTGCGCCATTGACCAGCAAAAACCTGCTCTCATGGTGCGTTCACACCGGACGCGATTCATGCGATTCGCGCGAGTGATTTACATGTTAAGTCAATGCAGAGACGCGAAATGGCATTCTGCGGCGCGATTCGCGCGAATGAGGCGGCGAGATTTGCGCGATTTGTTGAAAAATCTGAACTCTGGCGGATATTTCGCGCCGCGTTAACCAATCACGAGCTTGCTCTAGTAGTGACGCATTTACAAGCGGAGGCAGAAATCCCAACAACAATGGAGGACAAGATTATCGTGGCCGTATGTGGAGACCCGGAGCTGTATGATACATCATCCTATCACTACAGGAACAGGAATAAAAGGAATAAAGGAATAAAAAGGATCTTGCTTGGAAGAAAGTGAGTTATTGTGAGCCATTGTGAGCCATTTCACAACGAGACAGGAGCAGAAAAAAAGAGCCAGAGCCAGCGGCAAATGTGAGAAGGACTAGCCGAGGAAAGGCGGGTCTCGCCGGGTAAACGAGCGCTGAGCGCCACTGATCCCCTGGATCTCACAACTCCGAAAACGCCAGATAAAATGCTCAAATAGGCACTCTTTTTATAAAATAACCACAGATTTGAGCTTTAAACAACTATATTATCGCCTGAAAAAGTCTTTAAACTACGTTTTGTCACACATTAATTGTAGTATTTTTTACAAAAAAGACGTAAAGTGACCGAGACGAGCTGGCTCATCTAGGCTCATATAGAAGCCCCTCCCATGACGCGAATTCGCATCTGTTGTGTAGTTGTCACACGCGAATTTCACGCGTGAATGAAGCGAGTAAACTCAAAATGTTCAAGCGTCCACCTTCGTCCGGTGTGAACGCTGCTCTAAGGCTACGTCTACATTAATCCGGATACATTTGAAAACAGTGTTTTCAGTTTTTAAATGCTCTCCGTCCGCACTAGCGTTATCAAGTGTTTTCCCAAAGTTTCTTGTCCACACTGGAACGTCGGAAAATGCTAAATTCCCCTCACTGTGCATGCGTTAAACCTCATGAAAGCTCACGAGATGACAGACAGAACAAGACATATCAGGTTATCACACAAATCTTCTGGCAGGATCATTTTATTAAGCAAAATATCTCACCTTTCACTGATGCACTCACTCACCATTATATGTTGGGTCTAAAATGCAACTGCTGTCATGGTTTGCCACATTTTGTGTCATCTTTGCAGGACTGTGATATGAAGAGTGCGCGAGGTAACATATTTTATACATAGCACATAACAGCCACAATAGCGGTATAAACATGAATACCTATTGGTACAATATGCGTCGCATGATTAAACATGCGTCATTGTTTTCAAATACCTCCGTTTTCACAGTCTACACTATGACGCGAAGACGGCATTTTCAAATTGATCTACTTCGGAGAGCGTTTTCTAAAAGCTACAATTTCGTTGACTTAAAACGCTGTTTCAGTGTGGACGGAAGGCCAAAACGCAGAGAAAAATATTAGTGTGGACATGGCTTAAAGTCAATAGTGCAGTATTTTTGTGTTATTTAAAGGGTGCGTTAGTAATATGCGCCTATAGGCGGGTGCACAACGCGCGTACACTCTGCTTATTACACACACAGGGATGCGCAGCAGCACACAAACATTTTTAAATATAAAAAATATAAGGATTCCTCTCTGGAGAAGCGTTCAGTCTTTCCTCTCGCAAATTCCACCATGTAAATAGTGAATGCGCCATGTTGCGAGCGCTGGCTTTTAAAGGGAATGGGAGATGAGACTCTGATTGGTTTATTGCACATTAGGCCCAAAACACACCCATGACTCATTAAGAGACTAGGTGCAACCCTTCTGGGCCATGCGCCTGCGCGCCAACTGTTTTAATCGTTAAAATAGGGCCTAGAAGCTTGTCTTTGATAAGTATAATTTGTGAAAGTATTATGATGTCATTAGGGCCCGAGCACCGATGGTGTGAGGACCCTATTGTAATTGCTCAGTCAATTATTATTTTCCTCCAAAATGAATCACATTTTTGAGGGCCTAAACATGCTCAAAAACTCATGAAACTTTGCACACGCGTCAGAAGTGGCGAAAATTCACGTCTGATATGGCTTTCAGAATTAGGCGTAGCAAAATGGCTCAATAGTGCCACCTACACATTTTAAACAAAGTGCCCCTCAAACTACGTTTCACTAACAGGTATGAAATTCGGTAGACACATGTAACAGCCCAATACCTACAAAAAAGTCTCCTGGTGCAAAATAGGAAAACCAACAGGGAGTGAGATATTTTGAATATTCTTTGGAAAACTTTTGCACAATTTGCCATTTCCAGACGTCGTACTTTAACGAACTCCGCCTAGAGATTTAATCAGATCAACATCATATTTGGTCAGTCTAATCTAAAGGCCTTGGCGATGTTAAATTGTGAAGATCTTGAGTTTTGCGGCGATGTTTCGATGTTTCGCCATGAAAGAAGAAGTTGTTGTAACTTGGGCCTACAATGTTCGACCTGCCCCAAACTTCACATGTTTGATAAGGGTCCTGGCCTGAAGATATTCAGTTACAGTCATAGCGCCATCTACTGGCAACAGCAAAATGGCATGGTTTAAATTGTAATTCACTCTCAGAAACACATTTAAATATGCCAAGAATTCCCAGACATGCTAGAAACACATTAAATCATGCAACACATCGAAGTGACTTTGCCATATTTTTCCCATATTTACCCGCTTATATGCATGTCGCCATCCATTCACTGTTTTCCTGAGGCCACCGGGTGGCGGTGGCCCTGGGTGCGAGGGTGCTTTTATCGCTGCTTGCAGCTTTAATTATTATTATTATTATTATTATTATTATTATATTATTTATAGAATAGGTCATTAATATAAAATGGTTTCATCTCCCATTCCCTTTAAAAGCCAGTTGAGCTTGCGCCATGGCAGATTCACGAGAGGAAAGACTGAACGCCTCTCCAGAGAGGCATCCTTTAATTTTTAATATTTAAAAATGTTTGTGTGCTGCTGCGCGTCCCTGTGTGTGTAATAAGCAGAGTGTACGTGCATTGTGCACCCGCCTAAAGACGCATATTACTAAAACGCTCTTTAAATAACACAAAAAATACTGCGCTATTGACTTTAGAGCAGGTTTTTGTTGGTCAGAGGCGCAGTCATTTTCAGTTCCTAAAAATAGCAACGCCTGAACACACCTGGTTTTCAGACCATGGTCGCACAGATGGGCTTGAGTGCATTTGCTATTTAAACAACGTGGCGCTGGACGTGAAAATGATAACTGCGTCTGGCTAAAACCAGCAATGCGTCGCGCCTGACGTCACATTGTCAATTGAAATCTAAACAATGAAAAACAAAAAACAAACCAATAAAAAATACAAGGAGATAATAAAAACGAAATACTGCATTTTATTTATATTTAATAATTTATTTTATTTAAGTAAGATTTGGAAGCAAAAAAAGGTATATATATATATATATATATATATATATATATATATATATATATATATATATATATATATATATATATATATATATATATATTTGGGCTGTCAAAAGATTAATCACGATTAATCACATCCAAAATAAAAGTTTGTGTTTACATAATATATTTGTGTGTAATTATTATGTTTATATAAATATTCATGTATATACTGTATACATTTATATAATTTATATTATATATAAATATAAATATTTTATATATAAATATAATACATTTTTCTTAAATATATACATGCTTGTGTGTGTTTTTATATATAAATAATAATTAGACACAGTTCACACACATATATTATGTAAACACAAACTTTTATTTTTTTTGTGATTAATCGTGATTAATCTTTTGACAGCCCTAATATATATATATATATATATATATATATATATATATATATATATATATATATATATATATATATATATATATATATATATATATATATATATATATATATATATATATATATATATATATATATATATATATGATATTACCATGTCCAAAAACAGGGTTTTACCATAGTACCATGGCAAAAATGCAATCCTTGTACAGTGGTATATAGTGTTTGTTAGTGGCTTCTTTGCATGTCAGTGGTGTTTGTGAGAAAGCACTAAATGAGTGTATGTGAATGTGACTTAATGTGACTTTTGCAGTAAATAACTTGAGGCACATGCCATATGTCACACCTGGATTTGCTCTTAGCCAATCAGAGCTCATCTCCAGCTGAAGAACTAATTGTCTTCAACCTCCTGTTGCTTTCCTCTAAATATAATTCTCAACAAGGCTCAGGATGTGTGTTCTCGCCGTGTGGGGTGTTTCTGCGCAAGTATGACTGTAAAATCTTTGTGAGGGTCCACAGGAGCTGACGCGCACCTGTGCCGCTGAATAGAGCGGAGGTACCTGAGAGAGATCTGCAGCTGTGCGGGTTACTGGCGGGACGCTGGTACCCGTCGGCACACAGGCAGTGAAAAGATCCATAGGTGTTGATACACTGGTGACTGCAGGGAAAGTTCTCCGAACATTCGTCCACGTCGATGCAAGTCCTGCCGTCGTTTTTCAGACGAAACCCTGGCCAGCATGCACACTAGAAATAAAAACATATTTGTGGATGACTCCTAATCTGTCAAGAACGTGTGTGGGTTATTTGACCACAAAATAATATATATGAATATATTTCAAATGTCAAGTGTTAAATATAAAAAATAAGGTACCAGGGTTGACATAGAAAAAATAACACAATAAAACTTAATTTAATTTAGACGAAACATTTTAAAACATGAATTATTGTAAACATAACAAAATCACATTTATATTTTAGTGACATGTGACCTTGGAGCACAAAAGCAGTCATATGTCTCACGGGTATATTTGAGGCAATAGCCAACAACAACAAAGAAAAAAGTCATGGAGGTCAAAATTATGGATTTTTCTTTCATGCCAAAAATCATTAGGCTATTAAGTAAAGATCATGTTCCATGAAGATATTTAGTAAATTTCCTACCGTAAATATATCAAAAAATTATTATTAGCAATAATATGCATTGCTATGGACTTAATTTGGACAACTTTAAAGGCGATTTTCTCAATATATAGACTTTTTTGCACCATCAGATTCCAGATTTTCAAAGTTGTCAAAGTTCAGTTGATTTATGATGATGATGTACTTTCAGATGATGTGTACATTTTCATAAAAAAAAAAAAAAATGACCCTCATGACTGGTTGTGTGGTCCAGGGTCACATATTATATATATTATATGTTATACATATATGTCCTTATAGACTTGCAAACAATATTTACTTTGCACTTTTTTTATTTTACTTAATTACTTAATTATTTATAATAATAATAATACATAAATACAACTTACTACTATTTATAGCAATATTAATACTATTAATATTTAACATATAATATTACATTGTAATTGTTTATATATATATATATATATATATATATATAGTTTTAAAATGTTACGTAATTATATTTCAATTATTTTATATTATTTAACATGTCAAATTTAAAAAATAAATAAATAAATGCAAATTATAATTATTATTATTATTAGTAGTATATAAATAAAAAATGAACAAAATAAATACATATTTGTATATTATATATAAAGCAAATATTAATATTATAAATAAATAATTTGCAATGCAAAATTGTCATTAAAGCTACACTGTGTGATATTTTCCCCCATCTAGTGGTGAAAAGGTATATGACCATCCAGTAAATATTAGTTTCTTTTCCTCCCAATTCCGATTTCGTTTTAACTCCTACGGTGGCCGATTTAGTCCAAGATTAACATGGCTTCCAGTTCGATCCAGCAATCCCCCACTTCACATTCGCCATCGAGTTGTAACGCGTGTGTCCGGGTGAAAAATACGGATCGCTCACTCAACGCAACTGGAGTCGATGCAAACACGGAGGCGATTGACATCAAACAGCCCGCACTTTATTCCCCGCGGAACCCCCCACAAGAGTCTGGCACAAACTTCACTTCCGTCCACAGCATTACCCACCAAAACAAAAATAAATGAATGTTAGCAACAGAAGACAGAAAATAATCCGCACACACACACACACACACACACACACACACACACACACACACACACACACACACACACACACACACACACACACACAGAACGCAGGCGCTCCAACCGGTGCGAACGCTCTTAAAGGGGCCGCACTATTTTCCTACTCGTTACAGAGTGTTAAAACGCGAAAGGCAAAGCTTGAATTTACGGGTATGTCCCTCTTTGGCTAATGTACTTTCAAGATGGAGGGGCAACATGGCGACCCCCAATCGAACCCCTTACCCGTATGTATTTTCAATGGCATATTATAAACTTACGAGAATACTTTATTACTTGAAAGAAGTAAATATACATTAATGAGCACATATATTTTTGAAAGAACTAAGTGTTTTTAGCTAAGAATAAACTAAAAAAGTTACACAGTGTAGCTTTAATGCTTATTTGTCATAAAAAGCCAAATGTATTATAATTATATATAAATGTATAACTGTATTTATTTTATTTTATTAATAAATTTTTCTAGTTGACTTTTTCGGGTGAAATATGACCATGGCAAATTTACTTGTGATTCACTCTAATACTAATAAGAAATTAATGGACAGGAAGTGAGCAGTGAAACAAAGCGATGTTTACAACATTTCTAGATCATTAGTTCGGTCATTAGTCCTTCATTACAACTATGCTTTATATTTGAATTGCGCTGTAACAGAAGTTAAAATAAGCAAGAAAAACACAATTATTGTACGTTTGGGGGCCGCTGTGCCCTTGACTGCCTGTTTTTAAAGTCAGTGTGGCTGTCAAAGGACCGGGCCAGTATTCTGAGACGTCTGCCAAACGAGGCTGTTCGACTGCCACTCACTGTGCGTGTGTGTGTGTGTGTGTGTGTGTGTGTCATACTCCCCCTGAAAAACACTGTGCCTTACATGTCATTCTCCAGCTGTTGGTGAAATCAACTGATTTTCTCAAGCTCTAAATATCCAGCATACACATTTTCGCACACTTGTTTATACATTCAACGGTTCAAAATTGTAAAATGGCTGGAAAAGGGATCATAACGTTTTCCACGGATTTTGCTCTAAGTACTATAAACCTCTGCGGAATGTAAAAGCGTATATTATTACTTTGAATGATTTGTTTGGGCAGACTTTTTCAATATTGCCATAGCCGCTAAAGCCTACTAATGAGGATTACCGAAGATTCGCTGGACAAACAAAAACATTCTTTCGCATTCGTAGGCCGTCGTTTCGTCTCTCATTTCCAATTCTGGATGCTTTTAGTGCGGAACGGACCTCGAGTTGAACCAGACACTTAATTTGTGGAAAGAAAAGCCTCGTATACAGCATGAAAAATGTGCTCTCTCACACACCTTGTATCCCACGGGTAGGTCTTGACAGTCCTGGGTGCAGCCGCTGACTTTACGGTTTAAACACTCATTAACGTGGCAGTTCCTCTCGTCCGATCGGTCCCCGCAGTCGTCATGCTGATTACACACGCTCCCCAGCGGAACGCAGCGGCCGTTTGCGCACATGAAAACCGAACCGTTGCACAAACTTTCTAAAACATGGAGCGGTGAGAGGAAAAAAGAGAGAGAAATGGACAAAACCATCAGATGACAAAGAACTCAAGTGGTGTTCTGGTTGGACAGTAGAATGTAGTACGATCAACTTGGATGTTTAAGTCACTTCAACTTAAATGACATTTAACTGACTTAAATAATGAGTTGAATCTTAAAAAGATAACTTAAGTATAACTTAATAACCTGTTAACTTATTTTGATGAGTTAAAGCAATGCAAAAACATACCCAATACCAAAGGTACTGGGACACCCCTCCAAATCATTGCATTCAGGTGTTGCAATCACTTCCATGGCCACAGGTGAATAAAATCAAGCACTAGGCATGCAGACGCTTCTACGAACATTTGTGAAAGAATAGGTCGCTCTCAGGAGCTCAGTGAACTCAAGCGTGGTACCGTGAGAGGTTGCCACCTGTGCAATAAGTCCATTCATGTAATTTTTATTCACTACTAAATATTCTACAGCAACTCAGGCACAGTCGATAGCTACAGACCTCCAAACTTCATGTGGCCTTCAGATGAGCTCAAGAACAGTGCGTTGAGCTTCATCGCCGAGCAGCTGCATTACATCACCAAGTGCAATGCAAAGCGTCGGATGCAGTGGGGGACTCTAGAGCAGTGGAGATGTGTTCTCTGGAGTGACCAATCACGCTTCTCTGTCTGGCAATCCGATGGACGAGTCTGGGTCCGGCGGTTGCCAGGAGAACAGTACTTGCTTGACTGCATTGTGCCAAGTGTAAAGTTTGGTGGAGGGGGATTATGGTGTGGGGTTGTTTTTCAGGGGTTGGGCTTGGCCCCTTAGTTCCAGTGAAAGGAACTCTTAATGCTTCCGCATACCAATACATTTTGGACAATTTCATGCTCCCAACTTTGTGGGAACAGTTTGGGGACGGCTCCTTCCTGTTCCAACATGACTGCGCACCAGTGCACAAAGCGTCGGTCCATAAAGACATGGATGAGCGAGTTTGGTGTGGAGGAACTTGACTGGCCTGCACAGAGTCCTGACCTCAACACCTTTGGGATGAATTAGAGCGGAGACTGCGAGCCAGGCCTTCTCGTCCAACATCAGTGCCTGACCTCACAAATGCTCTTCTAGAAGAATGGTCAAAAATTCCCATAAACACACTCCTAAACCTTGTGGAAAGCCTTCCTAGAAGAGCTGAAGCTGTTATAGCTGGAAAGGGTGGGCCGACTCCATATTAAACCCTACGGATTAAGAATGGGATGTCATTAAAGTTAATGTGCATGTAAAGGCAGGCGTCCCAAAACCTTTGGCAATATAGTGTATGTTGTCATAACTTATTGATAATTTTTTTACAGGGTAGGCCCTACCTAGAGTTACTTTGCAGGTGCTAGGGTATTCTGGGTGGGTTTTTTTATGCGTTTCTCTGCCCTTGCTAGGGTGTTGAGGTTGGTTGTTAGAATGTTGCTAGATGGTGGCCTACTGGTCCAAGTCAAATTAGTGTTTTAAAGTTGTACAGTAAACATGTTGTAAACATCTGAATTGAATTTCCCCTCAGAAATATAAACATAAAATGTTTCTTAAAGAGCTTGGCTGGGAACAGCAATGGCATCTGTTAACATTAATGGCATATGTTTGCCCTGAAACCAAAAACTGAAGCACAGCGGTGCAGCAGTTTCATCAGCACCTCCCTGCCCACCTCAGGTGGTACTGGCAGGGGTACAAGACGCAAACGGGGAGGGCCAGGTGTTCTGACAAATCCCATATGGGACGGAACCCCGGAACCTGTCAGTCAAATGGGGTGCGTGACACATGAGGGGGACTCGCCTGCAGCGGAACACTTTGGGTTGAGTGGCAGCTCGTCTGATTGGTCTAGACAGTCGGGGAAGCCGTCACATTCCCATTGGGCTCTCAATAAACACCGCCCGTCTGCGCAGCGGAACTCCTCCTCTTTGCATAAACGGTACTCTGGAGAGAAAGAGTGTGACAGGAAGGGAGTGTAAAAGACTTTAAAACGACAAGGAAAAAAGTTACATCAGTTACTGTTTCAAATATGTATGCAGTCACCATATTACAAGAGATATTGCCACTGTAAGATATAAAGTTGCAATTGCAAGATATGAAGTCACAATACAAGTCACAGTTATGGGGAACACTCACATAAAGACACAAATTGTGAGAAATAGTTACATTGCAAGATATAAAATCGTATTGTGAAAAGTCAAAATTAGTAAAAATAGTCACGTTGAGAGAGAAACAAAGTATCATTTTGTGATATGTCACAATGGGAGACAAAGTAATAAAATAGTCACATTGCTAGATATAAGCAATTTTTTGTCATAGTGCAAAAAAGAATCACAATTGCGAAAAAAGTCACTCTGAGAAATAGTGTGAAAAATTTGAAGACGTAAAGTCACAAATAAAATAAAGTCAAAATTGCGAGGAAAGTCGCAATTACAAAAAAAGGCACTGTGACACGTGTCCTAAATACACGCGACTACGGCCAGACACGACTACGAGATGCGACAAATCAATCAAAAACCACAGCCAATCAGAACAGCGTGTGGGCGGGCTCTCGGCACCAGAGATTAATCTGGACGGCTGGACTCGCAAGGAAATGGATAAGTACATATTCAAATTCACAAATATTACGCCATTTAAACAATATAGCTGCAAGCAGCCATTACCGGGGCCAAGCGCAAAGAAGACATGCCAAAATGGCCGGGAGTGTCAGATCAACTGCAGCAATGAGCAATTAAACACATTTTAAGATTATTTTAGGCAAAAAGGTTGAAAAATGCATTGTAGTCTATGGGAATGTCATGTTCAACTAAGGGTGCAATGTTCAATTTTGGTGAAAGTATCTCATTTCGTTTTGGAGTTATAGACATTTATATGAAAAAACACGTAAAAAATGACTGACACCTGACTTTAATTGGATTTTGCTACCCCTTACTATCAATATTTTGACATTTGGGCATTAGCGTGTAGCTATCGACCTATGTTTCCGAACTTCTGGCGCTGGTTTCGTCTCGATCGGACTAGCAGTTTCGAAGATATCAGCTAACGTTTTTTTTAAGCGCTAAATTACCACGCTGCTCAAACCATACGCCGAAACCTGGCAAATCTGGTATCGTTGGCCTCAGCAAGGACTCAGGAGACAAAAAAAGTTACTCCCATGAAAATAAGTCAACCACACCCAAAGTTATTAGCATTTGAAAAAAAATAATTCTCCATTATGTGACGCTGTTTTGAAACTTCTCAGGCTCCTTCAGGGCACCGTGCTGATGACCCATACCGAGTTTCGTAACAATCCGTTCATGTGTTCATAAAATACAGCATTTTAGCACATAATTCAAAATGGCCGACAGCCAAAATGGCCGATATGGTGAAATTGGATAAAAGTTATAATGCCCCGAATCTAAGGAAACCACTATGATTTTTGGACTAACGGTTCAAAAGTTATAAGCAAAAATAGGAATTTTTCATATCTCCAGACCAGTAGGTGGCGCTGCGCCAAAACACTGCATGTTGCCTCAGGTCATGCTTGTGATGAAATGTACCAAGTTTGGTTTGAATACGATAAAGCGTTGTGGAGATATAGCCTTACGTGTATTTTCGAAACCGCTATGTAAAATTTGTTTGCGCGTTTATCGAAAACGATTTGACGAATCAACTTGAATTCCATAACTTTTTGATGATCTGGTTAAATTTTCGTGCAAATCAAACGAACCGTCTAGGGCGAGTTCGCAAAAGTAGGTTTTTAATGATGGACAATTAAAATGTCTTAAAACGTAGAAAAGGTACCTTTTATCGCGTGTTGCGGCGTTGTGTGTAGTTAGGACATGGTGTGAGATATAAAGTCAAAAATGGGACTTAGAAAGTCACAATTATTAGAAAAAAGGCGCAATTACGAAACAAAAGTCACATTGCGAGAAAAAGTGTCACATTTTGTGTCGCAAACTGCAAGAAATAGTCATATTGATGGATACAAAGTCATATTGGAAAGAGAAAAAAAAAAAGTCACACTCAAAGTCACATTGCACGATTTAAAGTCAAATTAATATAAATTATTAGAAAAAGTCGCAATTAACATTGTCAAAACAAACACCAAGGCCAAAAAAGCCGATAAATACACCATTTTAGAACATAGAAATGTTGCATTTTTGGTGAAAATATCTCATTTCGTTTTGGAGTTATAGACATTTATATGAAAAAACACGTAAAAAATGACTGACACCTGACTTTAACTGGATTTTGCTACCCCTTACTATCAATATTTTGACATTTGGGCATTAGCAGTTAGCTATCGACCTATGTTTTCGAACTTCTGGCGCTGGTTTCGTCTCGATCGGACTAGCAGTTTCGAAGATATCAGCTAATGTTTTTTTAAGCGCTAAATTACCACGCTGCTCAAACCATACGCCGAACCTGGCAAATCTGGTATCGTTGGCCTCAGCAAGGACTCAAAAGTTACTCCCATGAAAATGAGTCAACCACACCCAAAGTTATTAGCATTTGGAAAAAAAAATTCTCCAGTAGGTGGCGCTGTATTGAAACTTCTCAGGCTCCTTCAGGGCACCGTGCTGATGACCCATACCGAGTTTTGTAAAAATCCGTTCATGTGTTCATAAAATACAGCATTTTAGCACATAATTCTAAATGTCCGACAGCCAAAATGACCGATATGGTGAAATTGTATATCAGTTGCCTCGGCATAATGCCCCGAATCTAAGGAAATCACTATGATTTTTGGACTAACGGTTCAAAAGTTATAAGCAAAAATAGGAATTTTTCATATCTCCAGACCAGTAGGTGGCGCTGCGCCTAAACGCTGCATGTTGCCTCAGGTCATGCTTGTGATGAAATGTACCAAGTTTGGTTTGAATACGATAAAGCGTTGTGGAGATATAGCCTTACGTGTATTTTCGCAACCGCTATATAAAATTTGTTTGCGCGTTTATCGAAAACGATTTGACGAATCAACTTGAATTCCATAACTTTTCGTGCAAATCGGAAGAACCATCTAGGACGTGTTCGCAAAATTAGGTTTTTAATGATGGACAATTAAAATTTCTTAAAACGTAGAAAAGGTACCTTTTATCGCGTGTTGCGGCGTTGTGTTGTTAGGACATGGTGTGAGATATAAAGTCAAAAATGGGACTTAGAAAGTCACAATTATTAGAAAAAAGGCTCAATTACGAAAGAAAAGTCACATTGCGCGAAAAAGTGTCACATTTTGTGTCGCAAACTGTAAGAAATAGTCATATTGATGGATACAAAGTCATATTGCGAAGAGAAAAAAAAAAGTCACACTCAAAGTCACTACACGATTTAAAGTCAAATTAATATAAATTATTAGAAAAGGTCGCAATTAACATTGTCAAAACAAACACCAAGGCCAATAAAGCCGATAAATACACCATTTTAGACCATAGAAATGTTGCATTTTGGGATTATTTTTATGATAACCAAGCACTTTTTTCCCCCAATAAAAGTCCTATTACTAAATTAGATAAAACATACATATTTTTATTTAGTTTATATTGTATTAATACATCATGACAGTATTTGTTGAACTCACTTTAATTTAAAAAAATACTTTAAAAAGTTATACAATTTATTTTATGTAAAAATGTTGTTTCTCTTCTAATTTTGTAGTGAAATGTGAGCTGGACAGGTTTGTGAGGTTCATCTTTAATCTAACAATACACAAGCTGAACAGATATATTTCAGTTAATATGAGCTAGCGTGTTTATTCTTCGATCTGAGGTATGGCACACTAAGTTGTGCATGCATTCCAACCACCGAAACGTCCAATTAATGTTGTGCCAACATAATTACACCACATTAAACAGGGCGCAAAGGGATGGTCATTTTCGGCAGAAACTAATGAATCGAGAAACAGGAGCTGCCTACCGCATTCAAGAGACTCGTCAGAACCGTCTCCGCAGTCGTCGTCATGGTCACACACAAAACGTCGCGGGACGCAGTTCTGGTTCCGGCACTGGAATGTGCTTTCAGTGCACGTGTTGTTTGGAGCTTATTAGACAGAGGAACAGGAACAGATAGGAAGTTAGGATAAAAATGGATAGAATGAGGATATAATAGACAACTGAGACTTGTCTAAAATCCCCAATTATTTCGTTTGAGTCAGAAAACTCAAGGACAGCAGATAAAAAGACGACACTTGAGCTAAATCTGGCACCTTCAAATCCAACAGTGGTGTTAATTAGTGTGCATTATATAAAATAAAATATAAAATACAATTTGAAATGAAAAATTTGAGATAAAAATAAAATGTCTGGATTACTATTAATATTTTTTTTACATTTCAGAAAAACAGTAAGATAAAAAAAACAATGTATCATGTAAGTAAGTAAGTAAGTAAATAAAAAAAATAAAAAACATAAATACATACATATAAAATGCCTGGATTGCTATTTCTATTTTTTACATTTAAGAAATATAGTAAATTAATTAAAACAATGTTTAACCTATAAACAAAACACACACACACACACACACACACACACACACACACACACACACACACACACACACACACACACACACACACACACACACACACACACACACACACACACACACACCAATAAAATGCCTGGATATGCTATTTCTATTTTTTACATTTAAGAAATATAGTAAAATTATTAAAGCAATGTATGACCCAAAACAAACAAACAAACAAACAAACAAACAAACAAACAAATAAATAAATAAATAAATAAATGACAGTAAAATGGCAGGATTGCTATTACTATTTTTTACATTTAAGAAATATAGTAAATTAATTAAAACAATGTTTGACCTACAAACAAACAAACAAACAAACAAACAAACAAATAAATAAATAAATAAAATGGCAGGATATGCTATTACTATTTTTTACATTTAAGAAATATAGTAAAATAATTAAAGCAATGTATGACCTAAAACAAACAAACAAACAAAAAAAAACCAAATACAAATAAATACCAATAAATAAATACCAATAATACCAATAAAATGCCTGATTGCTACTACTATTTTTTACATTTAAGAAATATAGTAAAATATAGTTAAAGCAACGTATGATCTAAAACATACAAACAAACAAACAAACAATAAAATCCATGAATTGCTATTACTATTTTTTACATTTAATCAATATAGTAAAATAATTAAAACAATGTTTGACCTAAAATAAATAAATACATACTTTTAAATAAGGTACTACCAATAAAATGCCTGGATTGCTCTTACTAGTTTTATTTATTTCTTTATTACATTTTAGACAACATATGACCTAAAATAAATGTATTTAAAAAAAAAAAAAAACTGTCAAGGAATTTAAACATTTTAAAGTGTTCAACAAAAACCTAAATTCAAGCATTCATGCATAAATATAAGAAACATAAATTCATGAAATCTAATGTAATGTCATGTATTCACCGGATACATTGACTTACTAACTGTATTAGTGTTGCCAAAAGGAGCTGTTATGTTACTGCAATGCGGTTTGGGGTAAAAACAGGAAATGTACAAGGAAGTTGCAGGTTTTGTTGGAGGAAATATCATGGTTGAAATTACCACAGCCAGCTACCGCTAGTTCATCGCTGCCATCAGGACAATCTCTCTCTCCGTCGCATAACCAGTTCCTGGCTACACAAGCGTACGATCCCGGGCAACTGAACAAGCCAGGGGCGCATGTTGCAGAGCCTGCCGAGAGAGAGAATCAGAAGGAGAGATCTCAATCTCAAGCCAACATGCTGCACTGTGTCATTAATGAATATTCATCAATCTTTAAAAAAATCCTCCAAGTAAATTGTCTTAAGAACTTGTTTAACAATCTGCTTGTGTTTGACCTTTGCGAAACCTGAGATTTTTTTTTCAGAGCCCATTTGTTAGAAGCACAGCATGGCCATAAATTCGCAACTATGATGAAACCGCAGGCCAATTTTTCTTCCCACCTCTTTCATGTTGATTTATATCCTTCCCCTCAGAAGAAGCCTTTCATTGTGTGGCCTAAATGCAAATTCGTGCTTCATCGTTTTACCGCAAATTTCCTCGCTTTCGTCCAATCCGTCACCGCAGTCGTCCTCCCCGTCACAGAGCCATTGTTTGGCGATGCACTTGTTTTTCGAGCAGGCGAACTGATTCCAAAGGCACGATGAATCTAGAGGGAAAAGTTTGAACTTTGAAAACAAACTGCAGGAGACCGTAATGACATTTAAAGAAACAGTACAAACAAAAATGACGAATCTGTCATCAAACCACTTTGACTTTAGTTCTTCCATAGAACACAATATATGATTATTTTGGAAACTCTTTTCCAAATTGAAAGGATCATCAAGCTGTACATTTTTCAAAATATTTTATGTTGTGGTCAAGGGAAGAAAAAGTCATACAGGTTGGGGACGACACGAGGGTGAATAAATAATGCAAATTTGAATTATTTCTGTCATTGATTACAACTAAGAAAAATAACATTTGTATCCTATAATAAGCAAAATGAAAGAGACCATGCAATAGTTGCCTGTGAATGCCAAATTGAGTGCAATAACTGAAGAAGGTGGCCTCTAAAATCTCCCTTCGCCCTTGTTGAGATTAGAGATTCAACTTTGGAAGACGATCCTGCTAGCAAGCACTTTTAAAGTAATTGTCCGCTTGCATACGCACGCGAGCCACGAAAGGTGCGAGCAAATATGCCCCTATCAGCAGTCTGAAAGTTTGTTTGCTTGGGTTTGCCATCGATTTTGTGATATGTGGGCAAAGCCACCGGGGGCTGAAACAGAGAGACCAAGGTCAGAAAGAGAAAGGTGTGACACCAAAAGGCTGAAGACAATGAAACTGAAGAGGGTGAATAGGTAAACGAGGGTGATTCTTCAAAAGCAGCCATAGGGGAAGTCCCGAAAGAACAAATAACCAAAACAAAAGGTGAAAAAGCACCGGCGCATTTGTCAAGACCAAGGACACGGAAATAAATCCGTATTACTTCTGATTTTGGGTCAGTGACTATGAGCGCGGTCCAGAGTTCTTGTTCAAAATACAACGCTTTGAAGCAGAACCAAATGGATTCCTGCCATGGGGTCAGGACAGAAGCAAAGCAATGATTGGTCGCAGCAGGAAAGCAGAACTTCCTAGAACTTCCTATCTTAAAGTTCTGCTCACAAGGTGTGGATGGAATAATCCTTCACCTAAAGTTCTACAATTTATAAAGTTCTTATAACGCACAAGTCCTGGGTTGATTTACGTAGATATGAACTTCAAAAAATGACAGTGTTTCATCCTCATTTTAACTAAGATTTATAAAGAAGAAAATAAAGAGAGTATTTTACACTATAAGTGTTACTGTAAAATGTAAAATAGGTAATTTTGAGAAAAAAACTGTCACAATTGTCACTGAAGTCACAATTGCACAATATAAAGTCGTGATCATGAGAAATAGTCACAATGATGAAATTATTATCCCAAATATTTTTGGGAATTAAAGTCACCATGGGAGATATAAATATTTTTTTTGGGCTAAAATTGTCAATTACGAAAAATAATGACATACTGTGAGATATATAGTCATTGTAACAAAGATCCACTGGAGGCAAGTTGCAGAACCTAAGTGCAATTTATTTAAATAATAACTAACATAAATCCAAACATGACCAAACTAAACAAAGACTTGACTCGAACAGACTTGACTCGAACAGACTTCAATCGAACAGACTCGACTCGAACAGACTTCAATCGAACAGACTCGACTCCAACAAACTCGACTCCAACACACTCGACTCCAACACACTTGACTCGGACAGACTCAACTCGGACAGACTCGACTCGGACAGATTCGGCTTGGACAGACTCGACTCGAACAGACAGACTCGACTCGACCAGACTCGAACAGACACGACTCGAACAGACACGACTCGAACAGATTTGACTCCAACAGACGCGATTCCAACACACTTGACTCCGACACACTTGACTCGGACAGACTCGACTCGGACAGACTCGACTCGGACAGATTCGGCTCGGACAGACTCGACTCGAACAGACAGACTCGACTCGGACAGATTCGGCTCGGACAGACTCGACTCGAACAGACAGACTCGACTCGAACAGACAGACTCGACTCGACTCGACCAGACTTGACTCGAACAGACACGACTCGAACAGACTCGACTCCAACAGACGCGATTCCAACACACTTGACTCCAACACACTTGACTCGGACAGACTCAACTCGGACAGATTCGGCTTGGACAGACTCGACTCGAACAGACAGACTCGACTCGAACAGACAGACTCGACTCGACCAGACTCGAACAGACACGACTCGAACAGACACGACTCGAACAGACTCGACTCGAACAGACATGACTCGAACAGATTTGACTCCAACAGACGCGATTCCAACACACTTGACTCCAACACACTTGACTCGGACAGACTCGACTCGGACAGATTCGGCTCGGACAGACTCGACTCGAACAGACAGACTTGACTCAAACAGACAGACTCGACTCGACCAGACTCGACTCGAACAGACACGACTCGAACAGACTCGACTCGAACAGACTCGACTCGAACAGATTTGACTCGAACAGACACGACTCGAACAGACTCGACTCGAACAGATTTGACTCGAACAGACACGACTCAAACAGATTCGAAAAGATCCGACTCGAACAGACTCGACTCAAACAGTTTCTACTCGAACAGACTCGACTCAAACTTTGAAAATATATATTTTATATAAAAATGGAAAATAGTATTTTTGTGCATTTTTCATAACAATAAATGTAAAATTCTGTAACTTTTTTTAAGTTAACTTTTTTTCACTTCAGCAATATTCTGCCAAGTGTCTTCTTTGAAAAGAGATCAAACTTAAGTCTGTGCTCTAAAGCATTCAAGATTTCTGACAGTTTAAGTGGGAAATTTCACAGGTCTATACTCAAAAAGTGAATAAATGGATTATAACTACAGCATAAATATAATTTAGTACTATACAATCCCTTAAATATACAAAATATTAAATCAGAAACATTATCAAACTAAAATATTAATTTCATTAAAATAGTTTTTGACTGCCACGCAAAGAGCACAAGAGATTTTGGGATATTAAGTCACAACGAGAGGTATAAATTAGCAAACTGTGAAAACTCTAAGAAATAAAGTCGCATCATGAGATATAAAGCACCACTGCGAGATTGTGAGGTTGCAATTCTGAAAAAAGTTGCAATTACGATTTGAAACATAATGTCATAATGGCACACATAAACTTGCAATTATGAGAAAAATGCCACCATTACTGAGGAGGAAATGAGCTTCATTAAAATGAGCTATTGCCCGAAAGCCTAAGGGGAGGTACAGGTGGCTCCATGACCAGGTGCTGAACGCAGTAGCTGACACCATCTGCATCGCAATCCAACAGAGCAAACATCAGGTCCCAGTAAGGCACAATATCATGATTGGCAGCTGAAGGTTGACCTAGGGAAGCAGCTGAAGTTTCCAGGAAAACATTGCAAGGACGACACTCAGGCCACATGTGGTTTTAACATCTGAATGTTCCAAGCAAGTGGCCATGTTGGAACTTACTGTCCCTTGGGAAGACCGAATAGAGGAGGCCCATGAGTGCAAGAAGGCCAATTATCACAAACTGGTAGAGGAATGTAGAAGGCATGGCTTAAGGGCCCACTGCAAGCCCATTAAGGTGTTTTGCAGGACAGTCTCTACATCGGACACTAATGTATTAGATGTGGATCAAGAGGGGTGATCCATGGGGTAGTGCACTATTTGGACACAAGCAAGGGACTGATCAGCCCCAGGTGGGTCTCCCAGGCGCGGTTATCTTATGATCGAAGACCCAAAACAGCCTATGATCCTTGGTTTATCACTGGTGATGTGTCCAAGTTGCACCAATAGCCGCGTTTCCACTGTCGGGCCAAAGACGGGCGTGCTAGTGCGTGCCAGGGCCAGTCGCAATTCCACAGTTATTTCGGGGACTTGATCGGGCCTTGATGGGGCTTCCTCTGGGTCAACGGCCAGGGTTTTTTGGCCCACCAAATACTCTGGCATGAAGAGTGGTTACTAACAAAGGCAGAGTTGATCTGAGTCTGGAGACGGCAGCGTTAACAGCTCACATCAGCATTAAAGACTTTTAAAATAGTTTTAGCTCAAAACTCACTTTCAGACAGCAGCGAGTGTTTGAAATAACTTCTGTTTGTGATCCGATGTGGATTCTGATCACCGTATAAGACAGAAATATTTATATGCAATGCTAAAAACTATGCGGGTTAACCATTACTATAGTAAACATGGTAAATACGACCACTTGAAGAAAGCAGACAAATCATATAGGCTATCGCAATCATGTATTTATTTTTTTTATCCGTCAGTACGTCTCGTCTCTTTATATCGGACTGTCTGATATCCATATTTAGCTCTGCATATGTCATAAAATAAAGCAGGTTTTATGGGAGCTCCATAAAATATAACCTAACTGTATTGGGACTGTCCCTGGAGAGAGTGCTAACTCCACATGTCAAGATTTGCAGAAATTATCATTCTTTCTAAATGTGATGTAGTTATACTGTCATGTGACTACAAATAAACTAACAGACGCGACTGAATAAGTTCACATATCTTCTTTCTTTTGTGAAATAACGGTAAATCTTGAGTCATTATGATCAATGTATCACGTATTATTGTAAAACTGTGGTAAAACATTGATGCTTGGGTTTTAAACCTTTAAGTAAACCACAAAAATGGCAACAATCGGCTGCTTTTGTCATGTTTGTTTTGCGTTCTTGCTAGTTTCCAGTGATTTCTTTCTGATTCGTTGAGAAAAAATTCCATTTGTTGGTGAAATTATGAGTTTGTGTGACGTTGTTCCAGAGAGGCGAGTTACGGGCGGGTTTTAGCTTCTAGCCTGGCTCCGCCCTCCAACATACTTCCGCTCAATTTTCCTTCAGTACTCCGTCTGGGATTGTGGTATATTCTCTGGTTTTCTCTGGTCAAATTTTAACCGGTACAATCAGCGAACAGAGGGACTGGCTGAGAACGATGGCGTTGATATCGTGCGCTAGTTTGAGATGACGTACGTCACGACCAAAAGTTAGCGATTGGTTTACGGCAGATCCAGAGTGGCTCTGGGCAGATCCAATAGTTTTAAACTTCAACAGAGTACCCGCCTTCAAGGAAGTTAACGCTTGTCAATGGACAGTGGCCAGACTCTCTGTACAAATGAAATGTATGAGAGTCTGGTAGGACCAGGCTAGGGAGTTTCTCGCCCGATGGTGGAAACGGGATTGGTGCTACAGGTCCCAGCCCAACCCAACCCATTGAAAGCCCTAGCTTGCACTAGCCCGACATTGGAAAAGCGTCTATTGGGTGTTTCAAAAACCAGGTGGAAATGAGCTCAATTAAAATGCAGCCACACAAAAGATACCACATTATCAGACTTCTACAGTAATTCGTGTGGAATTTAATAAAATAATAAGACAGAGTAGGCAATAAACTTTGATAACTGTAGCGCTGTAAAGCCAGGAATGTCAAGCAGCTAAACCCCCACATTTAGCACTTGCCACATACTAGCCGTGACAAGTGGATCAATAGAGTAAAATAGCACTTACGTTTTAATGTACATGGTTGCGCGTGACAAGAAGATAGATCAAATCTTTAGATGTGAATATATTCATTAGGATGACTTATAGAGTGCAGAATGTGTCCGGCAGGCATGATCAGTTGATAAATGTAGAGAGGTGGCGCTCACCGCATTGAAATTCATCGGCTCCATCCTCGCAGTCTTTCTGTCCGTCGCACAACCAGACACTGGAGATGCAGTTTCCACTGGGACACGCAAAATGGCCGTCCTCACAGGAATGGGCTGAGGTAGCTGGGAGGGACGGCAAAACGGAGAGGATGAGGGTTTAGAGAAACCTGTCGAAAACCATCTATGATTCCAACTGCCTAATATCACCAAAGGGTTCACCACCACCATAAGAATGTGCATGCGTAAACAAATCAATCGTCCGACCTCTGAATGTCTATCTCAGCTCCAACCATCCAATTTATTATCTGTGGTTTTATATTTGCTTGGTTTCTGAGGCCATTTTAAAACAAGGTGTACCTTGTTTGGAGAAACCACAGCACGTCTTCATATTTATTTTAAAGGTTTGTACTCATTTCTGGAAGACTGCACTGCGGTTGAGTTTTTAAAGAGCATACACTTTTATTGAGCAAACATTCCCAGAGAATCAGGGCTAGCAACTGTAGCTAACAAACACATATCTTTATGGTGTATTTCTGCCTTCAAGACCTCCAGGGACGTACACAGAAGTTTGGAAATCATAAATGGGTGTTTACAAGAACTTTTCTGTCCCAAGGCATTGATTTTTATTAAAACATTTGTCTTTTGCTGTATAAACCCCCGAAAACTGTCTAGGAAACCATGGTATCATTTATATTCGGTACTTTTCAAATGCCTTTATATGTTGTATGTTTTGTTTAATCCTTATCCAAGATCCAAAGATGACATTTTAAAGGTCCCGTTCTTCGTGATCCCATTGTTCAAACTTTAGTTAGTGTGTAATGTTGCTGTTAGAGCATAAATAATACCTGTAAAATTATAAAGCTCAAAGTTCAATGCCAAGCGAGATATTTTATTTAACAGAAGTTCCCTTTCAAAGCCTACAGCGAACGGCTGGCTTGGACTACATCCTGGTACTTCCTTCATAAATTATGTCAGTAGAACAGTAGAACAGACTAACCTCCGCCCACAAGAATACGCGAAAAAAGGGGGCGTGGTCTTGTTGCTGTCCCACGTGGAGAAGAGGACGTGTCGCGTGGAGAAAAGGAATTGTTGCGTTTGAGTGTGTGTGTCGCCATGTCGTTGAGACGCTGTTATTTTCATCCCGGAGTCAAATCACCTTTGTTTGGCTTTCCCAGGGACGCTGTAGAGATCATTAAGCGCATATATCTCCCGTTAAGAGGCGTGACCTTTCCACGTGCGCTAAGCTGCTGTCGAATCACAACACAGGAACCGTGCCGCGTTTGCTAAGCTGCGGTCAAATCACAACACGGGAACCGCTGGCACAATCAGAACTCGTTACGTATTTCTGAAGGAGGGACTTCATAGAATAAAGGAAGTCATCAGCCGTTTTTAGGACAGTGAAAACCGCGGTATACAGATAAGTAAATTGTGTTAAAAATACTGTTTTTTTTTTACACGCGAAACATGAACACATGTTATATTGCACACTGTAAACACAATCAAAGCTTCAAAAAAACACGAAGAACGGGACCTTTAAAATATGAAAATCAATATAGAAAAAATTGTTATATACAGTCTTGATCAAAAGTTTACACACCCCTTGCAGAATCTGTGAATTTTAACACAATGAGAGGGATCACACAAAATACATGTAATTTTTTGTATTTAGTACTGTCCTGAATAAGATATGTTACATAATTTTATTTATTTTTTTATTTGAAGATCAAAGTAAATTGTACTTAAAGGGTTACTTCAGCGATTAGCATTAAGCTTTGTATCAGTAGAAACCCGGTAGTATATTCGAATGATCGTGCTTCCCCCCTTCATATCTCCCTGAGATTAGATATTTATGTATTTTATGTCTGGAAAAAAAGCCTCTGATGACGCAAATATCGTCATTTTGTGTCATCGGAGGCTTTTTTAGACTACAGCCAGTAGTAGGAGTTAGTTCAGCATGTTTTCAACCCGCCATAGGGGTGGGATCTCATTCACAGAATGTAAAATGAGAGAGACCGCTCGAGCATTGATAACAGAACGTGAGTGTTTTCAATGAATTCCTATGACAATTAGGCATGTTAGAGCAGTTAAGACAGTTAAGCTTCCATAGGCATGAATGAACGACAATGCAGCCGTGCTCATTTTAGTTTCGGTTTAGAATTAGCGCCAATTCGGGGGCGGGTTGCTTGAATTGTGGGTTCATTAGCCTATTATTCTTAATGAAAAACACAACAACAAAACGGTACAATGACAAACACACTTAAATTGGCGATTTTACATTTCGCTTTGAAACCAAATCTTCCGCGATCATCTGGTCTGTCAGCTGTTTGCTCTCGTGATGAATGAGATCTGACTCCAGCTGCTGGTCTGCGCTGCGACTCTCGTTCGGCTCGTGCTGTATTGAGCAGACACGTTCAGTTTTTAATTGTAGCGTCTGTTCTCGAACTGAACTAAATGATTTTATCACTATAAAAATGAACACGACGGTGGGGTGGTGCCACAGTGGGCAAGTGATGTAACCGGTGGGAGTGGCCTCGTAGGGCAGCGACGCAAGTGCATTCTGGGAGTTGTTGTCTTTCAACCATATGAGCCAAAAATATGTTTTCTGGCTTTTTTCAGTCTAATGCTGCGTTCACACCAAACGCGAATAGAGCGTCAGGATTGAGTGATTTCAATGTTAAGTCAATGGAAAGGCGCGATTCCGCCTCATTCGCGCGAATGACGCAAATTGAGCGTCTTGCGCGATACGCGTGTTACACACGAGTGGTGCTTTTTGTGCATTCACACGTTTGAAGCGAATTCGTGTCCGAGTTGAAAAATTTGAACTTTGGCGTCAATTCGCGTCGCGTTAACCAATCAGGAGCCTACTCGCTGCTGTCACGTGGTAAAGTGACGCGATGAGAAACCCTGCATAATTTAAAAATACTACTATTGTGTCACAAAATGAGGTTTTAAGACTTTTTCAGGTGAAAATGTAGTTGTTTAAAGCTCAAATCTGTGGTTTATTTATAAAGAGAGCGCCTATTTAAAAAAAATAATAGTTTTTGGAGTTGTGAGATCCAGGTGATCACCGGGCGCCCAGCGCCCATTAACCCCGGCGAGAGCAGCCTTTCCTCGGCTAGTCCTTCTGACGTTTGCCGCTGGCTCTGATGTCCTGTAGTGGTTCGTCTTGTGTGGATCTAACGTGCGATCTTTGGTGTCATGAATCTATAATTTGTTGTCTGCCAAATCGTTTTGACTGAGGGCAAAGAGAAGTTTCATAACTTTATTTTTATAAGGATATTTAAATATACATGCAGTGTAGATAATGTAGGAGTTGCCTGGACCACATTTGTGTGGCTTTTAATGCTTAATATATATTTTTTAATGAAAATGAAAAGAGGCAGAGTGGTGTTTTATGACATATTTCTGCTGGAGCACCTAGACCACGCATCTATTTCGCTTCAATGGCTCAATTTATACGCGCGTCCAATTCGCTGTGGACGCACGAATGGATTAAACATTCGCGTTTGGTGTGAACGCAGCATAAAAGGCACCAACTTCTAAAATAATTTCACATTTCTACTACATAAATCTTTCCAGCGGTGAAGTACCCCTTTAATTTGTCTTTTGGAAAACATGTAAGTACCTTCTGTTGCTTCTGAAGGGTAGTACTAAATGAAAAGCATTTGATATTTAAACAAAAGAAGAAAAAATTAGACATCATCCTGTCCAAAGGTTTTCACCCCCGGCTCTTAATGCGTCGTGTTTCCTTCTGGAGCATCAGTGAACGTTTGAACCTTTTTTAATAGTTGTGTTTGAGTCCCTCAATCGTCCTCAGTGTGAAAAGATGGATCTCAAAATCATACAGTCACTGCTGAAGAGGGTTCAAATATGCAAAAGATGCTGGAACTGAAGAATTTTCGAGACCTGGAGGATTTTTCTGAAGAACGCTGGGCAGTTTAACTGCTCAGGACAAACAAGAGACTCAAGAACAACCATCACAAACAAACAAAAAACAGCTGTGGATCATCCAGGTAACGACATTTAGAATCAAGGGTACATTCTTTGTCTATTCTTTGTCTTGTGGACAATATGTAAACATCTACATATATTTTATGTAAAATATCTTATTCGGGACAGTTCTAAATGAAAAAAACCGCCCTCATATTTTGTTAAAATTATTCACAGATTCTGCAAAGGGGTGTGTAAACTTTTGAACAAGACTGTGTGTGTGTGTGTGTGTGTGTGTGTGTGTGTGTGTGTGTGTGTGTATAAACTGAACTGTAGGTCAACATTCACAATTAAACTTCAATTATGATCTTTAGCAATCCTTTCCACCATGATTCTTTCATTGACATTCCCCAAATTTCAAAGAAAATCCAGAGTTTCCAACTTTTAATTATGATATTGTGGCACCGTTCATGTGTGTGCGCTCTACTCATAAATTCTGACAGGGCTGTAAAGTTCTGCACAAAAAATCTACATAATTATCGACTTCCAGAGTTGTGTTTTATTCAGCCATAAGGACTTAATAAGTCACTAAATATTCTCAGTAGGACCCGGGCCTTCTACATATATCATAAATATCTAAGCATATTACTGTCAAATATTTGGCAGGCCTCAGTGTGATTGAGTCAAGAAGAGTCCATGTTTCAGAGCATCATAAAATGCACTAGCGATGTGAGCCGTCACTGCACCGCAATGTGAACTTTGTAAAAAGTCCCTTTGTTCCCAGCGCTATTTTCCATTGTGAATGTGACAATCTTGTACTTTGAACACAAACAAACAAGAGAAAGACAGATCGAGAGAGAGAATGCAAATGCATTTCTACCGTGGCAGTGTATTTCGTCCGCATAATCCCCACAGTCATTGGCTCCGTCGCAGATCCAGGAGGGATGAACACACAGAGACGTGGAATTGCAGCTTAGAAACCTCTCGCTTTTGCTGGCGCGAGCCCCTAGTCTGTAGTATTCCATGCAGTCTGTGCTACCTGGAAACACAGAGAGGACAATGAGACGAGTGTTTCACACGTTCAGTGACATGCAATCACGCACCGTCAGAAGTGCGAACAGGCTAGCGCCTTCACATGTTAATCTTACTACAGCTCTTCTCGTCCGATGCGTCAGCGCAATCGATGATCTGATTACACCAGAATGATGCAGGGATACAGGAACCGTCTGCACAACGTCGCTCGGAAGACAAACACGAGGAATCTGGAATCACAGGGAAAAGTGTAGATGCTCCACATTACCCTCAAGATGTTATTTTACTTGAATTAAACGATAATTGCCCAAAATTGTAAAACAGAAATAATGGTACACAGTTCAATAACATCATAGTTTAAGAACTGCTAACTTGATTCATTTCAGGGCACTGAATGTGGATTTTTGGCTCATGTGTGAAGCCAGACCCCTTTAAAGCACCAAACTATTTAAATGAAGTCAAACCACTTTAAAGGGTTAGTTCACCCAAAAATGAAAATTACCTCAAGCCATCCTAGGTGTATATGACATTCTTCTTTCAGACGAATAAAATCTGAGTTAGGGGAGACCGGGGATGGTTGTAACATTTTTTACCTTTTTGTCTATATCTTAGAGTACTTTTAAGCCAGTGTGTTCAAAATGTGATTTAAACTAGTTACAAGTGTCTGCTATTAAATTACATAGCTATTATCTTCTCAACACAAACAGAAAATGCATGGTTTAGTTTTAAACACGAGAAGTGAAATGTTACAATTCACCCCATAGTCTGGGTTAGTTGTAACATACCCTGGGGTGAGATGTAACATTATGATATCCACCGGGGTGATATGTAACACAATGAAATAAGGATTATGACAAAAAAAATATTTTGAAAGCTTTTTATTCAACACTGACTGACAATATAACTGTCAGTCATCTCAGTCATAGTAATTGACCATAATAAATTGAACTTGAACACAAACATTGTGTGTAAGCACGTTTGTTACTGTCACTCATAGTATTGGCCATAGTAAAATATTGAAATTGACCACTTGAACGTGTGTGTGTGTCTGTGTGTGTCTATTTTATCCCTATTTCTACTCTTTACCCTACTTACCTCGCCCCTGAAATTCAAATAAAAAATAAATAAATTCAACAAAAATGTTCTTGGGCTAGGTTGTAACATTTAATTATTGTTACAACTAACCCCGAGTCTTGTTGTTACAACTAACCCAGAGTCATGTAGCCATGAACTAGCTCACCTTACAGCTAACAGCTAAAACATTAGCACTAACAATTTGCATGAAAAATATCTACACAGACACACAATAAACATAATTTACATTTGATGAGTTTAACTACAAAGCAGAAATTCCCATAACAAAAATAAACAAAGTAAAAAAAGTAACTTTCTTACCTCAAAAATGTTTTTTTCACACTAGCATCTGCTATGTCTGCCACAGAGCTCTACTTTTTCAAATGTGGAATAAGGACTAAACTCAGCATGTGCGAAGTGAATCAGATGATTTGTAACTAGTTCCTGATTAGAGAGATTGGAGTTGCTACAACTGACCCGTGTTACAACCATCCCCGGTCTCCCCTATTTTGAAAAAGTCCTGGCTAATCCAAGCTTTATAATGATTGCCTCTTTTATGAAGTCCATAAAAGCGCATCTATCCATCATATAACTGCTCCACACGGCTCTGGGGGGTCAATGAAGGCCTTCTGAAGCGAAGTGTGTAAGAAAAAATATCCATATTTAAAGCTTTATAGACTAAAATAACTAGCTTCCAAGTCGACTTGCGCTAAAAGAGTAACCCCTAACGCAATGTATGACGCAGGATGTAGGAGCAACGCAAGCTTTGACGCCTCTCGCGGATAGGGCTGGGCAACAAACTCAAGAACTCTTCTCTTATATCCAAATCCTCCGCCATTTCTCTATAAAAATTCACGTTTTAGACTTTGATTCATGACCAGGCTTTTGTTTTGCTCTATCCTCTGCGCTTCTGCGTTGGTCAATACACATGCGTCAAGAGTCAAGGGTTACTCTTTCGCCGTAAATTGATGCATACGGCAATCCGCTGGAAGTTAGTTATTTTAGTCTATAAAGTTTTAAATATGGATATTTTTCTTACACAAACGCGCCTAAACGCTCATAAACGAGACTGCCATTATAAAGCTTTGAAGAGCTAGGACATTTTTAATATAATTCCGATTGTATTCGTCTGAAAGAAGAAAGTCATTACACCTAGGATGGCCTGAGGGAGTAAATCATGGGCTAATTTAAATTTTTGGGTGAAATAAACCTTTAAAGCAAACCAAACCACTTTAAATAAAGTCAGAACACTTTAAAGTAAACCAAAACCCTTTAAAGCAATCCAAATTGAGATCAGGTCAGCATGTAATGTGAACGCAAAGTGCTACACTGCAAAAAAAGTTTTTTTGTCTTTTTTCCAGTTCAAATATCTAAACATTCTTAAATCAAGATGCTTTTACTAGATAAGTAAAATGACATAAGATATTTTTTCTTGTTTTCTGTGAGTTTAGTGAAGAATTTTTACTCTGCTTAAGTACATTTTTTCAAGTGCCTGTGTAACCCCTCCTGTTCGAACCTCCCGCTCCAAGCGGGACTCGAACCCTGGTCCGCCAGCATGAGAGTCGGACGCTCTAACAAGGAGGTTAAAGGCTGCAACCTCTAGCAACAGTCGCTAGAGCGTCTTTTGAGATCAGAGGAGTGAGGTTTACTTGCACAGCGACTACTAGCTGGTATCCGTTACACTCACCCCCCTAAACCTCACTCCCATCCAGGTCACGGCACAAATGTAACCCCTCCTGTGGTGAATCGCCCGCTCCAAGCAGGATTTGAACCCGGGTCCGCCGGCATGAGAGTCGGACGCTCTAACAAGGAGGTTAAAGGCTGCAATCTCTAGCGACAGTTGCTAGAGCGTCTCTTGAGATCAGAGGAGTGAGGTTTACTTGCACAGCGACTACTAACTGGTATCCGTTACACTCACCCCCCTAAACCTCACTCCCATCCAGGTCACGGCACAAATGTAACCCCTCCTGTGGTGAATCGCCCGCTCCAAGCAGGATTTGAACCCGGGTCCGCCGGCATGAGAGTCGGACGCTCTAACAAGGAGGTTAAAGGCTGCAATCTCTAGCGACAGTTGCTAGAGCATCTCTTGAGATCAGAGGAGTGAGGTTTACTTGCACAGCGACTACTAACTGGTATCCGTTACACTCACCCCCCTAAACCTCACTCCCATCCGGGTCACGGCACAAATGTAACCCCTCCTGTTCGAACCACCCGCTCAAAGCAGAATTTGAACCCGGGTCCGCCGGCATGAGAGTCAGACGCTCTAACAAGGAGGCTAAAGGCTGCAACCTCTAGAATCAGTCACTAGAGCATCTCTTGAGATCAGAGGAGTGAGGTTTACTCGCACAGCAACTACTAGCTGACCTCCGTTACACCTGTACCTATGGGTTAACTTCCCTTATACATTTGAATAATTCCAAATTATAAAGAATACCTACCGACAGTGTTTCAAAAATATGTGTAAACAGAAACTGAACTGTAAGCCGTTACGTTTAAAGTCCAGAGATAGTGTGAATGCAAACCTGGTCGATTTAAAGAGGCGTGAGTTTGATTCGTATAAAGTGGAGATAAGAATTTTACTTGGCTACAGGTAACAAGACAATAAAAAAATAGTTGTAATGAGATTAGTCGTTCATTTACAAAATCACATAAAACCAGTTTCTGGAAAGCCGTTTCGATTCTGCATTGCTGGCAAGAGAACAACTTTCATTGGCTTTCTCAGAAGCATAGTACAGAGATCTGTGGTTTGTACTGTCTACATTATAGATTTGTTTCTGCATTAAGGCTTAATGTTGTTATTTACACGTTCAAGCAAGGCAAGGATTAAAGGGTGTATTGATTAATGGTCTGAATTTCTCTTGTCGGGTAGAACATTGAAAAACAAACATTCCTGGACTGACCAACGCTGGACTCAAATCTGTAACAAGAATAAAAAAATACCCACTGTTACAGTAAACTTCATCCGAGTTATCCCCGCAATCATTAACGCCATTACAGAAGCGATGGTTGGCCACGCAGCGTTGGTTATAACATGATTTAAAGCCGTGTCTGCAGTTCCGGTTTTCTAGAGAATGAAAAAGATGAAAATTAGGCATAGGACTTTACAATAGCATGTATGTAACTACAGCAATTTTGGATGGATGGATGGATGGATGGATGGATGGATGGATATGTGCAATGTAAAAAGCATTCATCCGAGAACAACTGCTTTATTTGAAACTCTGCTTGAGAATGCAAGGACAGAGAGAGAGAGAGAGAGAGAGAGAGAGAGAGAGAGAGAGAGAGAGAGAGAGAGAGAGAGAGAGAGAGAGAGAGAGAGAGAGAGAGAGAGAGAGAGCAGCAGTTGGTCGGTCACATCACTTGCACTCATTACGTTTTTGCCAGACTGCAGCAAGCTCGTCTTATTAGCCCAAGTCACAGGAGAACAGGAAGACCTTCTGTAGCTTCCTTCATTCAGTTTAGACATGAAACCTGAGGACTCAAACAGACAATCCTGCCTGATTGGTTTCTTACCGCAATACTGCATCTTTTCATCCGACCTGTCTTTGCAGTGTGCGATTCCATCACATGTCAGCTGGTAATCGATGCATTCCCCGTTTCCGCACTGGAACTCAGAGTGGATGTTACAGGAGGAGTTCATGGCTAGAAGACAAGAGTAAAATACATGTGTAGAGTTGTGATGTGCTGAAGTAAAGATTAGGAATGTGCATTGACTGCTGGAGTATTACTGACACATAATCAGCCAAGGACTCAAGGTCATACGTAGCAATGGAGCAAGTTCCATATGCACCTTTTTCTTTTTTACTGTTAGTATATGTACACAAACGTCAGAGAGATCTCTCCTTGGCCTTTGCCTAGAGTCCCTTGCGTTCTGTTCCATTCCATCAGATGCGCTATGTCTAGCTGTTTGAACACAAAAACACATCTGTGTATTAGCCCTGTAATCCTCTCAAAGCGAGTGTTGAGCGCTGCTGAAATCCCAGACTGAAAGTCTCTGTGTATAGTGTTTGAATAAAGCTGTCCTGAATCTAAGCATCTAATGTTCTTAAAGTTTGGGGGGAGAGACAAAAAAAAACATAAATATAGATCCATTCCAGGTTGATGGATGTTTCAGTATCAAGATCAAGATAGGAACACGCACACATTTAAGGTATATCCATTATATTGATTACTAGAGTAGCAAAACATCTAATATCTAGATCTAGCCAAAAGTATCAGCTATGCAGCTGTGGAGTAAAGACATAACACAGTGTATAATGCTTTATTTCCAGAGAGGATCTAAAACTGCATCCTCTTGGCATTTAAAGTGTAGCAAAATAAATCTGAAATCCGCAATCTGAAAGAAGAATTTAGATCACAATCTGGATTTACAATCTACACTCACCTAAAGAATTGTTAGGAACACCTGTTCAATTTCTCATTAATGCAATTATCTAATCAACCAATCACATGGCAGTTGCTTCAATGCATTTAGGGGTGTGGTCCTGGTCAAGACAATCTCCTGAACTTCAAACTGACTGTCAGAATGGGAAAGAAAGGTAATTTAAGCAATTTGGAGCGTGGCATGGTTGTTGGTGCCAGACGGGCCAGTATGAGTATTTCACAATCTGCTCAGTTACTGGGATTTTCACGCACAACCATTTCTAGGGTTTACAAAGAATGGTGTGAAAAGGGAAAAACATCCAGTATGCGGCAGTCCTGTGGGCCAAAATGCCTTGTTGATGCTAGAGGTCAGAGGAGAATGGGCCGACTGATTCAAGCTGATAGAAGAGCAACTTTGACTGAAATAACCACTCGTTACAACCGAGGTATGCAGCAAAGCATTTGTGAAGCCACAACACGCACAACCTTGAGGCGGATAGGCTACAACAGCAGAAGACCCCACCGGGTACCACTCTTCTCCACTACAAATAGGAAAAAGAGGCTTCAATTTGCACAAGCTCACCAAAATTGGACAGTTGAAGACTGGAAAAATGTTGCCTAGTCTGATGAGTCTGGATTTCTGTTGAGACATTCAGATGGTAGAGTCAGAATTTGGCGTAAACTGAATGAGAACATGGATCCATCATGCCTTCTTACCACTGTGCAGGCTGGTGGTGGTGGTGCAATGGTGTGGGGGATGTTTTCTTGGCACACTTTAGGCCCCTTAGTGCCAATTGGGCATCGTTTAAATGTCACAAAGCTCAAATCATTTCAAATTGGTTTCTTGAACATGACAATGAGTTCACTGTACTAAAATGGCCCGCACAGTCACCAGATCTCAACCCAATAGAGCATCTTTGGGATGTGGTGGAACGGGAGCTTCGTGCCCTGGATGTGCATCCCACAAATCTCCATCAACTGCAAGATGCTATCCTATCAATATGGGCCAACATTTCTAAAGAATGCTTTCAGCACCTTGTTGAATCAATGCCACGTAGAATTAAGGCAATTCTGAAGGCGAAAGGGGGTCAAACACAGTATTAGTATGGTGTTCCTAATAATTCTTTAGGTGAGTGTATATTCAGAGCAAAATAAATCCAGATTTGGATTACAATCTGGATGTACAATACAGACCATAATCTGGTTCCAGAATTAATACTATAGATTATAATCTGAATCCTGATCATATTCTTGATGTAGAATCTTTATACGGAGTAAGGGAAATCTGAAGGACAATCTGGATTTAGAATATGGATCATAATCTGAATCTAGACCACAATCTTGATCAAGAATCTATATTCAAAGAATAGGGAAATCTGATACACAAACTGGATTTAGAATCGACATTCAGAGTGAGAATGTTTTTGATTCCAATATGGATGTACAATATAGATCATAATCTGGCTCCAGAAATGCACATTCAGAGCAAACTTAATCTGAATCAAAATCTGGATTTATAATATGGATCATAATGTGAAGCTAGACGGCAATCTTGATCAAGAATCTATATTCAAAGAATAGGGAAATCTGAAACAAACTGGATTCGCAATCTACATTCAGAGTGAGAATGCTTTTGAATTCCAATATGGATGTACAATATAGATCATAATCTGGCTCCAGAAATACATATTTATAGCTAACTTAATCTGAAGTACAATCTGGATTTAGAATATGGATCATAATCTGAATCTAGACCACAGTCTTGATCAAGAATCTATATTCAAAGTATAGGGAAATCTGAAACACAAACTGGATTTAGAATCTACATTCAGAGTGAGAATGCTTTTGAATTCCAATATGGATGTACAATATAGATCATAATCTGGCTCCAGAAATACACATTCAGAGCAAACTTAATCTGAATCCCAATCTGGATTTAGAATATGGATCATAATCTGAATCTAGACCACAGTCTATATTCAAAGTGAAGGAAAATCTGATTCACAATGTGGATTTGGAATCTATATTCAGAGCAACAGGAATCCAAATCACAATCTTGATGTAGAATCCAAATCACAGTCATCCAATTCAAATACAGAATATTTCTAGAGTTCTTACTAGTGCACTAACTGGACCTCTAGAATGATATTGAAGTAATAAAGTTGTTTGCACAGCATATGGACTTCACCACATAACTCAAAGTACCGGGACACACTAGAAAATTTGGGGCGAGTTGAAAAAAGTCCAGGAAAATGAGCGAGAGAAACAGAGAGAGAGAGGGTACAGGACTTACATACACATCTGTTATCATCCAGTATTATCCGTTCCCCACGGCAAGTACAGTTTACCACACCAAGCGGAGTCAAAAGGCAGAGGTCATGGCACCCTCCATTATTCACACTGCAGGGGGACGACTCACCTGGAAGTAATAAGAGAAATCCTTAATAACAAATCATTCATTTTAGTACATCGCAACAAATTGTGAAGTTTTACAGCTCGTGCTTAGGTTAATTTAAAGTCACCATGAAATCAAAATCGACAATTCATATTTTTTTATGGAATATTGTAGTACTATAAATGATTTATCCATGCACATCTTTTTTTCCAGGACCTGTCACTCACATGAGATTGCCCAATAATCAGCTGTAAGTAACGATGTGCCATTTTGGTATGGCACATCATTTTGGTAACTCTTAACTCATTTTGGTTATGTTAAGGGGCGTGACATTTCCGGAACATGCTCTAAGCTGTGCGCCAATCACAACACACTGGGCTAGCTAACCAATCACAGCATATTTTGTATTTCGGAAGGAGGGGCTTCATCGAAACAGGAACTAAACAGGACGTTAAAGACAAACTGGCAAGAGAGGAGCTGCGATACTGTAAAATATGTGAAAAATAATGCGTTTTTGGAACAATCAATCATGAAAACCTATAAACAAAATCAAGACTACATTTCAAGCTACATATGACTTTACTTAGCAACATGTGCGCCAGTGGGGTTTTATGTGTTGTAACTCCGTGAGGAATAACTTGTGATTGATACAAATGGATTATGTTGAATTGGAAGAAATTGCTGTAAATAATTATGTGCATTTTCCACAGTCGTAGCATGTTTCATGAAGTTTCGAGCGAAAACGGGACATAAATGCCGCATCCGTATATTGTTTACATATGGGTCTTGTGTGGCTTCACGTACAAAAACTCATTCAAGATTAGTCAATGACCAAAACAATTATGCTTGTTGTATTCCACTCCGTGAGACATTGCAAATGACATATGACCGCCAGCCGTACACTTAAGGTTTAAAGCGTTAAAGGAACACTCCACTCTTTTTGAAAATAGGCTCATTTACCAACAGAGTTAAAGTTGTTTTGGAATCCATTCAGCCTATCTCTGGGTCTGGCGGTGGCACTTTTAGCTTAGCTTAGCATAGATCATTGAGTCTGATTAGACCGTTAGCATCTTGCTCACAAATGACCAAAGACTTTCAATACTTTTCCTATTTAAAATTTGACACTACTGTAGTTACGTTGTGTACTAAGAACGACGGAAAATTAAAAGTTGTGATTTTCTAGGCCGATATGGCTACGAACTATACTCTCATTCCTGCGAATAATAATGTCACACAATGACATTATGCAGAGCCTGAAAATAGGCTAACTTCCATCAACATAACCAACGTGACAACCTGCCTGCACAGAGAGCGTGCTGGGGACTAGTTTCAGGCGCTGTGTAATATCATTGCGCCTCTGCACCCATGGGACGGCTCACAGTTCCTTGATTATTACGCAGGAATGAGAGTATAGTTCCTAGCCATATCGGTCTAGAAAATCACAACTTTTCATTTACTGTCGGTCTTAGTACACGATGTAACTACAGAAGAGTCAAGTTTTAAATATAAAAAAATATTAAAAGTCTTTGGTCATTTTTGAGTGAGATGCTAACGGTCTAATCAGATTCAATGATCTATGCTAAGCTATGCTAAAAGGGCTACCGCCAGACCCAGAGTTCGGCTGAATGGATTCAAAAATGGTAAAACTCAACTGTTTAACTCTAGGGGAGACGGAAAATGAGCCTATTTTCAAAAAAAAGTGGAGTGTTCCTTTAAATAATAACCCGCCCACAGATTACGCAAAAAAAGAGGTAGAGGTGTTTGTTTTTTTCAGTTTGCGTTTTTCCATTTTAATGGTTAAATTACATTTTAGTAATCAAAAAGCACGTCTAATTAATTAAAACCATGCAACTTATTTTTTTACCACTTTTTTAAGTTTTCTGGA
This sequence comes from Romanogobio albipinnatus, assembly GCA_023566225.1. Lineage (NCBI taxonomy): Eukaryota > Metazoa > Chordata > Actinopteri > Cypriniformes > Gobionidae > Romanogobio > Romanogobio albipinnatus. The sequence continues at coordinate 5,399,110 of CM042263.1, forward strand.
TTCCATTTTATTGGTTTAATTAAATTTTAATAATCAGAAAGCATGTCTAAATAATTGAATTCATAAAAACATTGTTTTTCTATAAATTTTCCTTTTTTTTCAGAATTTTCTGGCAATCAAAGGAAGGCATAAAACATTAATTTAATTTAATTTAATTTAATTGATCTTTTATTCATATGAAATTAAACATTTTTGTCAAACAAAGTGCTGCACAACAGAGATTTACTGTTAATATGAAAACACGGAAGAATTACGTTTTTACAACTGGATACCGTAATTCCATCCACGCTTTCGTCATAGGGTCCTATTAGACTGTCAGTGTTCACTGATCCTTAGTAACCTACCACTCTGAAACGTTCTGTAAAATCCATGCTTGCAAAGGTTGTGCACAATCCTCTTGTTCGTAAACATTTTCAGGGTCTGAATCGGGCTCTGAAACTTTATGGCATTGTTGAAATTTACACCTGAGCAGATGAAACTCGTGGTTATGTTAAGGGGCGTGACATTTCTGAAACACACTCTAAGCGGGTCGCCAATCACAACACACTGGGCCAACTAACCAATCAGAGCGCATTTCATATTTCGGAAGGAGGGGCTTCATTGAAACAGGAACTATGGACGTTTAAATGCACAATATTTAAAATTTTTGGATTAAAATATCCAAAAGCCACTATACAATGTTATATATTTTGTTGACTTGTGTACTTGCATTATCCCAAATGTTTCCAAGAACGTTTAAATCCAGAGAAATAAGCAATTTTAGGCAAAACTCTAGGCAAATACACCCATTAGTCAAAAGTCTTGTGAACATATATCTATTGTGTGTTTTGAGGCCTTAATTTTAAAACAAATTTTTTTTTTTCTCAAAAATAATGCATAAACATTTTTCTCTCAAAAATACAAGCATGTACATACATGTTGATTAGATATTATGGTAGCCCAGTTTGTGCTGAATACAGTGTAATTACACTTTTGTCATTAATATGTTTATAAGCAACTGAAAAAAGCACAAATGTAAGAGCATGTCAAAACTTTTAAAGGGCCCCAAAACAGCTCAGACTCCTAGGGGTTAACCATCTCCTGTCAATGACATCATAACCGCGTTACCCTCAATTTCCTCGGTTTCTTTTGTAGAAACCATGAAAACACAGAAGACGTTTCAATATATTATGTGATTTATTAGACAGGCGAGTAACTGTTTGGATACATTCTTTGACAGAAAACTATTCATTGTCATATAGCTGCTCAACACAGTTAGTCTTATTGTTTAAATCTCGTTTTCCATGTTTTACCAATGCCAAATATGGATCTCTTACTGCAGTGTGAACAAGTGTCTCATAGTAGCCGCCGAGTGAACGCACATAGTAGCATTATAACATAACTTTCAACACACTCAAATGCATCTAATATGATAAAACAACGTTGCGTTACCCTACATACACGTGAAATAAAAGTTCCACGAAATCAAGGCGTCATCAAGCCACGCCTTTATTTTGAATAAGCGACGAAAAATTACATATTGTGGCTTTAAGACAAACTGGGAAGAGAGGAGCTGCAATAATGTAAAATGTGTGAAAAATAATGCATTTTTGGAACAATCAATCATGAAAACGTATTGTAGTACACCCCCAAAACAATATCAAGACTTCGTAAAAGGGCACAATAGGACCCCTTTAACGCAACACATTCTGCCCGGCACTGCAGACAGACACACACACACACACACACACACGGCTTGAAGGGCACTCTTGCAGTGCCAGTGAGAGGGTTGGGCTCCTCAGCGGGTGTGAATTTGAACTGTGTTTGGCACAGACGTTGGCGTGGAGTGCGGGTCTCTGAACCGTGCGCTATCTACACACACGTGGTTGCCAGGTTTTAGAGCCTTGGGCCGAGTGTATTCCCCTGCACAAATGGTGAGGATTCAGATGAGTGCATTGGGCCAGCGTCTTTCACCGTAGCGACATGAGGCTTCGGTCCTGGGAGGCTTTTGCTTATTATGGGATGGGGCTTTAAATAGCTTGGACTCATCGATGGCTGATTTCTGTTGGCCGGTGATTATAAAGGAATGTTTATTAGTTGGAATAAAAGGAATTGCAGATGGTCCCCGCTTTTAAAGGGACAGTTCACCAACAAAGAAACATGATCGAATATTCATTCAATTTAAGTTTGTCTTAGCAGTTTTTACTCTTTTAGTTATGACTGGGGGAATGACTTGGCTGAATATGTTTTTTCCGCATTTTATACCACAGTCTGACAGAATTCCCTTAATAGAGTCATCTGCAGTATAAAGATAGGAGGAACGGTGGCCACCGAGGTCCAAATCTCCTAAGAGAGGCCTGAGATGAGAAAATCTCCATTTGCGGTTTAGCATGCCAGCATCTAAGCTGCTTCCATTAGAGTCCTTTGAAACACTGAGGCTTGAACCGCGAACAAAGAAATGTCTCTATCGAAGCCAAGAAAGAGGCAGTGTGGAAAGTGGGCATTCTATAAATGTGTCACGTACTATAAATTCTGCTAATTCTGTAAATTTCATGGTGCAGTTTTACTTCCTGGGTGAAGCGAGTTTGGTTTCTTCGCATTAGAGAGATTTGCGCCTAAGGCACTTGAAATGTGGAACTCCTTGTGAGTTTTAACAGATGCAATTACCGAGCACTGCAGGTGTAAGTTTCGTGGTCGGGACACATAAACGTAAAAGTCACCATGCTCACTAAACGAAATTTATGTAAATGTACTTCCAGCAGTGGAGGCCAGGCTGGGCATTTAGTGGGATTTTTTGTCAGCAGAACCCCAGTTCACAACTGAAAATGCACATTCAAAGCATGCAAATATATGCACTTATCTTTTTTTTCTTCAAATGTTTATAAATAAATCATGAATAAAATGCACTCTTAACTGCCATTTCTATATCTCTTTTTTTAAATCAAGGGGGAAAATTCTAAAATATAATTTTGGATCCAGAATGTAGACTGATAACAAAAGCAACAATAATAATTGGAATCTAAATCACAATCTGTTTTTCAAATTAAAAGCAAATTGAATCTGGATTACAATCAGAGATGTACAATATAGATCTAGAAAATTATTTAGAAAATGAATCTGAATTATAAATAGTATTTAGAGTCTAGATCATAATCTGAATCACAGTGTTGATGTATGAATCAAAATATTTAGAGCAAACGGAATCCGGATTACAATCTGGATGCAAAATATAGATCATAATCTGAATCCAAAATCCAGATTTAGAGTAAAATAATATGAATCACAGTCTGTATTTCTAGCTCATAAATCTGAATTTAGATCACTATATTATATTTTATAATATATATATATATATTGGGGGCAAATAGAATCTAGACTACAATATGGAGGAAAAACATAGATTATAATCTGAATCTAAATCACAATCTTGTTTTAAGTCTATATATTTCATATAAAAGTAATCTAGATCACAATCCGGATCTATATATTAAGAGCAAATGGAATCAGGGTTACAATCTGGATGCAAAATTTAGATCATAATCTGAATCCAATCCAGATTTAGAGTCAAATAATATGAATCATAGTCTGTATTTCTAGCTCATAAATCTGAATTTAGATCACTATATTATATTTTGTAATATATATATATATATTGGGGGCAAATACTGTAGAATCTAGACTACAATATGGAGGAAAAACATAGATTATAATCTGAATCTAAATCACAATCTTGTTTTAAGTCTATATATTTCATATAAAAGAAATCTAGATCACAATCTGGATCTATATATTAAGAGCAAATGGAATCAGGGTTACAATCTGGATGCAAAATATAGATCATAATCTGAATCCAATCCAGATTTAGAGTAAAATAATATGAATCACAGTCTGTATTTCTAGCTCAGAAATCTGAATTTAGATCACTATATTATATTTAATAAATTATATATTGGGAGCAAATAGAATCTAGACTACAATATGGAGGAAAAACATAGATTATAATCTGTTTATATTGTTTTAAATATATATTTAATGTAAAAAAGGAATCTAGCTCACAATCTGCATCATTAGTATAACATTTTGAATATATATCACAATCTTGATTTAGAAACTATATATTCAGAGATCTAGATTACAATACAGATGTACAATTTATATAATCTGAATTCAGAATAAAGATTCGGAGCACAATCTATATTTGAGTATAGGTTATAATCTGAAACTAGCTCAAAATCCTGATTTAGGATCTGAATATATAGATATAATCTGAATGGATACATTCGATTCAGAGCAGGTCTCTTTTAACTCTGAACTCAGAATTTTCATATTTTACTTAATTTATGGAAATGTATCAGCATTTCATTATTGGATTAAACTCCCCTATGATGATGTAAAGTCACTTATTTATATGATTTGTCTCTGTATTTATCATACTGTGCTGACATAAATCCAGCTTGCCACAATACGCAGAATCAGCAAAGAATATTTTGACAGCGTTCATCTTATCTGACCCCAATGTCAGAATGTGTTGATTTTGTCCTAGCTTCACTACACACCCATCAAAAAAGCCCCCAGTGACTTGTGAAGCATCTAACATCACTTTGCACTGTGTTTGCTGTCATCACAGAGTAAGCATCTCGGACCTCTTGTGTGAATAATACAAACAAGCTTTGTGTGACTAATACAAACAAGACTGCAAATCATAAGGTACGTCAACCAAGAACTATGCTCATCCGCTAGTTTTCATTTTGCTTGATAACCTACTTTGATTTTAGGGTTTTAGAAATATACTACAATTGTTTGTTGTTGCTACACTTCAGCTTGAATTCAAGTACAAACATTTGGTTTGAGTTCCATGTTTAAAAAGTTGCGTCATTTGATGAAAGTAAGGAAATGAATTACGTACAGCTGTTGGTGTCGTTGGAAACAGCGACGATTCCCATCGGTGGATGAGGGATGTCTGCACGGAGTACTTTTGTATTGGCTCCGGTGAACTTATCAGAGCGGATCACAGCCCGCTGCGTCCAGTCGGACCAGAAGATGAAGTCTCTGTAAATTGCCAAGCCGAAGAACGTTCCGGGTCCTGATTTCACAATGACCTACAAATTTAAGAGGCAGAATTTAGGTGAGAGAAATAACCTGACAATAAAATAATGCTTTTAAAAGGATCCCAATTTAATAGTTCAGGTTATAGACCAACAGTCAAAAGTTTCCGCACACATGGGTGAATATATATGTTCTTTATGACCTTACATTTTTGACCTGAAGGCTTATGTTTGAAATGAAGACAGACAGAACGATAGAGCGAAAGATGGACAGACAGACAGACAGACAGACAGACAGACAGACAGACAGACAGACAGACAGACAGACAGACAGACAGACAGACAGACAGACAGACAGACAGACAGACAGACAGACAGACAGACAGACAGACAGATAGATAGATAGATAGATAGATAGATAGATAGATAGATAGATAGATAGATAGATAGATAGATAGATAGATAGATAGATAGATAGATAGATAGATAGATAGATAGATAGATAGATAGATAGATAGTTGCTAGGGTGTTCTGGGTGGTTGCTATGAGATAGATAGACAGACAGACAGACAGACAGACAGACAGACAGACAGACAGACAGACAGACAGACAGACAGACAGACAGACAGACAGACAGATAGACAGATAGACAGATAGACAGATAGATAGATAGATAGATAGATAGATAGATAGATAGATAGATAGATAGATAGATAGATAGATAGATAGATAGATAGATAGATAGATAGATAGATAGGACAGACAGAATTAAATATTGCCTCTATCCAGTAAAAATCTTTCAATCACTTTCAAGCCCCGGTAATAAATAAAACAAGCCATCTCTCATGCCGTACAGGACAGTTCCATCAAGCCGTTTACTTTGTGCGCTTCATCACAAAGGTGCACAGACCAAAATAAACCACACAGAGCGTCTGTATAATTCACACAGACACACGGGCCTGGCCAGAGCCGGAGGGGGAAACCACTGTGACACCCGAAGGACAGCCCTCCTCCATTATCCCTGACATTATAAATGATTAACCCAGATCGACGGAGAGTGTAAATGGAGTCCCTGCCGGAACAGACACAGGGATACATCACGCATGGCCTCGGGGAAGAAGGTAAGTCGTGGAGAGAGGGTCTGTTCTTTATGTGCCTGAAGGAACTGAACGGAAATCAGGAATGAATTGATTGCAATCACTCAGAAACGCTGAAATGGCAGAGAGGGGAACGGACACGGTTCAAAATCAATACTCAACAAATGCTTTAAAAGTAAATAGTGAAAACTTTCACTGAAGCAACTTTGATTCATATTAAAGACAAGCAAACTTCTGTGACTCAGTGGAAAGTGTATCAGCATAAGTTTGACAGGTTTGTTTTATTTATTCAGAACTCCATATGGTGCAAAAGCCCTGAAAGGCAAGGTTAAAAATGTCAATGATTCTTTGAGGTTATTTTTCTGCTGTGTGTAGACAAAACAACAACACAGTGCTGTCAAATCGATTAATTGCAATTAATCGCATCCGAAATAAATGTTTGTTCACATAATGTATGTGAGTGTACTGTGTATAATTATTGGGCCTCATTCATGAAACTTTCGCAAATATATTTTCGTAATTTGCGCGTAAAAAGGACCTTTACGAAAACTCTCCTCCAGATTCACAAGCACTTCGTATACCGCGGATTCGGTGGTTAAATGTGTGCATATTAATGAACTCCAAACATTCGTAAATAGGACGCGTGTGCACGCGCATTCATAATTAGCATAATCCCGCCCATGAGTTACGACTGCACATGACGTGGCCAGGAACGCTGTGGAATCTTCTGGAATTATTTCTCAGGTTTGGCTCCAGTATGTTGCATAAATGCTAAAAAGACTAACTGACCATATGCCTAGCAATAAATATTAAATTACTCCCCCACTGTGATTGGACGGCCTGGTAAAAAGTGACAGTGACGAGTGCTGCCTATTACCCAACAATGAACAGTAAAAAAGAAAAAAAAAACGGGGCAAATCACCTTGTGAAATATTATTATGGTATATAGTGCATAAAAATGCAATTAGAACTAAATTAGAACATAGAACGTTCAAATGTTTTACACACCATTACATGTGGTAGGGAGCAGGTGTACATTTATTTCGTAGCAACTAACATTTTGAAAATACGCACATTTTCGTGAATCCAAGAATTTACGTCAGAGCGGCTTTACGAACGATTTACACACAAATTCGTTCTGCTCGCGTTTCTTGAATGAGGCCCATTATGTATATATAAATACTAGTGCTGGGCAAATTAACGTGTTAACTTTTCAGTTTAATGCATTAAAAATATTTACCGCAATTAACGCAGCGTTCGTTTTTAAATCCATTTTTGCCTAGCGTTGCATTAAGTCCCTCCAGAAAAACGCGATTATGCGATCGCATGATTTAATGCAGAATCAGCCAAAGTGGTGATTTCATAATCCCCGCATTTTCATTGCAAAAAAAGTCATATATATTAGCAGAAATGTTAAAAAAAAAATGTTTGTTTACTTCACACAAGAGCCGCCATTTCCCCCTATTGCCATGGGAACGTTTTGAAGTGACGTAATTACCCGACGTGAACGTCATCGAAAAGCTGCAAACCCCGTGGTGAAACCATAGATATCGGTGAAACCATGATGAAGCACGCAAATTCCCATATGTCAACAAAAATAACAGCAAAAGACAGTTTCCTGGTGTGTTGACCGATTTCAAAAAACAGCATCATGAAGCTTCGAAGCGTTATGAATCAATGAGTCGATTCAGCAGTTCGGATCGCCAAAGTCACGTATTTCAGCAGTTTGACACGCAATCCGAATCATGAATCGACTCACTGATTCATAACGCTTCGAAGCTTCATGATGCATTGTTTTAAAATCGGTCCAAATTGAGCCATGTGTTTATTAAGGTCTTCAATAAAACAAGATGAGAACTTAAATATTCAATTAAAAATATTAGCTTTTTTTCTCTTTTTCATCAAACCACAGTTTTTGCAAGTTTTATCGCATAAAATTGCATAAATATCCCGCATTTTCCATCGCATTTTTTAAGAAAACGTGCCACATAATCAAGGATTTTTGTCCGCAACAATCACAAAAAAGCCGCATTTTTCTGGAAGGACTGATTGTATGATCAAGCTCTTATTCATGTAAATGCTTTTGAACCATCTAAGCGCGACAATACAGAAGAGAACGCGCTGTATGTCGGCAGCGGCCGATCTTAAAGTCACAGCAGTCAATAATGATGTCTGGCAATAATGTTCATCAAAGAACAAAGGGAACCGAGAAAAGTGTAGCTTGCAGTTAAGAAAGGTGTTTGATAACTATTACATTTTCTGTATATGTCTAACAGGGAAGGCCATGGGTAAATATAACATTTATTATAATGGGTTTATGTAAAGATTGTTTTAAGTTCACTTAAATTAAAAGTTGTTTTTTAAAGCCTAATAAATGTTTAAATTGGTAGCTTTCAGTTATACTGTAATGTAAAATCATTGATACTGGCCTTCATTCATAAAAATATGCCATTACAACACATATTTAAAATATGCTGTCTTTAAATTTTTAATTAATTAATTTGGAGAGTAACTGAAATATCAAAATATAAAAAACTCCCAAAATATAAAAAACTCCCAAAATATTAAAAACTTGCGATTAATCGCGATTAATCTAAAATGATAGATTCCCAGCACTAATAAATACACACACATGCATGTGCAATGCTGCATTCACACTGAACGCGACTTGAGTGTCTGGAGCGAGTGATTTCCATGTTGTCAATGTAAAGACGCGTTGGCGCGTATCTGGAGCAGTGTTGGGCACGTTACATTAAAAAAGTAATTAGTTATAGTTACTAGTTACTTCTTCTTACAAATAGTAACTGAGTTAGTAACTGAGTTACATCATTATAAAAGTAACTAATTACCAGGGAAAGTAACTACTGTGTTACTTTTTTTTCTCTCAAATGTTCAAATATGTCAAATAACTTGGATGGCCCCATTATTAAATATGTTAAATTAATGAATTGCACACTAAATAGAATACATTATTATTATAAAACATTGTACAATAATGTACACTATTGTAATGTTGCTGTGGGACAATGTGAGAGACAACTATCAAATTCAATACATTATTGTAAATATTATCAGTAGGCCTACTATAGTGTAAATATTGTGTAAATATTATCAGTACTTTACTACTCCTTTGGTAGTGGAGCTCACGTTATCACCTGGGTTTTTAGCCACTAATTTTGTGGCGGCATGTGATGATGTGAGGCCACCGATGTGGAGAGACTCTTTCTTCCTGGGCATAAGTTACACGTTACATAAACATTCTTACCTTTCACCTCAACGAGGGAAAAGTAGCGCTTATACTTCCAGTTTGCGAAAGCTACCTTTGAAGTTGTTGGACTTGCCATCGCTCTGACTCCTCCTGGTCGTTGGTGTGTGTGACTGTGCATATGCGTGTGGGTGTGTTTGTGTGTGACTCAACCTATCAACCTCAACCTTGTCTCCCACCCAACAATCATCATCAGTTATGTGTACCACCCCACCCACCCCCCAACACGCAAGGCATGCACGGCCACAAGCACACACACACGTTGCAGGTCCGACTGACAGACAGCCTGTTCGGATGAAAACTGCTCAATTATAGTAACGCCGCATTTTATTCTCAGTAACGCTAACGTTGTAACGGGAGAAACAGTCATTCGTTTGATTACTGGTTACTGAAAAAAATTATTATATATATATATATATATATATATATATATATATATATATATATATATATATATATATATATATATATATATATATATATATATATATATATATATATATATATATATATATATATATTAAGGTCACATTGTCCACAAAACAAGCCACTGCCAATCCATTGCAATTTCTCTGATAACTGTATGTAACCCATCAGCAAAAAAGAGGTTGCACACATTTTCTCCAGCTTTAAGAGCTTTTCACAGTTTCTGAATTTCCGAAGGCTTCGTGAGCCACACACATCTGTTATGAAGTGTGGCATTAACCGCTCTTCAGTAACACACACACAGACACAGATGTCTCTGAAGGGCCGTCCGTTTGATTGCCAGAGTCTTTCTGTAATAATAGGCGGCTCGGCATGTGGAGAACGAGACTCACACTTTAATCCTTGACGACAACATGTCAAACATGTGTTCTCACCCTCTCACAGCCGAGACGCTTTAACTCCCTGGTGTTCTTTTGCCGTCTGTACGAGTCTCTGAGCTTTTCTAAAGGTGAGGGAACAGGATGAAAGCTGCAGCAGACACATCTGCATGATATTGTAATATCAGAGCTGTCGTCTCGACAGGTGAAAATCTGTGCTCTCTTAAGATTAAAATTTTTTTTGCATTGAAATACAAACCAGTGGACAAAAACATGACATTCCTGCTTATAAGCAGGGATTACCTTAGACTTTGCTTCCCAACGTCACAAAGTGTAAGTCAAGGTGCAGATAGATGCTTCTGTTTTATCCTTCCCTCGGGTCATTTTGACCCGAAACTCATTTTGTTTTTTTTTACTTTTTTTAAATTGAGTGTTCATGTTCATCGGAGTGAACTCAGGACTTTTGGTCACACTTGAACCATGAATAGACACAAACAAAAAAATCGACTGGAATTGAGGAATTTGTGTGTTAGAAATTAAAAAAGCAACAAATCCTCCCCTCAGGGTCCCCTTAGGAATAAATGGAATGTGAGGAATGCTTTAGTATACATAGAAAAACCTAAAAATGCTCAAAATTCAAACTAATAATGCTAAAACTCTACCAAAAAAAGATTTTATAATGTTTTCACGTGTATCTGAATAGAGATAAAAACTCACCATGAGTCATGACAATTGTTTCTTTAAATAAATGGTTAAACTACACTGTGACGAGCAGGGAGAGCGAGAGCCGTGAGAGAGCGACGCGAGGCCGGTGAGTGATTGGATGATGAGCGCCAGCTGCACATTACACCGGTCTTGGATCTCTCACAGAGGAGTGACGGGAGCATAAAAGGAGTGACAACAGTGAAGGACGAGAGAGGACCAGGCCGGGAGTTTACGTTGTTTTGTTTACGTTTTGTTATGTGTGTGCGTGGCAGTCGTCTGTGAGGGTCTGCCACTTTAACTTTCAGTTTATTTGTTTATTTGATTAAAGTCTTTTAAATGCTCACCGGTTCCCGCCTCATTCTTCCCTGAACAAAGAACTGTGTTACATTTGTGCCGAAAACCAGGAGGAAGGAGGGACATACTGTCGGAGAGCCCTCGCTGCTGAGGGGGATCGTGGTGCTGAGGAGGTCGGGCAGCGCGGAAGAGTGAAGAACGTGAGTGGCTGCCTGAGGTGGTGGTGCTGGAACGAGTGAAGACCAGTGGGAGGGAGGGCACGCTGCCGTGCTCCTGGGTCGAGGTGGTGTGGCTGCCGTCCGAGCAGAGGTGGACAGTAACTAAGTACATTTACTTGAGTACTGTACTTAAGTACACTTTTTGAGTATCTGTACTTTACTGGAGTATTATTTTTTAGGGATACTTTTACTTTAATTTCACTACATTTGAAAGACAAATATCGTACTTTTTACTCCATTACATTTCTAGCGAGGTCCTCAAAGTTGAAAGTCATTTCTGTAGCAGCTTTAAAAGTCAGTAGATGATTTTTTTTCTTCTTTAAAAGTTTTTTTGTTGTTGTTGTTTTGCAGACAGCCTATCAGTAATCACTCTTGTATAGGGTCATGTGAAGTTTCCCAACATTTTTTGAACCCTGATCAGTTTATAGCAAAATGTAAGAAGACGGTTCCTTGGCACCGTGTATGCACCCATGGCTATACTTAAAAAGTATGTTTCAGGTTTCTCAAAAGATTAAAGATTAGTTTAGTTGGCATACACTTTGATGCCTGTCTCATAAAATGTTCAAAAATGTAAATGTCTGAGAGAAAGAGAAGAGTAAACAGTTGGGAGAATATCGTATGCGTATCAGAGTATAGGGTCCATGCATTCAGCCTTAAAGTGACAGCAGCTTTGTAAAGAGCTTTATAACTTTTATACAAGAAATTGAAACTTCCAATACTTCTATAAAAGTTACAACACTCTATACAAATGTAAAGAAATGAGTTTAAGGCAGTCGTATGCTAGCATGTCGGATGGAGCATCACTGACTGGCTTAAACCACCATGATGGCATAGAGTGCATTTATACAACAATGCAACAATAATAAAATAATGCATTGACATAAAAAAGGAAATTTACTTTTGATACTTAAGTACTTTTAAAAACAAATACTTCTGTACTTTTACTTAAGTAAAAATCTGTTTTTAGAACTTTCACTTGTAACGGAGTAATATTTGACCTGTAGTACTTTTACTTTTACTCAAGTAAAAGAGTTGTGTACTTTGTCCACCTCTGCGTCCGAGAGGGAGCGGAGGATTCGCCGACGTTTGCCATGGGCCGGAGCCTGCTGCCGTCCGCCATGTTGGGGAGTAGCAGGGAGTGCGGGACTCGCTGCTGACTGCCCTCAACCGGAAGAGCCACTGCTGGCCGGCAGGTGGCGGAGGAGGATCGAGCCGTCCACCGAGCGTCCAGTACCATCGCATGACAGCGCGAGGAAAAGCCTCTCAGCTGGTTGAGGACCGAGCGGCAGTGTGTCCGGGAAACGGACCAAGATTTTTTTTTCCTCTCTCCCCTCTCTCGTCTTTGTCGCTCCTTGTGCTTCCGTCTCCTTTTCTCTCGTCTTGTCTTTCCTTTCCCCCAGGGGCTGCAGCCGCCGAGGGGGGAGTAGAGCACAGTATCGTGGGTACCCCTCTGGCCTGCGAGGGGCGATGGGGGTATGTGGCGAGCATGGCGAGCGAGAGTCGCGAGAGAGCGATGCGAGGCCGGTGAGTGATTGGATGATGAGCACAGGTGTGCGTCACACCGGTCTCAGATCTCTCACGGAGGAGTTACAGGAGCATAAAAGGAGGAGCGACGACAGTGAAGGACGAGAGAGGACCAGGCCTGGAGTTTACGTTGTGTTTTGTTTACGTTTTGTTATGTGTGTGCTCGGCAGTCGTCCGTGAGGGGCTGCCACTTTAACTTTCAGTTTATTTGTTTATTTGAAGTCTTTTAAACGTTCGCCGGTTCCCGCCTCCTTCTTCCCTGAACAAAGAACTGTGTTACATACACATGATTCAAAACTGTGAAAACCACACATCTGAATTGAGTCAAATGATTCTCATTTGAATGCACTTACAAGTTAGCCTAGAAATCTAGACGCACCCTAGTGGCAGCAAATCTAATTTGCAGCCAGGGTAGTCTAGCAACTTTCCGCTGGCTTGCGAGCTGGAAAAACCAAACTCTGGTCAGGCCAATCACATTGTGTATAGAGTCGGTGGGCGGGCTTAGCATAATGACGGCAGAGTTGCGGCGGTTCTGCATGCTACTCGTAAACAAAGAAGCTGGCGAACGGTGGTCTTTCGAAACGGCTTTGGCCGCGACTCTGGAAGACTTGGAGTTAAGCTTTTCTTTGAGGAAAAAACAAAGAATGGCACTGAAGTCATTCGTAAGAAAGGAAGATGTGTTCAGAGTTTTGCCAACCAGATACGGCGCAACTTTAATCTATCAACTAGCTCCACTTCACCTTCTTCGTTGCTCTGGTTGGTTGTAGCGCGATCCTATTGCGTGCAGAGGGAATTTGAAAGACAAACGTTCATCCCGCCCCTCGGATTGAGCCCTGCCAATGGTGTGTTCCCAGACCCAATATCTTGATGTGGGTCTGGCTTGTCAGGTTACTTACAAGTGATAACATTATAGTAACATTTCTACAACACATTCACTATGCTACTAAAACATCTAGGGGCGCTAGAGGAGAACAATGGAAATGAAATACACAACAGGCAAGTTTTCTGGAACACTTTGAAAAGTTGTTTTTACAATTCCATTGGGTGATACAAGTAACTCAGAAATCAAGTTAAGAAAAGTTTCATATGGGAAAATCCAATTTGCATGATTAATTTTGAACTCCTGGGAGTCTGAATGTGTGGCACAGACAATGTACGTTCAAGATCCAGTGCGTGTCATTTCCTCTAGAGGAAGTTTGAAAAGGCTATGGATCTGTCACCAGTAACCTAGATGGCACTACCTCCCACAGCGTGCTCTGGCAGCATCCCACCTCTCTATCCTCTCTATCTGTCTGACACACAAGAAAACAAATGTTCCTTTTGTTCGCCCAGATCAATTTTCACCTTTTAATAGCCTAGCGAGCAGATAGTTTCATTAGCTGGCTAGGAGCCGTTTAGAGCGCCGCAGCATTGTTGGCGGTTGTCAAACCCTCTTTCCTGTGGTTCCTGGCCCTTGTTGGAAGTAAACATAAAAGCAGGTTTACTTTGGGAGTTAATAATAACTTTTTGTAGCTTAACCAATTAAAATAACTGAAATAACTCCTTGAACAGAGTTGAAAATGGGTCAATGACATGACGTGCATACTTCCAAGTGCATCATTTCCTTTTAAAATAATTTGATAAATTCATGACACATATCACGCTGTTCTATAAAACCTATTTAGTACATTTAAATAACACACATTATTTTATGCTTTGTTATCTTAAACCCCCAAAAGTGGTGCAACTGTGATGCAACATTTTAGGGGGTTTTTTGCAATATTTTCATATAAACAAAGTAGTTTTAAAGCTGTTGAGATAAGCTTTTGTCCAGAAATGTGTGTATTCTCAAATATCAGGGTGGCACAACTGGATCATCAAATGCATCATCCAGAGGAGCCCAACTGATCCTTGTGGCAGAGTGAAAAGGTTTCTACATTTATCTCAAATAGTGGTAAAAACTGGTCATTTCAAGTATGGGTAAGTTGGTACACTTGCCATGTCAGGTGGTGCAAATTCAGTATACACCAATCAGGCATAACATTATGACCACCTTCCTAATATTGTGTTGGTCCCCCTTCGCTCCACACGTGCATCAATGAGCCTTGGCCGCCAATGAGTCTGTCGTCGGTTCACTTGGAGCACTTTTGATAGATACTGACCACTGCAGACCGGGAACACCCCACAAGAGCTGCAGTTCTGGTGATGCTCTGACCCAGTCGTCTAGCCATCACAATTTGGCCCTTGTCAAACTCGCTCGAATCCTTACGCTTGCCCATTTTTCCTGCTTCTAACACGTTAACTTTGAGGACAAAATGTTCACTCCCACTCACTACGGGTGCCGCGATGAAGAGATAATCAGTGTTATTCACAGTGTATACCTGTTATGCATACAACTATTTGGTTGTGCCGCCTGACAGTCAAAAGCCCTATTCGCACGGAATTAGTATTATCAGGGAACCTCGTGTGATTTAGAAATGAACCCCCTCATCTGAATTTAGTGTGGTGCATTCGCACGGGATAAGCAAAGCCTGTGATTTTACTCATATTTACTGACTTATCTCCCGGATATGATGTCAAGACTTGTAAATGTTTTGTCGTTATAGATATAGCCATGGGCGTCACTAGGCCCTTTTTAGGGGAACTTCAAATTAAAAATTCTGTCCAGCCCCCCTAAAAAATGTGTGATTAACCTTCCAAACATATGAAACTGGCGGGAGGCTTCGGCTTCGTCCCGTTTTTTAATCTGCGTTAATCAGCGTGTTCTTCAATCCGCTGTGGCGGCGACTAGAGCGCACGTCAGAAGCAGAGGTGTGTGCGTTGATCTGAGCCTCATTGGTCTGTCAATGTCAAAATATTTGAGAAAACCAATCAAATCAGAGTAGGCGGGCTTTATGTACACAGAAGCTGCTGAGGCTGAGCAAGAATTTTAGCAGCAGGACATGACGTCAAGTGCGAAATATGCAGCTAAACTAAACGTTTCATATTTGACATTTGCTTCTTTAAGTCATAAATGTTAAACAAATGACAAAAATATTCTGCCAAATTAGCAAACTTTTGTCTAATTTCGCCATTTTGAATTGAAATAGGCATATGTAATGTCATTTATAATATAATTAACAAACAAAAAAAATTAACAAAGCCGTTTTCTTCAGATTAGGCATAAGATTAATAGTAATGAATGTGTGCATATTGTAAATTAATAATTCCATTTGTAGCTCTCAGTAAATAAAATTTTCCAGCTTGTATTGGGCATTTAGTTACCTAGCTTTCCTGTAAGCCTTCGAAAATGATTCATAAAACATATAAATATCAGTTAAACATATGTTTACTTTCTTCACTGACTAAAATTCTTCACTTTATTGGTCATATCTGCCCACTGATATGGCTTTCAAGCTATTATTATCAAATTTTTTGGCGTTGAGAATATCTTAAAATGCACATATGTAGATCATTAGAAATCAACATTTTCTCGAGGGGCCATGCCCCCGAAACGACATAATAAACAGCCAATATCCTAATATGCATACTAATAAGCTACTAGTTAATAGTGAGAATTGGACCCTAAACTAAAGTCTTACCAATTTTTTTTTCATACCCTCACTGGGGGCCCCTAAAATGAAAATGCTAGAATTGCCCCTGGATATACAGTGAGGAAAATAAGTATTTGAACACCCTGCTATTTTGCAAGTTCTCCCACTTGGAAATCATGGAGGGGTCTGAAATTGTCATCGTAGGTGCATGTCCACTGTGAGAGACATAATCTAAAAAAAAAAAATCCAGAAATCACAATATATGATTTTTTAACTATTTATTTGTATGATACAGCTGCAAATAAGTATTTGAACACCTGTCAATCAGCTAGAATTCTGACCCTCAAAGACCTGTTAGTCTGCCTTTAAAATGACCACCTCCACTCCATTTATTATCCTAAATTAGATGCACCTGTTTGAGGTTGTTAGCTGCATAAAGACACCTGTCCACCCCATACAATCAGTAAGAATCCAACTACTAACATGGCCAAGACCAAAGAGCTGTCCAAAGACACTAGAGACAAAATTGTACACCTCCACAAGGCTGGAAAGGGCTACGGGGAAATTGCCAAGCAGCTTGGTGAAAAAAGGTCCACTGTTGGAGCAATCATTAGAAAATGGAAGAAGCTAAACATGACTGTCAATCTCCCTCGGACTGGGGCTCCATGCAAGATCTCACCTCGTGGGGTCTCAATGATCCTAAGAAAGGTGAGAAATCAGCCCAGAACTACACGGGAGGAGCTGGTCAATGACCTGAAAAGAGCTGGGACCACCGTTTTACCACCAAGGTTACTGTTGGTAATACACTAAGACGTCATTGAAATCATGCATGGCACGGAAGGTTCCCCTGCTTAAACCAGCACATGTCAAGGCCCGTCTTAAGTTTGCTAATGACCATTTGGATGATCCAGAGGAGTCATGGGAGAAAGTCATGTGGTCAGATGAGACCAAAATAGAACTTTTTGGTCATAATTCCACTAAACGTGTTTGGAGGAAGAAGAATGATGAGTACCATCCTAAGAACACCATCCCTACTGTGAAGCATGGGGGTGGTAGCATCATGCTTTGGGGGTGTTTTTCTGCACATGGGACAGGGCGACTGCACTGTATTGAGGAGAGGATGACCGGGGCCATGTATTGCGAGATTTTGGGGAACAACCTCCTTCCCTCAGTTAGAGCATTGAAGATGGGTCGAGGCTGGGTCTTCCAACATGACAATGACCCGAAGCATACAGCCAGGATAACCAAGGAGTGGCTCTGTAAGAAGCATATCAAGGTTCTGGCGTGGCCTAGCCAGTCTCCAGACCTAAACCCAATAGAGAATCTTTGGAGGAGCTCAAACTCCGTGTTTCTCAGCGACAGGACAGAAACCTGACTGATCTAGAGAAGATCTGTGTGGAGGAGTGGGCCAAAATCCCTCCTGCAGTGTGTGCAAACCTGGTGAAAAACTACAGGAAACGTTTGACCTCTGTAATTGCAAACAAAGGCTACTGTACCAAATATTAACATTGATTTTCTCAGGTGTTCAAATACTTATTTGCAGCTGTATCATACAAATAAATAGTTAAAAAATCATACATTGTGATTTCTGGATTTTTTTTTTTTAGATTATGTCTCTCACAGTGGACATGCACCTACGATGACAATTTCAGAACCCTCCATGATTTCTAAGTGGGAGAACTTGCAAAATAGCAGGGTGTTCAAATACTTATTTTCCTCACTGTAGCTGTATGATATATCATGAACTACGGTTACATCACTTTCCAACCGTCATTTTAGATTTTTTTTATAGCAATAACATTTAGTTCAGTTAGAGAACAGATGTTAAAATTAAAAAACGGTGTGGGCGTGGCCTAAATGCGCTAATCACGCCTCTTGTGCAGTAGAAAATACAGAGCAGACTCCCCAGACCAATGCTTAATCTCAAAAAGATTGAGCTTGGTCTGGTGATAGCCAGACAAGTTAACGGAGTCATGGCATGAGAACTCAAATTTGCCTTGACATATAAGCAGTCTTTGTAAATCCAACAAGTTTCATAGCTTAAAACGTCCTTCTCATGATAAACAAAGCATTTAATTAAATCAAGCTCCAAAAACAGCTCGTTCTGATATTGCAGTATTTGTGAGGTCGCATCAACGGACCATAGGCTGACATTTGCCTACACTGGATGTGATCGTCACATTGCTGCATCCTGAAGGTGAATGGAAGACCTTAAATGCTGAAAAGACACTGCTACCTTGGACTACAGTCAATGATAAATGAGCAAGGATTGTTTGACTATGCTAGGCCTTACATTCGGTAGCAAAGTTTGATTTCAAGTGACAATGTATTGAACCCAAGCGACCTCTAGTCAGTGGACAGGATCGAACTTTCTTTATATCCTCCTTCAATGTCTCACCTCAGCAAAACAGAAAAGCTTTACAAAGGCTGAAAGATTTTTCCAGCGCTCTCAAGACACAGCCTCTACTTCAGCTAATGCACTTCCATGCATTTTTCAAAAGTCACACAAAGCGCCTGCATACTCACGTATCTGTGCGAGCCATCGTAATCACACCTCTCGATGTGCCCGAGACTGCCGTCGGAAAAATACAGCTTTTCGGCTTTGTGGTCGATGGTGAGTCCATTAGGGGTGATGACATCCACGCTAACAATGACTCGGATGTTCCGGCCGGTTAAGGTCGACCTCATGATGCTCGGCCTCTGCTCATTCCAGTTAGTCCAAAACATCAGGCTAGGGGGAGTGCAAACACATTGTTAGCTGTCACATCAAACTATTTTTTGCTAAATAAAAGTGTTAAGAAGTACTCAAGTCACTAGCTATGTTTTCATCCACCTATTTTTATGCGCATTTCGGGATATTGCATTAAAAAAAACACTGTTTGCGAAAAGCCAAGAAAGCCAATAAGTTCTAAGAATGTGCATAAAAACGTGCACACTCAATTGAGGCGGATAATTGTTTTTATCAGATAAGAAGACAAGCATGAAATGAGTAACAAACTTTGCCTCAACAGTGGATGCGATTGGATAACTGGACTAACCAGTGGACCAAACGTATCGCACAGCATCTCAAATGTTGGTTTGATCATTCTGAAATGCCTGAGCCAAAGTCATTCCCTTCCAGAGGTGTCTCACATGATTGCGTTCCCAAACACCAGCAATCGAATGCAAGACAACATGACAGTGTTGGTTTCGTTTCATCTGCACGCTCTGAGACGCAAGTCATATATGATGTAGGAAAAAGAGCCGCAGTGGCTTCCTCGATTGCGGCAACTTTTATTTTATAAAGAAAGGAAAAATGATGTGGCCCTTACAGAAAAAAGTTTGGGGACCCCTGGGATAGTGCATTTTCATGACTATTCTCAAAAAGGGGGGTGACAGTTAAGAGGTTAAAAGAATAAGCAATGAATATCCTGAGTATACAAAGGTCCTTTAGAAGTAACTTTTTAAGTATTTTTAACATAAAACATGTGACATAACATGTTTTGTCCCTTGTCTCAAGAATCAGTGTGTTGCATTTCAGACTTAAATGTTTTCTTTGAATGCCATATTAAAATTTTAGATTTTGCATAAAAAACAGAGGGTCTTCTAAAAATGAAATGTAGGCTACACCCTTGATGCTATGCTGCACTATGCTAATAGCCTAATTAAAAATGTATTCATCTGCAATTATAATCAAGACATCTACAGCCTAATAGCACCAGCCCTTTTTCTTTTAGTGTGGCAGAAAAAGACTAGTCTTTCGAAGGACGAAGCATGTCCTTGTGTTTGAGACGAGTGTGCTGGCCTGGCATGTGACGGCCCCTTGCAGTGTCAGCCGCTAGTGCCAGCGTGTGACTCCTAGCTGTGATCTTTGCAGCTTTTGGATCGGTGGGACTTCTTGCTGACAGCAGCAGTCACTTATTTCCGTGCTAATCAGGCTAACTGCTAGACTGCTACAGTCCAACTAAATGTTGTCGAGGTATAAAATGGGGAAATGTTCCTTCGAGAAAAAACGGACACTGTTCCTGCTATGGATAAAAGATAGCTTACTGTGCTTTAAACCATTGAGAAGTTACATAAGAAATATGATGGTTTGCAGTAGGGATGCACCGCAGTGTTAATTTTGACAGCATATTTTGATTTAGTTTTAGTCATAGTCTTTTGACTAAAATGTCATTTAGTTTTAGACATATTTTAGTCACCTGAATTGTTTTTGTCTAGTTTTAGTCGACTAAATATCATAAGATTTTAGTCGACTAAATCTACAGTAGATTTAGTCTCCTAAAATCTAATGAGTTTAGTTAAATTGTAATACATTAAGCATTTAAGCGTTACATAACTGACTGTCACTTGAACTGACATTTTGACATCATTTTGTTTTTGACATTAAAAATACACAAAAGAGCTCAATTCACTTTTTTGGTTGTTTTTAAAAACATCTATATAGTTTTTATAACTTTGTATTTCTGTTTTAGTTAGTCGCCTATATCATGTTAAGCTAAAGCTTCAAATAAGTTTGTTTATTTATTTTTTTAATTTCAGTTAACATTTATTTAATTTTAAGTAACTAAGATTTTTTTAATGGTTTTAGTGAACTATTATAACCCTGATACTTTATTTAATGTGTGTCAAATACTGGTCTTTCCTCCTAACTATGAATTAAATGGGAATGAAACTAAACACAGTTTATTGTGTAAGCAAAAACGAATATATAATGCGTGACTTTTAATTAAAAAACAGCTGGAAATACACCGGGACTCTTATTTTGAAATCTCGCCTTACTATTGCAGTTGCAGGAGCTCATTCAAGTTCAGATGAGGAGATAAAATATGCGTTGTTACAACCGTCTAAAACACATTACTATATAAACATCGTAAAGTAACATTGTCATTATTCATCGGCATTAGTTCATAAACAGTTGCCTGGTATAAATGTGTGTTATTATAGCCGCTCTGGAGTGCTGGATTGGGGATGCGTGAGCTGTGTTTTCCAGCGGTATCAGTTCAGATCAAATGTGCGCATCTGTTACACACAACATCAGTTCTGACTGGATCTCTTCCCTAATCGTCCCTTCTTAACATTTTCCTCTCGTTTTTATTTGTTGACGAAAATGACAGTTGCTTTTCGTTATAGTTTTTGTCATCCAACACTAGTTTTTATTTAGTTATCGTCTCGTTTTCGTCAGTGAAAAAAGGTTGTTGACGAAAATTATGACGAAAATTATTCGTCAACGAAATGAACACTGATGCACCGATACCGATACCAGTACTCGGGTGTCGGTCTGATACTGTTGTGAAGTACTCGTACTCGTAAAACTACCCCGATACAACCGCACCCGATACCACTTTATGGCAACGCATCTTCGGATGTGGAGCCGCGCTGAAAGTTACATGATTCGCCGTGCACACCGCCGCGCCAAGTGCAAAGGGGTCTCGCGCTCTCAAAGTGCACGACAGCCATAATATGGCTTCATTTTTGCCGCGCGCATCCGAACGCTAGTGCGGACGCGGCGAGTATAAACCCAGCTTAACCGCTCGTGAGGCAGATAGCTCTCGGTAGTGAGTGCTGTAAGTGAAGGGCTGTTTAGTAGGGATGTGCGCAATGGCTAGCCTAACCCCGGTACTAGTATAACAAGCCTAAGCAAGCTTAATTGTTATACACTCTAAAAAAAAAAGGTTCTATATGGCACCAAAAATGGTTCTTGGCTCGTAATCATAGGGGAACCTTTTTTAGTGCTAAATAGCACCAATTTTGGTGCTTCAGTGGTTCTTCAGCGGTTCTTGAGAGGTTCTTCACCGGTTCTTTGACTAAGGTGCTATATAGCACCTCTGAAGAACCGCTGAAGAACCACTGAAGCACCAAAATTGGTGCTATATAGCACTAAAAAAGGTTCCCCTATGATTACGAGCCAAGAACCATTTTTGGTGCCATATAGAACCTTTTTTTTTAGAGTGTAGTTTGACATGACATAGAAGAAAATGGAAAAGTTTTGTGTAAGCTTTCAAAATCCCTCCTTCACCCGAGTGGAGATTTATCTGAAGCCTCCGCGAGCGCCAGAGAAAACCATGCAAAACCTGAGGTAAAATTAAATGTTTTTGTTTTGCTGCAAATATACACTTTTCAAAATAATATATTAATTTCAAGATATAACATTTACACGACAGTCATTTAAACATAGCCTTTGTAAAAAATATATATATATATTTAAAGCAAAACCTTAAATGTGCCCAAAAAATGTAAACGACTAGTATTTTCCAAGTTGTCTTGCAGCACTAACGTTTAATCGACTAGTCTCGCACATCCCTAGCTCGGTGTCACACATTGTAGATAAAAAACAGAAACCGACTCATAGCTGATAATGCAGAGAAGCTTCTTTTCATCAAAAAGAACCAGCCTCTCACTTTTCCGAAAAGGGCTGTATGGCTATGATAACGTATAATAATTGAATTCAGTTGTTCTGCTACTATATTGTGTGGTACTGGAATCCACTGAATGTTACAGGTTACATTTCTGTGAAATGGGCAGCAGTGCCATGTTTGTTTAGGAAAACACCAAGTTGAATGTTAAAATGTCAGCAACAGCATCAAATTGTGTATTTACTTTGTTACAGTCAGAAAGTGAAAAACATCTGATGAAAATAATACATTGTTATGTGGCGTTCACACCGGACGCGATTCGCGCGAATAATTCGCGCTTATCGCGCGAAGGTGGACGCTTGAACATTTTGAGTTCACTCGCTTCATTCGCGCGTGTAATTCGCGCGAATCGCGCGTGAAAAACGCGTGTGACAACTACACACCAGACGCGAATTCGCGTCATGGGCGGGGCTTCTGCTCTATATGAGCTTTTTTGTAAAAAATACTACTATTAATGTGCGACAAAACGTAGTTTAAAGACTTTTTCAGGCGATAATATAGTTGTTTAAAGCTCAAATCTGTGGGTAATTTATAAAAAGAGTGCCTATTTGAGCATTTTATCTGGCGTTTTCGGAGTTGTGAGATCCAGGGGATCGGCGGCGCTCAGCGCTCGTGTACCCGGCGAGACCCGCCTTCCCTCGGCTAGTCCTTCTCACATTTGCCGCTGGCTCTGGCTCTTTTTTTCTGCTCCTGTCTCGTTGTGAAATGGCTCACTTGGCTCACAATGGCTCACAATAACTCACAATAACTCACTTTCTTCCAAGCAAGATCCTTTTTATTCCTTTTATTCCTGTTCCTGTAGTGATAGGATGATGTATTGTACAGCTCCGGGTCTCCACATACGGCCACCATTATCTTGTCCTCCATTGTTGTTCAGATTTCTGCCTCCGCTTGTAAATGCGTCACTACTAGAGCAAGCTCGTGATTGGTTAACGCGGCGCGAAATATCCGCCAAAGTTCAGATTTTTCAACTTGAGCGATTCGCGCGAATCACGCGTTCAAAACGCTCAATTCGCGTCATTCGCGCCGCCTCAATCGCGCGAATCTCGCCGCCTCATTCGCGCGAATCGCGCCGCAGAATGCCATTTCGCGTCTCTGCATTGACTTAACATGTAAATCACTCGCGCAAATCGCGTCCGGTGTGAACGCAGCATTAGAAGAACTGTAATGGTATTATTAAGTACTCGTATCAGTTCTCGGTATCGGCAAGTACCCAAATATAAGTACTTGTACTTGGTCTGAAAAAAAGTGGTATCGGTGCATCCCTAGTTTGCAGAAACCAACTTCCACTGGCATAAATTTGGTTTGACATTAGACGTTCGTCTGTAAAGTTGCATACAACATTGGTATAAACGTGTTTAACTTCAATAGCATTTGAAGAGAATGACTTCCAGCCACGTAAATTGTTCATGTAGGTGTCAGGTATGATGCCCACCTTTTAAATATTTGATATTTATTCAAATAAACTGTCAAATCATATGTAAATATTGCTACGTTTGGGATCATGCACAAAATATGCCATAATTGAAAGCTCAATAGCATTTGAAGAGAATGACTTACAGTCATAAAAGGTGCCAGGTATGATGTACACCTTTAATATTTTTATATTTATTCAAATAAGCTGTCAAATAATGTACTGTATTTGAATAATTATTAAAAATCTAAAAGGTGTGCATCATACCTGTATATTACAGTTGATTTTGTGACTGTAAGTAATTATTTGCAAATGCTATTGAAGTTAAAAACGAGTATACCAATGTCGTATGTAACTTTAGAGACGTGCTACATTGGTATAATGGCTAATTTTGGCTAAATTTGTGAATATTGAACGTCAAATGTCAAACCAACTTTATGCCAGTCCAACTTCCTACTGGGAATAGTAAAGAAGACAATTACTATGTTAAACCCAGTAAATTATCCCGTTTATAATCATACACCTGAAGAACAAAAGCTAGCGTTAGCATAGCATTGTTTACCCTTAGCAAATTGACAAAAGTTAAAGGTGCTGTATGTAAGAATGTCAGCTAGTAGTTGAAATGGGTACTGCAGCCCAAGCTCAAAATATTGTTTGGAAGGCAAGGAGACTCAGTGTGTAAGTTGATGAATTGATTTATCCGCGTTTTAATGTGCTTCCGTTCATAGAGATTTTTACATGGATGACGAAGCTTTTCGGTTGGGTAGAATCTGCGATCTCTGGCCCAGTTTGTTTGCTGGCTTCCATGGCTACAATACGCTGTGTTTTCTTCCAACTGGCAACCTGTGGAGTTGAAATGCTATTGGGTAAACTGGCAGCGTGCGTTATTGTGCGAACACACATTTCAAAGTAAAATAACTGGCTGTAGCATTGTCTTTTCAGAGAAACGAGTATGTGAACTAAATATCTAAATAACTAAATATCCTGTGAACTAAAACATGTTTCCTAAATATCTGCAAACATATGATATTTGTATATTTTAGTCCAGTCAAAAACTTACATACAGCACCTTTAATGCCTTTTGAATCACTGCGCTAGATAAGGAAGGTTCAGCAAGTTCAGCAAGGCAGCAATTTGTGCAAGTAGAAAATAAATGCATACATGTACAACTTAATTAATGTTTTCCAATTAAAAAATTAAAGGAAATGGCTGACTGAGATCAAGTTCGGAGATTAATACCACGTTTGCCGTGAAGCTCTGTAGCACAGGTCACACTGTTTTCAAATCTGAATCTTTATAAAGCTCATAACTCACTGATGCAAAATTAATGCACTGTATGTGGTCTGGAGCCTAATTACTATGAAATAATTAGAGGATCCCTCCCTTCATCGACCTTTTGGAAAGGCAGCCATCAAAACAAATGCATCATCAAGGGTTATTTTGAGGAGAGGTGGAGTCCAGAAACATTTTGACACTTGAGATTTATTTTCCTTTAATGAAAAGTACATACTTTTGGACTTGAAAGAAAGATAGAAACCTGATTAATTAAATCAACAAAATACACTATATTGCCAAAAGTATAGGGACACCCCTCCAAATCATTGCATTCAGGTGTTGCAATCACTTCCATGGCCACAGGTGTATAAAATCAAGCACTAGGCATGCAGACGCTTCTACAAACATTTGTGAAAGAATGGGTCGCTCCCAGGAGCTCAGTGAACTCAAGCGTGGTACCGTGATAGATTGCCACCTGTGCAACCTTTCCTCACTACTAAATATTCCACGGTTTAATGTCAGTGGTGTTATAACAAAGTGGAAGCAATTGGGAACAACAGCAACTCAGCCACGAAGTGGTAGGCCACGTACAAACACAGAGCGGGGTCAGTGCGCCGAAGTTGCCAACTTTCTGCACAGTCGATAGCTACAGACCTCCAAACTTCATGTGGCCTTCAGATGAGCTCAAGAACAGTGCGTTGAGCTTCATGGAATAGGTTTCAATGGCCTAGCAGCTGCATTACATCACCAAGTGCAATGCAAAGCGTGGGAAGCAGTGGGGTAAAGCACGCCGCCACTGGACTCTAGAGCAGTGGAGACGTGTTCTCAGGAGTGACCAATCACGCTTCTCTGTCTGGCAATCCGATGAACGAGTCTGGGTTTGGCGGTTGCCAGGAGAACAGTACCTGCCTGACTGCATTGTGCCAAGTGTAAAGTTTGGTGGAGGGGGGATTATGTTGTGGGGATGTTTTTCAGGGGTTGGGCTTGGCCCCTTAGTTCCAGTGAAACGACTCTTAATGCTTATGCATACCAATACATTTTGGACAATTTCATGCTCCCAACTTTGTGGGAACAGTTTGGGGACGGCTCCTTCCTGATCCAACATGACTGCGCACCAGTGCACAAAGCGTCGGTCCATAAAGACATGACGAGCGAGTTTGGTGTGGAGGAACTTGACTGGCCTGCACAGAGTCCTGACCTCAACACCTTTGGGATGAATTAGAGCGGAGACTGCGAGCCAGGCCTTCTCGTCCAACATCAGTGCCTGACCTCACAAATGCACTTCTAGAAGAATGGTCAAAAATTCCCATAAACACACTCCTAAACCTTGTGGAAAGCCTTCCTAGAAGAGCTGAAGCTGTTATAGCTGGAAAGGGTGGGCCAACTCCATATTAAACCCTTCGAATTAAGAATGGGATGTTATGTGCATGTAAAGGCAGGCATCCCAAAACTTTTGGCAATATAGCATATAAATTTAATTGCACAAGCAATCAGTTATGAAAACTACATCCAACTGGCTTCATTTTGGTGAGAAAGGAGTATTAACGTGAAACCAAAAACGTTTCTTTCTAAATGTCTAAGGTAAACTTCAAACTCTTGACTTACTTCTGACATTCGTCCAGAGTGAGCACGTGGGGATGGTCCTCTTCCGACAGAGAGACCACCGTGTCTCTGGTGAAGCCGTTTGGTCTGGTCTGGTCAACGTTGTGGCGGGTGATGGTGGCTGTGGTGGAGCTTGTCCAGTAGAGAACGTCCCAGCCTCGATGGTACGCCAGTCCCTCCACAGAACCAACATCTACAGAAGGGGACGACACATAAAGTATTATAAAGGAACGTGCAGATGGTGAATTGTTCAAGGCACTGCACACACTTTAAGCACACTACACTTTAAAGTCTGAAATGGATTTCAAACCTTCTATCAATCATAAAAGATAGCATTGAAGGCCACACAAATGCAAACGGTTGACCTGAAGGCCGTAAAACCGGATGGCAGGCAACAAACTCCACAGGTTCTTTTAGAAATGATTCAGAAACAAGAAAAACAGACAGACGGTCGATGTGAAAAACAGTTAGGTGTCAGAAAAGGTCAAGATGTACATCAATACTAAATTCGAAAAAACCTTTTTAGCCCCTGAAAACACGGAGAAGTGCTTGACTATGTGTACATATATATATATAAATAAAGGACTGCATGGAGTGCCACTTCAAAAAGGAGCATAAATAATAACATATACAAAATAAAATAAAAATAAAAAACATATTTAAATTGTTTATTTAATTCAAGTTAAAAAATATAGGCAAACGAAACAATGAAATAATGAATTAATATAGTAAAAACATGTATAATATTGATGTTGAAATAAAATAAATAAAAATTGAGTAAAGTAAAAGTTTGAGAATAACGTTGTAAAAATCATACATTAATATATAATCATTTTTTTTACATTTGTATACAATATTATAATATTAAACAGCAATTTAGTTCCATGTTAAAATAAAAAGGTTGTGAGAATAAAGTTACAATAACATCAAAGTCATATTTTGAGAATAAAACAATAAAAATTGTTTTCTTGAATAATTTATAGTATATTCAACCGATATTATACTTAATTTGACGACTTTATTCACAAAACTTTATTCTTGTAATGTAATGTAACAATTTTATACTCAATAACTTAGTTTTTTATATACATTTTAAGTGTCATTAAAATGCTGTTATATATTTAATATAATTTATTTAATATAATATGTATATGTAATATTTATTTTTATTTAATTGAAGAAAAAGCAGCTGCTTTTCTCTATTCATTTGTCAATTTTTTTAGTTTTAAAAAGTTTTCCTATGAAATACAATACTGTGTAGTTGAATTAACAGTCGTCTCATGTATTGGTAATATGCAACCATATCATGTACATCCCGGCACATAGTACAGTGCATTTTTACGACCTGCTCGGGCCATTTTGTGAAAAACAAAATCATGCATTGATCAAACGATCATTCAGTCTTTTTGATGTTGCAATTGCATAACGCATGGAAGAAGAAAAAAACACAACTTGTTCGAGTTTATCAAACTGCAACCTGAGTAGCATCTTTTAAGGAGCTCTGCAGAAGCTCTGACAGTTAAAGTGATTGGCACGAATGAATACACAGACGTGCTAGATTACTTGCACTGAACATAACGAGGACTTAAAGGGGTGGTAAAACACATTCTTTCGAAGGCTTGATTGTGTTTGTGGGGTGCACTGTAACATGTGTTCATGCTTCGTTTTAAAAAAATTCATTGTTTTTCATATATTTTACCTTTATTCTACACTGCTCTGTCCCTCCTTGTAAAAACGGTCTGATGGTTTCCGGGTTGTATGAAGCCATTCCCTCAAAAATACGCAATGGGCTCAGATTGGTTAGCTGGCCCAGTGTGTTGTGATTGGCTAACCGCCTAGAGCGCGTTTGTCTGAAACGTCACGCCCCTTACCTTTACCGGTAGCCTGTGCTTTGGGTAGTACAATGGCGTCAATAAAAACCATACCAATTTTTCCCGAATCAGACCCAGACAATTTTAGTGAAGATGATCAAGCAGAACCTGTTCAGTCCTCAAGAGTAAAGACTGCGGATCTATAGTGATCGCTACTGAATGGCACCGTTACTTTTGTATTTTTAGAACGATTATAGCCAAATATCTGTCGCAAGAACGAACACTAAACATTGGCTTTACTATAGTATCCAAATCAAACACAGAACCATGTTTAGCATGCCTGTAGATAAACAATACATAAAAGCTCTAATCAAAGAATCATTTACACTAATGCCAAGTTCGCTGTTGAGATTTAAAAGAGTTTGTAACGTTAGGTGTTTGTCGGATAACGTTAAGTATGAATGAGCATTTAACAAACTGGTTTGCCGAGCCAAATGAGCGTTGTCATCTGTGTACTTCCTTGCTACAACGTACAATTAACAATACGAACTATTACAGGAAAACACATCGACGGTAAATAAATCATACTTACAGCTTCTGTTTTTAAATCCATCTTTCAGGACAAGCCGTTGTGCGAATCCTTCATTGAACTCGCAAAGATTGTGGAAGCTTTCCTCCGTGAAATGTGCAGCGGGAGCCGCGCGCGCCCGTCTCACACTGGCAGTGTTTGTCTCGCGCAGCTGAACCGCGGCTTGTGTATTACAAATACAGACGAATATTGTCCATTATGTCACATTTTCCGGTCTTCTCCTCCGACCCCTGTCTGTCTCGTGCTTTGATTTATGATGGGCAGCATATATCTGCTGCAAATGCGACCTGTTCCCCTCTGTCTCATACACGCATGCATATAACATGTTGTATGTTAAACGCACTGCAACGCACCCCCGTCCCTAGGAAGGCTGAACAAAGTGGACCTGCAATCCGGATGAAAATAACAGCGTTTCGTCTGCATTGCGACAACACTCCAGCCTACTAACTGGCCTACCACAACAACTATCCCCCGCGGCGATACAAAATGGCCTCGCCCCCCCCTTATTTCATATTCTCGGAGGTTTATGTAAAT
Source organism: Romanogobio albipinnatus (assembly GCA_023566225.1). Classification (NCBI taxonomy): domain Eukaryota; kingdom Metazoa; phylum Chordata; class Actinopteri; order Cypriniformes; family Gobionidae; genus Romanogobio; species Romanogobio albipinnatus. The sequence continues at coordinate 5,429,172 of CM042263.1, forward strand.
ATTGGGGCTGGTGATGTCAGCAACCCTGAGGAATGTGTAGTAGTCCCTAGTGGCCGTTTGCTGTAGTCCTTAGAAATTGATTTCTTTAAAAGCAAATATCTCCCTTTGCTTTAAACTTTGAACGTTGTAACTTTGCAGATGTTGTTTATGCTCAAACAGCAACATTACACACTAGCTAAAGTTAGCAAAGTGAAATTGTGGTTTACCAACCCTTTAAGCATAAAGTAGGACGCCGACAGTGCTGGTGAAGGACAATGGACACTGGGCATTTCAGAACCAGCACAATACATTTGTTTTATTAGAAAATTGCAAATACGGTCACTTTCATAAAATATGTTTCTCCAAGTCAGCAATGAGATAAAATGAAGAGTAAACTGACACTTAAAGGGATAGCTCACCCAAACCTGAAAATGATCCCATGATTTACTCACCCTCAAGCCATCCTAGGTGTATATGACATTCTTCCTTCAGAAGAATACAATCAGAGTTATATTAAAGAATGTGCTGGCTCTTCCAAACTTTATAATGGCAGCCCAAAATTTGAAGAGCAAAAAAGTGCATCCATCCATTAGGCTTTAAAAGTAATTACGAGTAATCCGCCTTCCGTTTTCAACTTACGAAGAAAGTGTAGCAGTTCTCCCAGTTCAAAATGCTTACACTACTTCAAACGTCAACCTCGTTATTAAAAAATAACGTGTATAATATGTATATTTTTCTTACAAAAACCCATCGATTTGCTTCAGAAGGCCTTTATTCCCCTGGTGTTAAGACTTGTATGGCTTAATATAACATAAATGATGTCTCTTACTGAAATATGTAGTAGAAAACCCATGAAAGATTTACATTATTTAAAACATCCATTATATACACTCACCTAAAGGATTATTAGGAACACCTGTTCAATTTCTCATTAATGCAACTATCTAATCAACCAATCACATGGTAGTTGCTTCAATGCATTTAGGGGTGTGGTCCTGGTCAAGACAATCTCCTGAACTCCAAACTGAATGTAAGAATGGGAAAGAAAGGCGATTTTGCAATTTTGAGCGTGGCATGGTTGTTGGTGCCAGACGGGCCAGTCTGAGTATTTCACAATCTGCTCAGTTACTGGGATTTTCACGCACAACCATTTCTAGGGTTTACAAAGAATGGTGTGAAAAGGGAAAAACATCCAGTATGCGGCAGTCCTGTGGGCGAAAATGCCTTGTTGATGCTAGAGGTCAGAGGAGAATGGGCCGACTGATTCAAGCTGATAGAAGAGCAACTTTGACTGAAATAACCACTCGTTACAACCGAGGTATGCAGCAAAGCATTTGTGAAGCCACAACACGCACAACCTTGAGGCGGATGGGCTACAACATCAGAAGACCCCACCGGGTACCACTCATCTCTACTACAAATAGGAAAAAGAGGCTACAATTTGCTCACCAAAATTGAACAGTTGAAGACTGGAAAAATGTTGCCTGGTCTGATGAGTCTCGATTTCTGTTGAGACATTCAGATGGTAGAGTCAGAATTTGCCGTAAACAGAATGAGAACATGGATCCATCATGCCTTGTTACGGGGCCGCCGTTCCGACCATGCCCGGGACGAGGCACCCTCCCTGGGCTGGCCAGGGAGGTCTGATAGCATGGTTCTCACCAGGTGCGTTTAGATTTTGGGACTTGGTTTTATTTTTGAGGAGTGCTTTTTCCTCCATGGTGTCTTTCACCCCTAGCAGTGCCCGAGTCGGCGCACGTCTCCCCTTGGATGACCGCCCCTGTGCAGGCTGGTGGTGGTGGTGTAATGGTGTGGGGGATGTTTTCTTGGCACACATTAGTGCCAATTGGACATCGTTTAAATGCCACGGCCTACCTGAGCATTGTTTCTGACCATGTCCATCCCTTTATGACCACCATGTACCCATCCTCTGATGGCTACTTCCAGCAGGATAATGCACCATGTCACAAAGCTCGAATAATTTCAAATTGGTTTCTTGAACATGACAATGAGTTCACTGTACTAAAATGGCCCTCAGAGTCACCAGATCTCAACCCAATAGAGCATCTTTGGGATGTGGTGGAACGGGAGCTTCGTGCCCTGGATGTGCATCCCACAAATCTCCATCAACTGCAAGATGCTATCCTATCAATATGGGCCAACATTTCTAAAGAATGCTTTCAGCACCTTGTTGAATCAATGCCACGTAGAATTAAGGCAGTTCTGAAGGCGAAAGGGGGTCAAACACAGTATTAGTATGGTGTTCCTAATAATCCTTTAGGTGAGTGTATTTGGACAATGGGCGGCGCTATTTTGTTTGCGTTCTAGGTCGATGAAGTAGAATGGTTGCACTCAATCAACTGGCGCTCCCCGTAGATATTTTTACCACAAATAGTTTCAGAGTTAAACAAAACCAATTAATTGCTTTGTAATTGCATTTAAAACACACTCTAACACACATGTGCACACAAACACACACACGCACAGCGCATACATCTGACAGACTGCTCTGTCTCAATCGAGATGTGTTATGTCATGTGCTGCCCTCGTCAGTCTCCACGATAGGGGCTGAATCCGAAATCGCCCCCCTATACCCTTAAATAGGGCACTATTTGAGGGGACAGCCATTTGTAGTGGTGTCCGAAACCCTAGTGGACATGTTCAAGTGCATTCATTCTATCCCACATTGCACCGCAATAACGAGTGTACAGACTTCACGCACTCGTTTTCATTCACTACTTCAAGTGAACTGTATTAGTGGACTAAAGTAGGGAATAGTGAATGAAGGTTTAGGGGGCGATTTCGGATTCAGCCAGGGAGAGTGCTGGCCTGCCGAATCAGAACCAGGTGACAAATTAGGCAAGTCAACCCTCATGTAACATTACAGCTGATTGAGCGTGGTGTGTGTGTGTGTGTGTGTGTGTGTGCGCGCCGATCTGTTGGTGTGTGTGTGCGTGCCGATCTGTTGGTGTCTGTGTGTGTGTGTTTGTGTGCACATGTGTGTGTTTTAAATGCAATTACAAAGCAATTAATTGGTTTTGTTTAACTCTGAAGCAATTTTCGAGTTATCTTGTGGTAAAAATAGCTACAGGTAGCGCCAGTTGATTGCCAAGTGCAACCATTCTACTTCATCGACCTAGAACGCAAACAAAATGGCGCCGCCCATAATGGATTTTTTTAACAACGTAGATCTTTCATGGGATTTCTACTACATATTTCAGTAAGAGACATAATTTATGTTATATTAAGCCATACAAGTCTTAACACCAGGGGATCCCTTTAACCTCCCGGAGCCGTGTGGAGCACTTTTATAATGGATGGAGGAACTTTTTTGGTCTTCAAATTTTGGGCTGCCATTATGATGCTTGGATTAGCCAGGACATGTTTTAAATATAACTTTGAATGTGTTCGTCTGAAAGTAGAATGTCATATACACCTAGGATGGCTTAAGGGTGAGTAAATCATGGTGTAATTTTCATTTTTGGGTGAAATCTCGTGCTTTTCTGAGAAAAAGACCCCAGTAATATCAAATGTGTCTCCTCTAGAGCCCCACAATAGGGCTTTTATCTTAAACGAAGCCAATTCACCAGCATACGAACGTTCGCCTATCAACGGGTTTTTCTGTTTGGCCAGTGACCGCGCGCGCGCACAGTGGTGAAGTGGCCGTTTGAATTGAACACTGAATCGATTCTAAATTTTTGAGAATCGATTCTGAATCGTTGGATAACGAATCGCAATGCATCGATGCATCAACCTTTTCTCCCACCCCTAATACCCACATAACCACTGAAAGAGTTGTGACCTGTAGCAGAAGAGCCTCATCTCAATATTATTAACTCCTCTGTCTCTAGGTCATGTCCCAAAACCCTTCAAGCTGGCAGTTATTAAGCCTCTCATTAAGAAATCACAACTAGATCCAAATGAATTAGCAAATTATAGACCCATTTAAAATCTTCCATTAATGTCTAAAATACTAGAAAATGTTGTGGCTGCTCAATTGTGCTCATTCTTGCAAAACAATTATATCTATGAAAAATTTCAGCCCCATCATAGCACAGAAACTATGTTCATTAAAATTATATTCTAAGAGATTCTGTGTAGGTTTTTGGCCCAATAAGAAATACTTCGGTCTTATCTGAATTTAATAGAAGAAAATTACAGGTCGTCCAGTATTTTATATCTTTAACACACTCAGTCAACTTCTATAATTCATTGATTTGATCTGGTCATGATGAAATACATAATCGAGTATCATTGGCATAACATTGGAAACTAATTACATGTTTTCTTATAATATTTACCAAGTGTAGCATATATATTGAGAATAACAAAGGGCCTAACACAGTTCCTTGTGGCACTCCATAATTTACTGATGTTATCTTAGATTTTCCCCCATTTAAATAGAGAAAATGGTAACAGTTGGATAGATCCGATCTAAGCCACTTTAATGCCTGTCCCTGAAAACCAGTGTAATAGTGTCGAACGCAGCTAAGATCAAGTAAAACTAGTATTAAGATGCAGCTAAAAGCAAGTCATTTGTAATTTTAACGAGCGCAGTTTCTGTGCTATGATGGGGCTGAAATTTTTCATAGATATAATTGTTTTGCAAGAATGAGCACAATTGAGCAGCCACAACATTTTCTAGTATTTTAGACATTAATGGAAGATTTTAAATGGGTCTATAATTTGCTAATTCGTGGACACTTTGAGTGACAGGTGGATTGTCGTTTGTCTGCCGTCTGTTAGTCATCACGTCACCTCAGCTCCACCCACGTCACGTCCCATTTTCAGGTATCCGGGAGTGATGCGTGGTGACACGCTGCCGAGATGGCCAATCCTATGGGTGACGTCACGGACACAAAGGGCCTAACACAGTTCCTTGTGGCACTCCATAATTTACTGATGTTATCTTAGATTTTCCCCCATTTAAATAGAGAAAATGGTAACAGTTGGATAGATCCGATCTAAGCCACTTTAATGCCTGTCCCTGAATACCAGTGTAACAGTGTCGAACGCAGCTAAGATCAAGTAAAACTAGTATTAAGATGCAGCTAAAAGTAAGTCATTTGTAATTTTAACGAGCGCAGTTTCTGTGCTATGATGGGGCTGAAATTTTTCATAGATATAATTGTTTTGCAAGAATGAGCACAATTGAGCAGCCACAACATTTTCTAGTATTTTAGACATTAATGGAAGATTTTAAATGGGTCTATAATTTGCTAATTCGTGGACACTTTGAGTGACAGGTGGATTGTCGTTTGTCTGCCGTCTGTTAGTCATCACGTCACCTCAGCTCCACCCACGTCACGTCCTATTTTCAGGTATCCGGGAGTGATGTGTGGTGACGCGCTGCCGAGATGGCAAATCCTATGGGTGACGTCACGGACACTACGTCCATATTTTTTTACAGTCTATGGTCGAAACCGCAGGCGGTGAGTGAAACTGCATCAAATGTCTATGTTTTGTTGGCAATTGGCGTGTAAGTGCATATAATGTAAACAACATAAACTTATAGTGAATCGAAAGTTATCCAGGGATAATGCCGTGATGTATTGTGTGTGCGTGTGTGTGTTTGTTTGTGACTCTTTAGCTCCGCCCACTGCATGCCTGCACGTGTTCGGCTGTTTTCGGAAAGAATCTGTACAGCGTTTCTTTCTTTTATAAATCTAATAAAACTAAAGACTCTTCAGAGATATGAAGGTTGCAATACTACTCTATAGGTACTCAAGATTAACATGAGATTGGCAGAAACTGTGTGTGTTATGTACCCTTTAAGTTGCATATCAATTATAAAGTATTGCTACTGATCTATAAAGCCCTAAATGGTTTAGCTCCTGCGTATTTAACAGATCTTCTATCGCCCTACAATCCATCACGCTCTTTAAGATAAAAAAACTCTGGGCTTCTAGTAGTATCTAGGATATCTAAGTCCACTAAAGGAGGGAGAGCGTTTTGGCATTTGGCTCCTAAACTATAATGTGAGATGGTGGTCCAGTGGGTTAAACCATGGAACTGATATGCAGAAGGTTGCTGGTTCGATCCCAGCGGTAACCACCAGTGTGTCCTTGAGGAAGGCACTTTACTCCATGTTGCTCCAGGGGGATTGTCCCTGTACAAAGGGCACTGTAAGTCGCTTTGGATAAAAGTGTCTGCCAAATGCATAAATGTAAATGTAATATGGAATGGCCTTCCTGATAACCGTCGGGGCTCAGACTCACTCTCCCAGTTTAAGTCTAGATTAATAAAGACGCATCTCTTTAGCCAAGCATTCACATAATGCATCTCATTACCTTGTACTCCAGTTATATCAGATCAAACACACATGATTATCTTTTCTTAACCCCCTCAAGTCGGCGGTCGCGCCGGCGCGATCGGCTCTCTTTTTTTCTTATCAGTGCCCAAGAGACTGATAACTCTGTCGTTTTTTTATCATTCAGGCAAGTGTTATACATCATTACAATCTGTTAAGTTTCTATTTTTTGTGTACAGTCACAAAAAAAACAAAATGTTTTGCTTTTTGCAAAATAAAGAAAACAAACATGATGCGCAATCTGCAGCCTCTGTCAAAGACATTCATTCAGAGAGTCTTTAGAAAAGGAACTCTAGCTTAGCGAATACTCTAGTGTTATGAACAGCAGCTATGCTAATTATTTTCCTTTTGCTTTTCTGTCGCCCATCCCGAGGTAACTAGAGAGCATGTCAGCTCCGAAGACTTCAGACGCCTCAACACCTGTGAATAGACAAATCCGACTCCTGCGAGGACTTCAGATGACGCAAACTCTGAATCAACATGCACCATTGCTAAATTCTGCTATAGATCCTAATCGTTTGTTAACATGTATTCATTACTTCAATGAGCTCATTGTTTCTCCCTTAAATTAAATACGTTGTTTAAATTAATACTTTGTTGGCTAACTGTGCACATTACTAAAATGCATCATTTGGACAGTCACCTCTGATAAGCGATCACTCTAAATTGTAGACACGTGCACTTTCTCTAAAGCTGCTTTGAAACGATATGTATTGTGAAAAGCGTTATATAAATAAATGTGAATTGAACAATATTATAATGTAGAGAATGAAAAATTGATTCATTTTGAGATTTGTTAAATATTACATGTAACAGCGTTTTTCCAATTATTAGTGTTGTGTGTTAAATGACGACAAAGCTAATCTAAAATGCAAAAATTGGAAAGAAAAAAGTTTGCATGAACAAACGTGGAACCGAAGTGCATCATTACAAAATTCGTTCACGATAAGACCCGGAACGTGCTAAGAAAGTAAACTTGACTTTAAACAGCAATAAGTTGGTATTTGTTCATCATAGGTTATCAGGAACAAACACTCCAGTTGAAAATAGTAGAAATTACTGGTTTTGGGAATGACGGTGACATGACATTTTCACTTCTGGCTCTGACAAGAGTTATGTAAGACCACAGAGACATGCGTGTTGCCTTGGAAACACTTCCTGTACAATATATTATGCGCGTCAAGCGATCAGGTCCTGTCTGCGATACGTCACCTTCCTCTGGCTAACAAAGACAGATTCCCCCCTGTGGAGACGGAGCATTGGCATCGCTGTCTCTCTGTCTTTCTCTAAAGGCCTGAAGGCTGATCATGGGGTATTGAAGCCCTCTGGCACTGTTCACTCTCGCTGTCTTTCTAACGTCTCTCTCTACAAGCCAATACTCTCTCAGTAACTCTCTTTCACCTCTGACCCACAATTGATTTTCCTCACACACGAATGAAAATCCTTCAAAGACTCGACGTCTTGTGCGTTTGTGGAGACTTGACTAAGTAAATCCTTTAATTCTTTCTAATATTCTCTCACAGATTCAGGTTGAATTACAATGCCCATTCTTTTAATTCATAAACCAGACATGTCTCTCCTAAATTATTAATACTTTAGTGTTGCTCTTTTTTTCTTTTCATTTTTTTGTACCTGACTACATTGATTACTATGGAAACTTGTTTCTGCCACTAAATAAAAAAGGTAATTGCCACTTTTAAGAAATGTCAGAATTGTGCGTTATAAAGTCAGAATTGCGAGATATAAAGTCAGAATTGAGAGATATAAAGTCAGAATTGGTTGATATAATGTTGCAATTGCGTGATATAAAGTCAGAATTGGTTGATATAAAGTTGCAATTGCAAGATATAAAGTCAGAATTGCGAGAAATAAAGTCAGAATTGTGAGTTATAAAGTCAGAATTGCGAGATATAAAGTCAAAATTATGAGTTATAAAGTCAGAATTGTGAGTTATAAAGTCAGAATTGCGTGATATAAAGTCAGAATTACGAGATATAAAGTCAGAATTGGGAGATATAAAGTCAAAATTGCGAGTTATAAAGCGAGAATTGCGAGTTATAAAGTCAGAATTGTGAGATCTAAAGTCAGAATTGCGAGTTATAAAGTCAGAATTGCGAGATATAAAGTCAAAATTATGAGTTATAAAGTCAGAATTGTGAGTTATAAAGTCAGAATTACGAGATATAAAGTCAGAACTGTGAGATCTAAAGTCAGAATTGCGAGTTATAAAGTCAGAATTGTGAGTTATAAAGTCAGAATTGCGTGATATAAAGTCAGAATTACGAGATATAAAGTCAGAATTGGGAGATATAAAGTCAAAATTGCGAGTTATAAAGCGAGAATTGCGAGTTATAAAGTCAGAATTGTGAGATCTAAAGTCAGAATTGTGAGTTATAAAGTCAGAATTGCGAGTTATAAAGTCAGAATTGCGAGTTATAAAGTCAGAATTACGAGATCTAAAGTCAGAATTGTGAGATCTAAAGTCAGAATTGTGAGATCTAAAGTCAGAATTGTGAGATCTAAAGTCAGAATTGTGAGTTATAAAGTCAGAATTGCGAGTTATAAAGTCCGAATTGTGAGTTATAAAGTCAGAATTGCGAGTTATAAAGTCAGAATTGTGAGATCTAAAGTCAGAATTGTGAGATCTAAAGTCAGAATTGTGAGTTATAAAGTCAGAATTGTGAGTTATAAAGTCAGAATTGTGAGTTATAAAGTCAGAATTGCGAGTTATAAAGTCAGAATTGCGAGTTATAAAGTCAGAATTGTGAGTTATAAAGTCAGAATTGTGAGTTATAAAGTCAGAATTGCGAGTTATAAAGTCAGAATTGCGAGTTATAAAGTCCGAATTGTGAGTTATAAAGTCAGAATTGTGAGTTATAAAGTCAGAATTGTGAGTTATAAAGTCAGAATTACGAGATATAAAGTCAGAATTGTGAGCTATAAAGTCAGAATTGTGAGTTATAAAGTCAGAATTGAGAGATATAAAGTCAGAATTGTGAGTTATAAAGTCAGAATTGTGAGTTATAAAGTCAGAAATGTGAGTTATAAAGTCAGAATTGTGAGTTATAAAGTCAGAATTGTGAGTTATAAAGTCAGAATTGTGAGTTATAAAGTCAGAATTGTGAGTTATAAAGTCAGAATTGTGAGTTATAAAGTCAGAATTACGAGATATAAAGTCAGAATTGCGAGATATAAAGTCAGAATTACGAGATATAAAAGATATAGTCAGAATTGCGAGATATAAAGTCAGAATTACGAGATATAAAGTCAGAATTACGAGATATAAAAGATATAAAGTCAAAATTGCGAGTTATAAAGTCAGATTTGCGAGTTATAAAGTCAAAATTGCGAGTTATAAAGTCAGAATTACGAGATATAAAGTCAGAATTGTGAGATATAAAATCAGAATTGTGAGATATAAAGTCAGAATTGTGAGATATAAAATCAGAATTGTGAGTTATAAAGTCAGAATTGTGAGTTATAAAGTCAGAATTGAGAGATATAAAGTCAGAATTGTGAGTTATAAAGTCAGAATTGTGAGTTATAAAGTCAGAATTGAGAGATATAAAGTCAGAATTGTGAGTTATAAAGTCAGAATTGTGAGTTATAAAGTCAGAATTGTGAGATCTAAAGTCAGAATTGCAAGTTATAAAGTCAGAATTGTAAGTTATAAAGTCAGAATTGTGAGTTATAAAGTCAGAATTGTGAGTTATAAAGTCAGAATTGTGAGTTATAAAGTCAGAATTGTGAGTTATAAAGTCAGAATTGTGTGATATAAAGTCAGAATTGTGAGTTATAAAGTCAGAATTACGAGATATAAAGTCAGAATTGTGATATATAAAGTCAGAATTACGAGATATAAAGTCAGAATTGTGAGATCTAAAGTCAGAATTGCGAGTTATAAAGTCAGAATTGTGAGTTATAATGTCAAAATTGTGAGTTATAAAGTCAGAATTGTGAGTTATAAAGTCAGAATTGTGAGTTATAAAGTCAGAATTGCGTGATATAAAGTCAGAATTACGAGATATAAAGTCAGAATTACGAGATATAAAAGATATAGTCAGAATTGCGAGATATAAAGTCAGAATTACGAGATATAAAGTCAGAATTGCGAGATATAAAGTCAGAATTACGAGATATAAAAGATATAGTCAGAATTGCGAGATATTAAGTCAGAATTACGAGATATAAAAGATATAAAGTCAAAATTGCGAGTTATAAAGTCAGATTTGCGAGTTATAATGTCAGATTTGCGAGTTATAAAGTCAAAATTGCGAGTTATAAAGTCAGAATTACGAGATATAAAGTCAGAATTGTGAGATATAAAATCAGAATTGTGAGATATAAAGTCAGAATTGTGAGATATAAAATCAGAATTGTGAGATATAAAGTCAGAATTGTGAGATATAAAATCAGAATTGTGAGTTATAAAGTCAGAATTGTGTGTTATAAAGTCAGAATTACGAGATATAAAGTCAGAATTGCGAGATATAAAGTCAGAATTACGAGATATAAAGTCAGAATTGCGAGATATAAAGTCAGAATTGTGAGTTATAAAGTCAGAATTGTGAGTTATAAAGTCAGAATTGTGAGTTATAAAGTCAGAATTGTGAGATCTAAAGTCAGAATTGTGAGATCTAAAGTCAGAATTACGAGATATAATGTCAAAATTGCGAGTTATAAAGTCAGAATTGCGTGATATAAAGTCAGAATTACGAGATATAAAGTCAGAATTACGAGATATAAAGTCAGAATTGCGAGATATAAAGTCAGAATTGCGAGATATAAAGTCAGAATTGCGAGATATAAAGTCAGAATTGCGAGTTATAAAGTCAAAATTGTGAGTTATAAAGTCAGAATTGTGAGTTATAAAGTCAGAATTGCGAGATATAAAGTCAGAATTACGAGATATAAAAGATATAAAGTCAAAATTGCGAGTTATAAAGTCAGATTTGCGAGTTATAAAGTCAAAATTGCGAGTTATAAAGTCAGAATTGCGAGATATAAAGTCAGAATTGCGAGTTATAAAGTCAGAATTGTGAGTTATAAAGTCAGAATTGCGAGATATAAAGTCAGAATTACGAGATATAAAAGATATAAAGTCAAAATTGCGAGTTATAAAGTCAGATTTGCGAGTTATAAAGTCAAAATTGCGAGTTATAAAGTCAGAATTACGAGATATAAAGTCAGAATTGTGAGATATAAAATCTGAATTGTGAAATATAAAGTCAGAATTGTGAGATATAAAATCAGAATTGTGAGTTATAAAGTCAGAATTACGAGATATAAAGTCAGAATTGTGAGATATAAAATCAGAATTGTGAGATATACAGTCAAAATTGCGAGATATAAAGTCAGAACTGTGAGATATAAAGTCAATATATAATATAATATTATTAATATAATCTTTTAAAAAATAAATAAACTGAACAAAAATCTTAAGCAAAAGCAAAATATAATTTCTTATAAAAATATCTAATATATTATAATTTCTTTTATTTTTTAGGGATAAAATGATTCACCCTGAACAGGCAGTTCTCCATTTAAACATAAAACTAAACTAAAAACATTACAAATCAGCTAATATAAAAAAATGATAAAAAAGCCAGTTCAACTAAAGAGGTTCCACCCCTTCCTTCGCGTCTATCAGCTCTCAAACAAGAATGCATAGAGAGAAGCTGTTTATCAGCCGAACATATCATATTATCAGCATAAATCCATGACAAAGCATAAAGCTTAGCGTCTAGGGTCAGGTGTAACCATCCACGGCCTCGTTTGACAAATATCACAATTCCTCTCAGGCAAGCTATCGTTCAGCACGGCAGCTGTGAACTGACAGCTCTGCAGGTTAATGGCATACTGATTAAATGAGACGTGTGTTAATGTTGACAAGGTTAGGGCCTGATAAATCACATGTGGTATGAATTTCAATGCCAGCTACTGGGCTGCTGCTCTATCAGAGTAATTGGCTGTACCCTGTACGGATAATTTATTTACATTTCACCACAGTTAATTGGCCGTGATGCCTCTACAAATATGAGCTGCATTGCAAATAATGTAAATGCGTTATGGAAGTACTATGGACAGGCTGGAAGGGATCTGGAAAAAGATCCAAAAGTTGTGACAAACAAGCCTATTCCAATTCATTTAAATGTGTAAAATACATCATCCTCACATCCGTAATAAAAACTAAAAGATCAAAGATGTGTCAAAACCATTAATCAGCCCTATTAAGTAACATTAAACAGTAGCCGCGTTTCCATTACCCTTCATATTGCGCAAATTGCGAATTGAAAATACGCCCAATTTCTCAAAAACTCACATATATCGCAAAAATGTTTTTACGCTCACATGAGGGAGTTTTTCAGGCAATTCGAAAAAGGAAATTTTTCGCAAAACTGCAATGGAAACAGTTTTTCCGCATTTACAGGTCACCTGGTACGGTTGCTCTCACATAGAGCCTACATATTATTATTTTTTCCACTCAAGTATGTCTAATAACGAGATCTTATGTCATTAAAGCTACACTGTGTGATATTTTCCCCCATCTAGCGGTGAAAGGGTATATGACCATCCAGTAAATATTAGTTTCTTTTCCTCCCAATTCCGATTTCGTTTTAACTCCTACGGTGGCCGATTTAGTCCAAGATTAACATGGCTTCCAGTTCAATCCAGCAATCCCCCTTCGCCATCGAGTTGTAACGCGTGTGTCCGGGTGAAAAATACGGATAGCTCACTCAACGCAACTGGAGTCGATGCAAACACGGAGGTGATTGACATCAAACAGCCCGCACTTTATTCCCCGCGGAACCCCCCACAAGAGTCCGGCACAAACTCCACTTCCGTCCACAGCATTACCCAACAAAACAAAAATAAATGAATGTTAGCAACAGAAGACAGAAAATAATCCGCACACATGGGAGCTCGAGGCAAAGCTTGAATTTACGGGTATGTCCCTCTTTGGCTAATGTACTTTCAAGATGGAGGGGCAACATGGCGACCCCCATTCGAACCCCTTACCCGTATGTATTTTCAATGGCATATTATAAACTTACGAGAATACTTTATTACTTGAAAGAAGTAAATATACATTAATGAGCACATATATTTTTGAAAGAACTAAGTGTTTTTAGCTAAGAATAAACTAAAAAAGTTACACAGTGTAGCTTTAAAACAACATATATTTTCTCCTAATAAGGAAAGTGGCGTAACTTTATAAAGACGGACCCCGGTGCAACCACAAATATCATAACTATCTATAGGCCTACTGTAATTAAGACATATATTCAAGAAATGTATTAAAACAGAAAGACGCTATAGTTTCAGCCTTACTCAGAGACTGAGGAAACAGGCCAGTTACACACGTCAATCCATTCCCAACGATCTTGGTTTGCATCTTATTAAATTAAATATACAGCCAAATAGTTGATTAAACATTGATCAAAATTAAAATACAATTTATACAAAAACGAAATACATTTTAAAGAAAGACTTTCTAGAAAACACAATTCAATGAAATGCTCAAAATCCATGTCCCCAGATATATGCACATCTGATTATGTGCCTTACTCATGCTGCTCACTTTTCATAATCAACATATGAGATCAAAAGATTATAATATTTAGACATAGCCTAACTATATGAAACTTAATAGGCTACATTTTCTTTAACCCTCTGTCCGACGAAGTCGTCGTCGCCGCCTTTTGATGGATTTTTTTTCCCTTATTCCAGTGGAAACTCACAATGCTCCATCATTTTTAGCCATTCAGATAGGCTAAGTGCAAGACATAATTATAAACAGTAAACTGTCTACTTTTATTTGTGTACACTCAATAACAGCAAAGGCTGTGGACTCAGGGAACGGATTATTTTGCACTCCACTCCAAACGCTGTCTTCATTTCAAAAATATATTTTGTTTATTAAACGCAAAGTTTTTCATTTCAAAAACATTTCTAAATTCAGTTTATATTTCCAACAAACAAAATTCCAAGCCAAAATAACGAAGTGGTAAAAAAAAAAAACCTTTGAGTTACCACCATGCAAATTCAAACTTTTCGCTCGTCTCTGTATGTGGCAATGCGTCACAATAATCTGCCGTATGTAAAAGTCGATCATTCTTTATAGATGATGGTATATTTGGACAGAAGACGAGTTCTTTATTAAACTCATAAAAAACAATAGAATAAAAATGCCACAATTTATCATAACACCTCATGTGTGCCGCTCAAGTATAAGGTGCTTTCCTTGCCATCAATGCTTGGATAACACACACGTCTCATTAAAAATAATGGCATGCGGTGGCTGGGATATACATAAACCTAACAACATACGTAGCATGATTTTTGGAATGATTTATCACGAGAGGAAAAAAATGGTTTTAGTCGCATAACATCAGTTAATGGAAACGCTGTCATTTCGCAAATATCGCAAAAGTTTTGCGCAAATCTGTAATGGAAACGCGGCTACTGTCATTTCATCTTCACTTTGAGAAAACAGAAGACTTGAGTGTGAATACATTCATTTGTTTCAAGAAGCGCAACTGATAAGGACATAGGCAAATCGATAACACATCAAAGTAATTAGACACAGTTACTTACTCTCCGCAATGACGCGTTGTCCTGTCCAGTCGTCATTGATAACTTGTATATTCCCATAATGAACATCGCTGAAGAAAATCCGATTTGTTTCATGCGTTTTCTGCCGATGATCAAAGGCCAAAGCTATAATGTTCTTAAAATAATTTGGGTTCTCATACGCCCTGATGGGGGAGTTGAGGTTATTCTCGTCCGACAGATGAATACTCCTCAAGACGGTCCTCTCGGAGTAGAGTAGGTAACCCTCATACTTGTTGCACCTGAGTCCATCCTGAGCAAGATATCCATGGGCGCAAGCACAGGTTTTTCGGTTATTCCCCAAGTAAAAACAAATTTGCTGGCATCCTCCGTTGGCTCTGCTGCAAGCGTTCGTACCTGGGTAAGTCGGAAAATCAGAGATCAGGCTCCCTATGAATGATATCACCTAATCTTTGAGACTGCTTCAGCATGCAAACAAAATTCCAAGGTCGTTTGAAACAGTTCGCTCAAAAATGTCAAGAAAGTCATACAGGTTTAGTGCGGCGTAAGGATTTCATGTTTGGGTGAACAATTCCCCTACTCTAATGTTGACAGCAAGTCTAATTTATCTCTTTTACATGCGTGTCAGTCAGCAGGTGTTCATTTGTAATCAGCAGTGTGCAATCCTGCTCCTGGAGGGCCACTTTCCTATCGAGTTTCGATCTCTTCCTCATTAAACACCCCTGAAGCAGCTAAGGAAACTATGGGTGGGTGTGTTAAAACAGGTTGGAGCTAGGTGGCCTTCCAGGAGTGGAGTAAAAGTCTGAATGTACTTGTGTGCATTGGTGCAATGTTCAAAGAACAGGAAAACTGCCATTAAGTGAAACCTCAACCTTTCTCCCGATCCTGGTTAAAGACCTTCACATCTTTCAGACTGGCGCCCAAGCCGCTCCTGATAGTCACCACGTCCACGGCGTCTTTCTTGGAAGCACGGCGGATGGATCCGTTGGCGTAGGCTCTACCGTCATGGGGGCACAAGACCAAAAGTTTGACACTTGCTAATCAATGGCCCACGACCAATTAAATCCAAATAACTCATTAAAATACAGTACACAGCTGGTCTAACAGAAGGTGAGGTAACCCATCCTTGGAATGACATTGAACTGAGGGAGATTCTGAAATAATCAAATGTGTCTTCTTGCGCTAGCATTGTGACCTTGTAGGGAAAGTGGGACGGTATCTGCTTTCTTGGGCCATTCGTAGAGACTGTAACATTTACGGAAAAATAAATTACCTGTCAGACCAGAAGAGGTAAGCCCCAAAGACTGCTATGGAAAACATATCCACCCCACTCGATGAGAACACAATCTCCCTCTGCTCACCCCGCTCAAGGTTGATTCTTTCGATCTTGTTGTTGCGGGCGTCACACCAGTATAATTTATTTTCCTGCAACGCAGTCGGAAGACAAACTTCATGCATCTATTATATTAAGAATGAAGGGTTATATGTTCTCAGTGCCCTAAAGCTGCTAGTTAAGCCATGAAATCAACATAGACTGCAGCCGCCTGCAACGTAAGCACATTAGCCAAGCAGACCTGGTAGTCTATGGAGACACCGTTAGGCCTTGCTAGTCCGGTGCTAACAAGCACAGATTGCTCTGAACCATCGAGACGTGACCTGGAGATGGTAGGACTCTGGCCCCACTCTGTCCAGAAGAGAAACCTGCATGAAAGCAAAGGAAAATATGAGGAATGTTGACCTTTGCACATCTTGAACTCAAAGATTTATCTTCAGTTACAATGAAAACAAGCATTATGCTGTGTTCAAGTCTTCTTGAGAAGTTCAGAAACCCTTATTAGAAAGTGGTTTTATACTTCTCTCTCATTCACAGACCATTAAAAAAGACATGAAAGTGACATGTGAAGGTTGAGTATGGTAACCTATACTCTGAATTTGTCCCCATTCAACCCATGCAAGTTAATGCACACACATAAGAAGCAGTGAGTAGTGAACACACACACACACACACTGCAAACAGTGGACACACACACACACACCCGGTGTGGCAGTGGGTAGCCAGTTACTGCGGCGCCTGGGGAGCAATCGGGGGTTAGGTGTCTTGCTCAAGGCCACCTCAGTCATTTCCTGCCGGTATTGAGATTTCAACCCGCAACCTTCGGGTTACCAGTCTGACTCTCTAACCATTAGGCCCTAGGCTTTCTTATCTAATCCTAAAATGTGCATATTTGCACCTTAAGAGTAGTAAAATAGGTACTACTATGTACCTTTTAGGGGTAAATAAGGTACACATGTTTCCATTTAAGGCAGCGGTGTCCAAAGTCGGTTCTGGAGGGCCACTGTCCTGCAGAGTTTAGCTCCAACTTGCCTCAACACACTTGTCTGGAAGTTTCTAGTATGCCTAATAAGACCTTGATTAGCTGGTACAGGTGTGTTTAATTGGGGTTGGAGCTAAACTCTGCAGGACAGTGGCCCTCCAGGAGCAGAATTGGACACCCCTGCTTTAAGGGTACTGCCCCAGAGACAAACTCTTGTACCCTTAAAAGTCGTTTTTCTCCTGAAAGTGTAAAAGAGATAAAATGGCTAACATGAACTAGAACATGACTAGATTTGATCCATTAGGGTCTGAGTGGATCATTAAAAGTGGTCTCCGTATGACAGACTTTGAAGAGTAGAAGTTGAAAATTGAGTCCTTGGTGACGTCAGAAAAAGAAAAGTAATTTCAGGTGAAGGCAATTTTGTTCATGATAGATTATAAGGACACATTTGTCTTTGGAATAACATTCACCAATGAATATTTCACAAGAAGACATATTGGTCATATTGGTTTTAAAACTGCAACAGGAATCTTTCAAGTTGTTCCAGGTAAAATAATTATATTTCTTCCTAATCTCACTGACCAATTTCTGAGTATGATAGAGAGTATAGAACCCCAAAATAGATGAAGCCACGTGATATTAGGGATCTGAAATATGTTGAAGCTTAATATTTATACTCCAACTTGCAACGGTACAAAGCTGTATTTAATGAGATAACAAACACAAGGTCAAGATTATGATGGCCCTCTCATTTTAGAATACATGCAGAGGAAATTATAAGGTCTTTAAGGAGGACGTACATCTGCAGTTAACAAGCTTTGAGGTGCTAATTGCAGACGCTAACTGTTCTCTAGGCGATCATAGGTCATTCGTTTAAATGCTTTCGCCACACTTCTGTGAAATTGAAGCTTGGCAGTGGAGGAAAATAAACCACAGTGCAATACGTACCCTTTCACCGGGTGTACCGCGATGGCTCTGGGTTGATCAAGTCCGTCAGATATCACCACGGCCCGGTACATACCGTTCAACCGAGCAACCTCGATGAGATTTAAGCCATGGTCCGTCCAGTAAATATTACCTTTGGATGCAAAGCAACAAAGACCCTGAACCAACAGAGAAACAATAAGCCTGACAACATCAAGGCTACTTGGAAAAGCATAGAGATGCAAAAAGAAGAGAAACGGACGCACCTGCAATCCAGTCCACTGCAAGTCCTTCAACGCGTCCCAGACCGCTTGTGACGATGTCCTCTCTCCAGGTCTGATCTCGACTGGATCTAGAGATTCTGTTGGAGCCCATGTCTGTCCAGTACAATGTGTCATTTCCTAAAGAAAACATAATTCAAATGTTTAGCTAGTTTGCATAGACTAGTTATAATGGTATGACCCTGGAGGACAAAACCAGTCATAAGTCTCACGGGTATATTTGAGGCAATAGCCAACGATACATTGTATGGGTCAAATTTATCGATTTTTAATACTTAATTTTGCGTGCTAATTTCCCTTATTTTTACGTTTTGCTTTCCTTTGCTGTCATCCTCTCACTAATATACAGTTGCAAGAAAAAGTATGTGAACCACTTGCATACAAAAGTTTATGAACCATTAATTCTCAATACTGTGTGTCGTTCCCTGGATGATCCATGGCTGTTTTTCTGTTTTGTGATGGTTGGTCATGAGTCCCTTGTTTGTCCTGAGCAGTTAAACTGTCCAGTGCTCTTCAGAGAAATCCTTCAGGTCATCCAAATTCTTTAGTTTTCCAGCATCTTTTGCATATTTGAACCCTCTTCAGCAGTGACTGTATGATTTTGAGATCCATCTTTTCACACTGAGGACGATTGAGGGACTCAAACACAACTATTAAAAAAGGTTCAAACATTCTCTAAATGCTCCAGAAGGAAACACGGCGCATTAAGAGGCGGGGGGTGAAAACTTTTGAACAGGATGAAGATATCCAATTTTTTCTTATTTTGTTTAAATATCAATTATTTTCATTTAGTACCTCCCTTCAGAAGCAACAGAAGATACTTACATGTTTCCCGAAAGACAAATTAAGCACAATTTACCTTGATCTTCAAATTCAATAAGTTTTCACCCCCCAGCTCTTAATGCGTCGTGTTTCCTTCTGGCGCTTCAGTGAATGTTTGAACCTTTTTTAATAGTTGTGTTTGAGTCCCTCAGTTGTCCTCAGTGTGAAAAGATGGATCTCAAAATCATACAGTCACTGCTGGAGAGGGTTCAAACATGCAAAAGATGCTGGAAAACTGAAGAATTTGGAGGACCTTGAGGATTTTTCTGAACACTGGACAGTTTAACTGCTCAGGACAAACAAGAGACTCAAGAACAACCATCACAAAACACAAAAA
The DNA here is from genome assembly GCA_023566225.1 of Romanogobio albipinnatus. NCBI lineage: Eukaryota > Metazoa > Chordata > Actinopteri > Cypriniformes > Gobionidae > Romanogobio > Romanogobio albipinnatus. The sequence continues at coordinate 5,448,714 of CM042263.1, forward strand.
CAGCCGTGGATCATCCAGGGAACGACACACAGTATTGAGAATCAATGGTTCATAAACTTTTGAATGGGGTTATTTGAATAAATTCTGCATTTTTTTTTGTCTTGTGGACTATATGTAAACATTTTTTAATGTGAAATATCTTATTTAGGACAGTACTAAATAAAAAAATAACATACATTTTGTATGATCTCTTTCATTTAGTTGAAATTATTCCCATTTTCACAGATTCTGCAAGTGGTTCACATACTTTTTCTTGCAACTATAGTTTTCATTTTAGCTACTTTTTTGTAATATTCTTGTGAGCTTTTTTCATTTTATTAGTCATTGTTTTTAAAACATGTCTATTACTATTTAGAACATCAAATTAAACGTGTTGCTTTGTCAACTACCCAAGTTATTTTATTTCAGTTAACTTTTTTATGGTTTACCATTGATGTCTTCTAAATAAAATTACTTGAAATGGATGAAATGGATTATTCATTTTTGCCTTTTACATCAGAGCGGCTTAGGACTGTGCACATGCTTATGTTGATGGCCAATTTGAAGAGCTGCATATGAATTTCAATCTTTACCTACGAAAATAGGTCCGAAATGCCTTTGCCATTTTGATCTCATTCAAACTCGTCTCTTCTCCAAAACAAAAGAACCAAAAAATCCCAAAAAGTATTCATGATTGTCCTGGCTCCCATGGTCTGTCCACTTCAAAACGCTTTTATGAAAATTGCTTTGACTTGGCCACACGACTTTATCCGGAGCTTTGCGCATCACCAGCTCCCGCCCACTCAAAATGTTACATTACACTGTATCCCTTTTGACGAAAACGCCAATGGAAGCCCATTCACATCGTTATGAGACATCGCCTCATCTGTCCCGCTAATCTGTTTCGATTATCTTCCATCTGTCATAACAGCATATCTCCATTCTTCACCTCATCTGACAATGAAAAAAATGATATAGACATGCAATGCAATGCCAATATTTGCTCTATCATGCAAATGGGAAGCTGCGAACTGTCTGTCGCTGATGCAAAGAGTGGCATTTCTGTCTCAGTGCGGAGACAGCTGTCCAATTACTGCACTAGATAAATCTGCCCGAATTACTGCAGATTCCCTGCAAATAAATCTTTTCCCCATGTCAAGGGTGATATATTGTTGTACACATGGCATGGTAATGCCTAATTGCTTTGGTTTCGAACTACAATTCAAAGGATTAGGAAAATAACAATAACAGCTAATTTTAGAATCAAAAACAATTATACAAAATTATAGCCAGTAGTACTGGAGCGATCATCATTTTAAATATTTGTCATTGGTTCATTGAAGGTAAAAACATATATATATATATATTTACAAGCAATTATTAACCATTATAGTGGTTATGCTATATGTAAACCACCACAATTTATGACCTTTGACCCTTAATCATTCTGACATTAATGTATTTGAATTTAATTATATTTTTTTTTTTATGAAAACGTATTCAAATATTTTTTCAGTAATTGAAATACAGCTGACAGAAAATAAAATTAGATGAGTATGAGAATATTAGATGAGTAACAAAATAATGATTTTGTTACTTGTTACAAATGTTAGCATTTCAATGTAAAATGTGTTGTTTACATTAAGTAAACAACACATTTTACATTGAAATACTAACATTTGTAAAACTAAAACAGAAACAAAAATAAAGACAAAACCACAAAACTAAATTATTAAAAATAAAATGAATGAAAAAAATTAAATGATAATGATAAAATACATTTCCTTTGTGATTTTATAATCCATGTCATTTAAATAAAATAATAAAATAAATACATTTAAAAAATTAATAAATAGAGAGATAGATAGACAGACAGACAGACAGGCAGGCAGGCAGACAGACAGACAGACAGACAGACAGACAGACAGACAGACAGACAGACAGACAGACAGATAGGCAGGCAGGCAGGCAGGCAGGCAGGCAGACAGACAGACAGACAGACAGACAGACAGACAGACAGACAGACAGACAGACAGACAGACAGATAGACAGATAGATAGATAGATAGATAGATAGATAGATAGATAGATAGATAGATAGATAGATAGATAGATAGATAGATAGATAGACAGATAGACAGATAGACAGATAGACAGATAGACAGGCAGACAGACAGACAGACAGACAGACAGACAGACAGATAGATAGATAGATAGATAGACAGACAGACAGACAGATAGATAGATAGATAGACAGACAGACAGACAGACAGACAGACAGACAGACAGACAGACAGACAGATAGATAGATAGATAGATAGACAGACAGACAGACAGACAGACAGACAGACAGACAGACAGACAGACAGACAGAATGATAGAACGATAGATAGATAGAACAATAGATAGATAGATAGAACAATAGATAGAACGATAGATAGATAGATAGATAGATAGATAGATAGATAGATAGATAGATAGATAGATAGATAGATAGATAGATAGATAGATAGATAGATAGATAGATAGATAGATAGATAGATAGATAGATAGATAGATAGACAGACAGACAGACAGACAGACAGACAGACCGATAGATAGAACGATAGATAGATAGATAGATAGATAGATAGATAGATAGATAGATAGACAGACAGACAGACAGACAGACAGACAGACAGACAGACAGACAGACAGACAGACAGACAGACAGACAGACAGACAGACAGACAGACAGACATAGATAGATAGATAGATAGATAGACAGACAGACAGACAGACAGACAGACAGACAGACAGACAGACAGACAGACAGACATAGATAGATAGATAGATAGATAGATAGATAGATAGATAGATAGACAGACAGACAGACAGACAGACAGACAGACAGACAGACAGACAGACAGACAGACAGACAGACAGACAGACAGACAGACAGACAGACAGACAGACATAGATAGATAGATAGATAGATAGATAGATAGATAGATAGATAGATAGATAGATAGATAGATAGATAGATAGATAGACAGACAGACAGACAGACAGACAGACAGACAGACAGACAGACAGACAGACAGACAGACAGACAGACAGACATAGATAGATAGATAGATAGATAGACAGACAGATAGACAGACAGACAGACAGACAGACAGACAGACAGACAGAATGATAGATAGAACGATAGATAGATAGATAGATAGACAGACAGACAGACAGACAGACAGAATGATAGATAGAACGATAGATAGAACGATAGATAGATAGATAGATAGACAGACAGACAGACAGACAGAATGATAGATAGAACGATAGATAGAACGATAGAACGATAGAACGATAGAACGATAGATAGATAGATAGATAGATAGATAGATAGATAGATAGATAGATAGATAGATAGATAGATAGATAGATAGATAGATAGATAGATAGATAGATAGATAGATAGATAGATAGATAGATAGATAGATAGATAGATAGATAGATAGATTAAAATAAGTGCGATGAAAAGCTAAATAAAAATACTAGATGAAAAAATGAAAATGCTGATAATTTAATTAAAAATATTTTGGTCTCTTCTTAGATTTTTTTTCTCTTCTTTTAGAATCAAAGGAAACAAAATAAAAGTGCACTTACCAGCATGATAGTCCAGACCCACAGTGAACAGAGTGCCAGTCAGCGGCATCAAAACTTCAGAGTTATCGCTGGGATCGAGAGACAGTCCTCTTATACCTTCATTAACGGAGTACATCAGGAAAGACTGAAGACCTACCAAAGAGTCAACCGGGCGGAAAAAAATCAAATGAACCCTGCTCTTAAAAATAATGAATACCTCTGAGATCCAAAGGTTAATTAGATACGTACGCTTAGGTCAGAACTAACGGTCGTACCTTCACATGTGGACCGGTCCGGACGAAGGTTGTAGCCCGTAGTACAAGAACACGTCCGAGTGGATTCAGAGGTGGGCAGGCACAGCTGAGAACACCCGCCGTTGTTCAGTACGCAAGGATTGCGACCTACGAAGAGAACGCACTCATCTTTGGTGAAGGCCAACAGGTGTATCTAATGCAAATCTGTCAAAACCTTCAAGCTTGTGTACTTTCTTAAACCAATTTCAGCAACATCACAAACACAAAAACAGAGGGAAAAAATGGTGGCGCTTTGACTTTGTTCCTCGGACACCTTGTCAGAAACACCCCAGTTAGCTCATTTGAAGTGGCGTAATGAGACGGGCCTTCGCTCCCATGAGGTCCGTGTCAGAGAGATAAATGAGGGAGCTAATTGGTATGAGGAGATTTGAGAAGGAAGCAAAAAGATTTACCTTAAAGAGCCTCTAATTGCCGTTTTTTTTTAATCCTAATAGAGCGTTGAGAGGATCAAGCACTCCTCCGCTAATAGACCTGTCAGTGATATGAATGTCCCTCAGCATAATTCATAAAGAGCGAGGGGCTCTGACAATGTGTGGCTGTAGAAACATAACCGCTGTCCAAGTCATGTGCAACCTCACCTTGTAGAAATGACAAGGATCTTTTTATTTTTAATCGGCATTAATGAAAGTAAAGTCAGAGCTCTGGTGGTCATGGAAAGTCGGGAAATATCAAATATTTTTTTGTGTTTTTTCAGGCCTGGAAAATGTTTATGGGTCAATGACAAATAATGTTTTTAAGATAAAACCTAATAATTTTAAGCAAAACAGTTTAAAAATGCATCTTTATGTGTTGATTCATATTGGTTTTAAGGCTTTAAGACAGCATTAATTCATTATTAAACAAGATTTCTGATTTTACCACCCAGAAAATGTCAGGTGGTGCGACCATATATTTATTTAAAATAATATACATATACAATATACAGTGAGGAAAATAAGTATTTGAACACCCTGCTATTTTGCAAGTTCTCCCACTTAGAAATCATGGAGGGGTCTGAAATTGTCATCGTAGGTGCATGTCCACTGTGAGAGACATAATCTAAAAAAAAAAAATCCAGAAAACACAATGTATGATTTTTTAACTATTTATTTGTATGATACAGCTGCAAATAAGTATTTTAACACCTGAGAAAATCAATGTTAATATTTGGTACAGTAGCCTTTGTTTGCAATTACAGAGGTCAAACGTTTCCTGTAGTTTTTCACCAGGTTTGCACACACTGCAGGAGGGATTTTGGCCCACTCCTCCACACAGATCTTCTCTAGATCAGTCAGGTTTCTGGCCTGTCGCTGAGAAACACGGGAGTTTGAGCTCCCTCCAAAGATTCTCTATTGGGTTTAGGTCTGGAGACTGGCTAGGCCACGCCAGAACCTTGATATGCTTCTTACAGAGCCACTCCTTGGTTATCCTGGCTGTGTGCTTCGGGTCATTGTCATGTTGGAAGACCCAGCCTCGACCCATCTTCAATGCTCTAACTGAGGGAAGGAGGTTGTTCCCCAAAATCTCACAATACATGGCCCCGGTCATCCTCTCCTTAATACAGTGCAGTCGCCCTGTCCCATGTGCAGAAAAACACCCCCAAAGCATGATGCTACCACCCCCATGCTTCACAGTAGGGATGGTGTTCTTGGGATGGTACTCATCATTCTTCTTCCTCCAAACACGTTTAGTGGAATTATGACCAAAAAGTTCTATTTTGGTCTCATCTGACCACATGACTTCCTCCCATGACTCCTCTGGATCATCCAAATAGTCATTGGCAAACTTAAGACGGGCCTTGACATGTGCTGGTTTAAGAAGGGGAACCTTCCGTGCCATGCATGATTTCAAACCATGACGTCTTAGTGTATTACCAACAGTAACCTTGGAAACGGTGGTCCCAGCTCTTTTCAGGTCATTGACCAGCTCCATTGATTTCTCACCTTTCTTAGGATCATTGAGACCCCACGAGGTGAGATCTTGCATGGAGCCCCAGTCCGAGGGAGATTGACATTCATGTTTAGCTTCTTCCATTTTCTAATGATTGCTCCAACAGTGGACCTTTTTTCACCAAGCTGCTTGGCAATTTCCCTGTAGCCCTTTCCAGCCTTGTGGAGGTGTACAATTTTGTCTCTAGTGTCTTTGGACAGCTCTTTGGTCTTGGCCATGTTAGTAGTTGGATTATTACTGATTGTATGGGGTGGACAGGTGTCTTTATGCAGCTAACGACCTCAAACAGGTGCATCTAATTTAGGATAATAAATGGAGTGGAGGTGGACATTTTAAAGGCAGACTAACAGGTCTTTAAGGGTCAGAATTCTAGCTGATAGACAGGTGTTCAAATACTTATTTGCAGCTTTATCATACAAATAAATAGTTAAAAAATCATATATTGTGATTTCTGGATTTTTTTTTTTTAGATTATGTCTCTCACAGTGGACATGCACCTACGATGACAATTTCAGACCCCTCCTTGATTTCCAAGTGGGAGAACTTGCAAAATAGCAGGGTGTTCAAATACTTATTTTCCTCACTGTACATATGAATCATTGTAGTGTCTAAAATGCATATCACATGGTAAATTCCCTTTCCATTTCTTTATTTCTTTTCTTTTAGTCCAATTCATATAAACTGATACATCTCTCTGTGTTCAAACAGCCAATTTTCCATAAGGAGTTTTTATCATATCTATAAGATGGACAGCAGTTTATTAGGATAGGTAAGGATCGATCCATTTACATTTACATTTATGCATTTGGCAGACGCTTTTATCCAAAGCGACTTACAGGGACCTTATTACAACATGGAGTAAACATGGAGTAAAGTGCTTTGCTCAAGGACTCACTGGTGGTGACCGCTGGGATCGAACCAGCAACCTTCTGCATAATCAGTTCCATGGTTTAACCCACTGGACCACCATCTCACAGTACCGTGTCGTTACTATCACTCATGGTGTACCTCAAGGTTCTATTTATGTGTTGCCAGTAGGTCAGATAGTCAGACGACATGGTCTTAACTTTCAAAGTTACGCTGATGATATTCAAAATGTATTTCACGGTTACACCCAACTCAGCTTATCTTCCCGCTTCTGTTAAGTCCTGCCTTCAGGAGCTTAAAACCTGGATGGATACCCAAGTTTAAACGCTCCACTATGGGAGGAAGGGCTTTTAGTGTTATTGGCCCTAAATTATGGAATAAGCTGCCCTCGAATATCCGTAACGCACCTACTCTCCAGACTTTTAAGTCCCAACTTAAAACTCAACTATTTTCTCTTCTCAGTAAATAATTATCTTTCTCTCACCTCCTCTGCCTTCGAGGGATCTCACACTTCCTCATGTTATGCTACATGACTAGTTCCTGTTAATTGTTCTCTTTGATTCTATAAATTTGTTGTTGTCTATCTGGAGTTATTTGTTGTACACCTGCTTGTTTATTTGCTATAATGAACAGGCTGACTGTCTTTTTTGATTGTAAATTGATTGTACTCTTGTACTCCATTGTGAAGCGACCTTGGATTCTTGAAAGGCGCTATAAAAATAAACATATTATTATTATTATTATAATTATACACAGTACATATTATGTGAACACAAACTTTTTCTTTGAAAGTGATTATTTGTGATTAATCGTTTGACAGCCCTACAAATATTTAAATTTAAATGTAAAAAAAATCCAATAAAATTGGAATACAAAAAGTAATTAAAAAAAAAAATATATATATATATATACTACTACCTGAAAAACTAGAAATACTAAATACATGTATAAAGTAACCAAATATAAATAAACACTGAATTAAATATTTTAACATTAAATATACATTTATTCTTATAAAGTTACAAAACTGATTCAGTCAAGATCAGTGAGAGATGTTCTCTCTTTTGTTGTTTGATTAACATTAACGACACAGACGACAGCAGGAATATTAGGCTGCTGTCACTTTAAGACCGACTGCATGGATCCAATATACCGTTACACATGTGTTTTCTTTCTCAACTGTTTACGCTCAGTTAAGACTTAAATGACACAAGGATACTTGCAAAGATGGTCATTGTGACACATAAGTATGTGTTTTTAACCATTCAATCCCATTTAAGCAGCAAAAAGAACTTAGTTCAGTACTCACATGCTTTATGAGTAGCGGCTTTATGTGCACCCATCACTCTTTCACTGCTCATTACGCTTCAACGGTTTAAAATTGCAATGCTTAAAAACGTATGCAAATAATACGATTTTGTGATGGCCCAGCACAGCAACGTCGTGTGAGCATTACTGTGATAGAGGCGAAAGTCCAAAATCTCAAGCTGTTGACAAATTTCTACCGCTTAATTGTGACTAGTGGTATATTGCCCACCCCTATTATCCATACATAAAATACTAGAAACACATTTAAAAGTCAATGAAGGGAATTCAGTGATCTAAAGGTGTGGGCACCCTTGATATTGCTAGTTCTTGTTGCGGTTTTCTTTTTGCTTTAAAAGAAAAACAGATTTGATCTTAATCACTTTTGTGAAGTTGTTGAGTTTGGTTTTATTTGAGACAAAACATTCAGAGAAATTTTTCTTTTCACCTTTCTGGCTATCTTTGTCATACACTTTGATGTGGACCACGCCTGTGGTCTTATTCCGAAGAACCATCAGATTTTTTCCGTCCCGCTTGTTAACGGTCCCGAGCTGAGCGAGAACATCGTCCGCCCACCATAACTTCCCACCTAGAGAGAAAAATATGTGTTTGAACAAAATGGAAAAACACTAAAATCTCTAGTTAACAAGCACATTAACTTTTTTTTTTCCCGACATCAAGATTTCAGGTTAAATTTTATATGAAAATAAAAGAAATGTGACCATTTTGTTTATAACAACAAATATTTCTGTACTTCTTATAATTCAAATTCTATTAAAAAGTTATGTGGTAAATTTTCTTCATTTTTAAAATACTAAAGATTAACATGACATTGGCTCAACCAATAGCATGAATCTGTTGGTCAAACCAATGGAAGACAAAAGGAAACCTGTTTGAAAACAAACAAAAAATATTTTTGAATGAATATTTGTACTTTATTTTAAAAATATACAAACATGTATTGTAATTATAAAAGAATTACAAAAGAAAAAGCCTACTTTTTAGGACCTACTTCTTGCCATTTTCTTTTGTGGGAAAAAGTAAGTACACCCCGATACCACCTAAAATTACAATCAAGTGCAAACTAGCAGAACATTGTTAAATAGGGCGCACTTTATTTAAAGCTCTGTAAACCTTTAGTCAAGAATATGGTACCAAGATCGAAAAACAATCTAAACTAAATGTCGAAATTAGCTAAAAACTTTAAATATAAGGGTGCACTTACTTTTTCACAAAAGTCAATTGAATGTGCATAGCTATTTTTGGTTGAATAAAAGATTCCAAAGTCCAAATGTCATTTTTAATTGTTAAATTATATGTCATTTAGTCATCAATACGGTTTAAATAAAGTCAAAATAATATGTTAAAAAATAACTTTTAATGGGGTGCACTTACTTTTTCACAACACTAAAATGGCTAATTTGATACCTTTTTTTATTATACTTCCTGCAAAAATAGCTATATTGTGATTTAAAGGACATAACATCATGTCTTTTCGTCCACTGAATCTGTCGACTTTCATTGTACAGTCACTTTTATCCCTCATTTTCATTCATCACATTAAATACTTCCCAAATAATGTCTATAAGTTCTTCAAGTGGAAGACTGAATACCCATACTTATCCTCTCTGAAAGTGAACTGGGATGAAATTGAACTACTTTACTGATGTGTTTTTATCCATGCTGTATTTCTTTGCTGCGGACAGCACACTGCAAATCCACTAAGCCCTATAGCGTGTCAACTCAGCCTTTAAGAAATGGTACAACACAGAGGAAAACATCAAGGACTCACACAGCGTCTGTGATTACACATCATAAAAAGGAATGCAAGTGTGCCGCAGTCTCCCAACATCCCTTTCCCCCGTGACCCGAACCTCTCACGACGAGCTACACATTCCTTTGCCCGTATTACTCGCGAGGCGTGTCTTAGATTGAAGGAGGAGATGTCCCCTGGCGCCAAACCACACCACCGTACCTCTGTTCAACCCACCCTCTCAGCACTTACGAATCCCATAGGTGCGAGCAGCCACATCTTAGTCCCCTGGCAGCCCTGAATGGATTACATACAGACGCCAAAAGCAAGCAGGACTATTCTTAGCGCTCTGCCTGAGTTGAAGCTATCAGCCGTTGGCAGACACAAGCCCAGGGAAAATGAATTACAGAGAACAGTCTTAGTGTATACTTCACGTAGGGCACAGCGGAGGATCGTTTAGATGCTCTATGGCAGAGAACGCGTTCCTGAATGGAGTGAGGGTACATATTTCATTTGATTCAAATGAAACGAGGCTGGAATTTGTAACATATTGGTGCATACAAATATTGCATTGGCATTTCACAAGTGCTAAACGGTAAAAGGCAAATCATTGAAAAGATTATACTTCTAGGGCCAGATTTACTAACAGTTTGCGCCAGCGCACACCCTCTTTTGCCGTTAAAAAGAATCAAGCATTCTGCGTTAGTTCAGGCAGGCCACGTAGTCAAGCTCCACTATCAGCTGACTGGAAAAATTCCAACTCCGCCCATATCAGCTGATCCGATTCCTCAATTTCACTATGCACTCAATTGGCATCTCTCAAACAGGGCGTCTTACTTAAGCGTAACTTCAGTTCAGTCTGCTTGCTTGGCTGCTTCTGCTGCACGCTGCTTTGCAACCCACCTCCTCCCCAGCTCCTCCTTAAACTGTGTTCAACTAAATCAATGTCATTCTGTTGTCATTGATGCATACTCTGTTCTAAAGGGGGGAATTTCGCTGCCCTCCCAGTTTAAAAATGGGAGGTTGTCCCCAGAATCTGCTGCTGCTCCCTATCTTGGCTTTTCATGGAGCTCATGAAAAGGATGGGGAATTTAGACCAGAGCAATATCGCCAAATGTACATTTTTGCACAATATGCCAATAAACAGTTGACTAAAAGTTTGTCTATGGTGTTATTGACTTAATGTGGACCTGACTGAACTACTGTCAGGATTTACTAAAGATGCGCAGTGAAAAATTAGTGCTGAAAAGGCGGGGACAGGGTTATTTTTGCGGCTGACCTTATTATATATGAATTTGTAGGAGTTTCCCTTTCAGGCGTAAAATTTAAGGGAGGAGATTATGTAAATGAATCACGCAAGGTGATTTACTAAGGTTTGCGCTCGTCAATCTACTGATGTTTGCACCATTATTTACCGCCCAAAAAAGCATAAATTGCCCTGTTTAATAAATCTGGTCCCAAATGTACATTTTGTAATGATTTGTGCAGATTAAGTAAAATGAAATGCCAATTTCTTTTGTGGGAAAAAGTAAGTACACCCCTATAGCACCTAAAATTACAATCGAGTGTAAAATAGCAGAACTTTGGTAAATAGGCCGCGCTTTATTTTAAGCTCTGTAAACCGTTGGTCAAGAATTTGGTACCAAGATCGAAAAAACTATCTAAATTAAATGTCAAAATTAGCTAAAAACGTTAAATATAAGGGTGCCCTTACTTTTTCACAAAAGTCAATTGAATGTACATAGCTATTTTGGTTGAATGAAAGATTCCAAATGTCCTTTTTAAATGTTAAATGATATGTCATTTAGTCATCAGTACGGTTTAAATGAAGTCCAAATTTGTTCAAATGAACTTTTAATGGGGTGCACTTACTTTTTCACAACACTAAAATGGCTAATTTGGCACCTTTTTTTCATTAAACTTCCTGCAAAAATACCTATACTGTGATTTAAAGGACCTAAAATCATGTCTTTTCGTCCACTGAATCTGTCGACTTTCATTGTACATAAAAGTAAAGTCACTTTTATCCCTCCTTTTCATTCATCACATTAAATACTTCCCGAATAAGGTCCAAAAGTTCTTAAAGTGGAAGACTGAATAGACTCTAAAAAAGGTTCTATATGGCACCAAAAATGGTTCTTGGCTCGTAATCATAGGGGAACCTTTTTAAGTGCTATATAGCACCAATTTTGGTGCTTCAGTGGTTCTTCAGCGGTTCTTCAGAGGTTCTTCACCGGTTCTTTGACTAAGGTGCTATATAGCACCGCTAACTAAGGTGCTATATAGCACCGCTACCATATACAGAACATGCTAAGATATGGTGCTATATAGCACCAAAAGTGATTCCTCTATGATTACGACGAAGAACCATTTTTGGTGCCATATAGAACCTTTTTTTTTTTTAGAATGCATATAAAGACAAAATGAAAATGGAAGCAAAGTCATTAATAATTCATTATCTCTTTACTCCTTACTCCCGGGACGGCTGGTAAAAAAAAGGGGTTAATAAGACATTAATATTAAACAAACGAGTGTAATATCAAATGGCCATGAGACGAGAACCCAGAAAGTATCGGACGAGGTTCATTTGTTTCATCTGACAGAACAGAATGTAACGAGAGAGGTGGAAATAAAGTGAGAGACAGAGAAACAATGCGTCTTAAAATGACAGTCAGTCCGTTTTTGTCATGGATTTCTCTGCTGTATGATTTCTTGGCTTCCGTCTTGTTTGATTCAATATCTTGTATGTGCCTTCTTATATAATGCTCTACATAGCAAGGGAGTTATATACAGCTCCACATAAATGAGGGGAATAAACAGTGTTTGGTGTGGCTAACCAGAGAACGCACTTCTCAACCATCACTCCATTACCAGCGCGTCGCCGCTGTTTGCTGAGATAGTGTTCAGTCTGATTGTATTAGCAGCCGCCAACGTCAGTATCTGATTGTGAGAGACTTTGAGATGATGATAAAGTAGAAGCGAGAACAGGTTGTTCCTCAGGGTTTCATCGAATAATAACTTCCCATTCGGCATGTTTGGCATTTAAATTGCATTTTATTAAAGTTAGCAATGGACTTGGCTGGGAAGATGATTTATCTGCTACAGTCCTTAAGATTCAAGATCTTTTACCTCAGGTTCAGAGTACAAAATATTACACAGCCTCTCCTGCTGTGAAATAGGCGTGGGTGGAATAAGCTAAATTAAATTGGTTATAATTTGAATGGCTTTAAAATTACATTGCACAGGAAATGTAATAAAAAAGTATTAATATATTACACAACCATGTAGTGATGCCTATTGGATATTGCAGTGAATCATATACTGTATGTATACACAAATGTATAATTGTACATACTGTATATTGTATATTTAAAGGAACACTCCACTATTTAAAAAAAAAAAAATAGGCTCATTTTCCGTCTCCCCTAGAGTTAAACAGTTGAGTTTTACCATTTTGGAATCCATTCAGCCGATCTCCGGGTCTGGCGGTAGCACTTTTAGCATAGCTTAGCATAGCTTATTGTATCTGATTAGACCGTTAGCATCTCCCTCAAAAGTGACCAAAGACTTTCAATATTTTTCCTTTTTAAAACTTAACTCTTCTGTAGTTACATCGTGTAATAATGCTGCGTTCACACCAAACGCGAATTGAGCGTCAAAATCGCGTCTACCGCGTCTAGTTTCACGCGCGTACATTTTGAATGCATTCGCGCGTCAGCAGAGAATTGGACGCGCGTAGAAATCGAGCGCTGGAAGCGAAATTGACGCGCGTTCAAGGCACTCCAGGAGAAATATGTCATAAAACACCACTCTGCCTCTTTTCATTTTCATTAAACATATATATTAAGCATTAATAGCCACACAAATGTGGTCCAGGCAACTCCTACATTATCTTCACTGCATGTATGTTTAAATATCCTTAAAATATAAAGTTATGAAACTTCTCTTTGCCCTCAGTCAAAACGATTTGGCAGACAACAAATTATATATTCATGAGAGCAAAGATCGCCCGTTAGATCCACACAAGACGAACCACTACAGGACATCAGAGCCAGCGGCAGACGCCAGAAGGACTGGCCGAGGAAAGGCTGCTCTCGCTGGGGTTATGAGCGCTGAGTGCCCGGTGATAGCCTGGATCTCACAACTCCAAAAACACAAGATTATTTTTTTTAAATAGGCGCTCTCTTTATAAATAAACCACAGATTTGAGCTTTAAACAACTACATTCCCACCTGAAAACGTCTTAAAACTACATTTTGTGACACAATAGTACTGTTTTTAATTTATGCAGGGTTTCTCATACACGTCACTTTACCACGTGACAGCAGCGAGCAGGCTCCTGATTGGTTAACGCGGCGCGAATTGACGCCAAAGTTCAAATTTTTCAACTCGGGCGTCAGACGCGAATTCGCTTCAAACGCGTGAATGCACAAAAGCACCATTCGCGTGTAACGCGTATCACGCAAGACGCTCAATTCGCGTCCAATTCGCGCCATTCGCGCGAACTGGACGCGCGAATGAGGCGGATTCGCGTCCTTCGCGCCGCGCGTAACGCGCCTCCCGCGCCGCGGGACCTCCAGACGCGCGTCAACGCGCCTTTCCATTTACTTAACATTGAAATCACTCGCGCCAGACGCTCAATTCGCGTTTGGTGTGAACGCAGCATTAGACCGACGGAAAATGAAATGTTGTGTGATTTTCTAGACCGATATGGCTAGGAGCTATACTCTCCAGCCTGAAAATAGGCTAACTTCCGTCAACATAACCAACTGATTTCTGATTTTCTGATTTCTGAAAATTAGCCTTTTTTCAAAACAAGTGGAGTGTTCCTTTAAACATTCTAAAATCTAATTGGACGTTACATTTCAAGCCATTGTTAAAAAAAATAAGAATTTCTATCTATCAGAATACCACCACAAACCTCAAAATGTATTTGTTAGGCCTAATTAAAATGCTTCCAGATCTTCTCTCTCTGGGAAGTCAGGACGTTTTATCTCATGAACGCAGTGTTAATTTCGTTGACGAATCATTTTCGTCATAATTTTCGTCAACGACCTTTTTTCACTGACGAAAACAAGACGATAACTAAATAAAAACTAGTGTTGGATGACAAAAACTATAACGAAAATCAACTGTCATTTTCGTCAACAAATAAAAACGAGACGAAAATGTTAGGGAGGGCCGATAAGGGAAGAGATCCAGTCAGAACTGATATCCTGTGTTACAGATGCGCACATTTGAGTTGAGCTGATCTAACCGCTGGAGAACACGGCTCACACATCCCCAATCCAGCGCTCCAGAGCGGCTCACAGTCAATCAATAACACACATTTATACCAGGCAATTGTTTATGAACTAATGCCGATGAATAATGACAATGTTTACTTTACGACGTTTATATAGTTATGTGTTTTAGACGGTTGTAACAACGCATATTTTATCTCCTCATCTGAAATTGAATGAGCTCCTGCAACTGCAATAGTAAGGCGAGATTTCAAAATAAGAGTCCCGGTGTATTTCCAGCTGGTTTATAATTAAAAGTCACGCATTATATATTCGTTTTTGCTTACACAATAAACTGTATTTCATTTCATTCCCATTTAATTCATAGTCAGGAGGAAAGACCAGTATTTGACACCTATTTAATAAAGTATCAGGGTTAGTTCACTAAAACCATTAAAAAAAATCTTGGTTACTTAAAATGAAATAAATGTTAACTGAAATTAAAAAAATAAATAAACAAACTTATTTGAAGCTTTAGCTTAACATGATATAGGCTACTAACTAAAACAGAAATACAAAGTTATAAAAACTATATAGATGTTTTTAAAAACAAACAAAAAAGTGAATTGAGCTCTTTCGTGTATTTTTAATGTCAAAAACAAAATGATGTCAAAATGTCAGTTCAAGTGACAGTCGGTTATGTAATGCTTAAATGCTTAATGTATTACAATTTAACTAAACTCATTAGATTTTAGGAGACTAAATCTACTGTAGATTTAGTCGACTAAAATCTTATATTTAGTCGACTAAAACTTGAATAAAAAATAAAAACAATTCAGGTGACTTAAATATGACTAAAACTAAATGGCATTTTAGTCAAAAGACTATGACTAAAACTAAATCAAAATATGCTGTCAAAATTAACACTGCCTGAAAGCTGAAGGTGAGATATTTAAAACAGCAGAATTGATGTCTTTAGCTGATAATCCTCTGGTTTTGAAGCAGCTGTTTGACTCATAAACAGATTAACGTCAGATTAATGATGAAAGATGGGCACCGTGCTCCCAGAACCCTTTTCAACAGTTTCGCACCAAGTCAGAAGAAATTAAATCACGAAAACAAGAATGGCAAATGGGCAAGTGCTTAATTGAGTTTCTTTATGTGAGAGAAATACAATGAAATTGAAACAATATGCTCTCAGCAAAAAAAAAAAAAATAATAATAATTTTTATAAATAGTTCTATTTTTTTCTTTAAAGACGAAATGAAATTCAAACTGACCCTTTATACTTGCATAATAAATAAACGTAATCTTATTGTGCATAATACATCAGTGCACTTTACAGAGAGAGAAAAAAGTGTATATAATGTTGTGTGAAAATATAACAAATTTTCCACCTTTGAAATGCTCTTTTGCTAGCCATTTTGCCCTCATTTATGGTAAAATAAACTGGTAAAACCTTAAAGTTTAGTTCCATTAGTAAATCAAGTTAATGTTGATTTCAAAATTGACTTGAATAGATTATTAAAATGTTAATACTATTTAATACAACTGATCCAACATGAACTAACAATGAACAGTTGCATTTTTATTAACTAACATTAACAATGATTAATACATTTAACAAATGCATTGCTCATTGTTTGTTCATGTATTAACTAATGTTAACTAAAGGAACCTTATTGTAAAGTGTCAATAAACCAATCAGAGTGGCATTGTAACATCCTGAAGGGGTTTATATTAACAAAAAAATTAAAAACAAGCAAAGCACAGGTAAAGCAAAAGTAAAGCAAAGTAAAGCAAAACTAAAGAAAAATCAAAGCAAGACAAAAGCAAAACAAAAAGAACTAAAAAAAATAATAATAAAGAAAAACCAAAGCAAAACAAAAATTCAAGAAAAACCAAACCAAAACAATAGTTCTGTCAGGATCACTATCGTCAAAGTGATAGATAATTAGCATATAATTTAGTTTGGCGGTATGGTTCTGTTCTGGCAAGAGCTCCCTGCGCAGCAGCCTAGCATGGATAAGAGCAGGGAGAGCAGTGATAAACCCCCCTTGGGTAAACTGAACAGAAGCAACAATGTATTGCAGATAGCATTAATGTCAATATTAAAATGTACAACATAATTCAGGAATTTAGTCTGATTCAGGGGGAATCAGAATGCCAAATCCTGACTGACGAGAGGAGGAGCTGGGGATGGAGGAGGGTAATTAGCCCCGGAGAAATGTGATAGCTGCTGATAATACTGAAGGAGCTTATATATGTATGCTGTGATGTATTCCTATAGGTAGACGTGATCAGCTGATGCAAGCTTGACTAACATGACCTGCCAGAACTGACGCTATACGCTCGATTAAAGCAGAGCAAAGCAAAACAAAACCAAAATCAAGAAAAAGCAAAGCAAAACAAAAAACAAATTAAATAGCAAAGCAAAACAAAAAAATCAAGAAAAAGCAAAGAAAAACTAAAGCAAAGCAAGACAAAAAAATCAAGAAAAAACGAAAAACAAAAGCTAAGCAAAACAAAAAACTAAAGAAAAAGCAAAACAAAACAAAAGCAAAGAAAAACGAAACATCTAGCTATTAAAGAATATATATATATAATAAAATTGACCACAGATTGACCAATCAAGGATTCCAGAAGTATCAAAAAAATATAATTTCCCAACATATCTTCACTTCTAATAGGTCCAACCAAATGCAGAAGAGTAAAATCAAGTCCGTTTTGCATTATTGGATGGCTGGATTTTCATTTTCACTTCGAAATAAGCCGCATTACACATGTTAAATGAGTTGAACACCATTTTACATTTACTCATTTAGCAGACATTTTTTTACAGAGAAAATGAGGAACATCAAATCTTTACTGTCAATAATTTTAATTCGCACCTGCTATATGAATAAATGTAAAAGTCACAATAAATCTTTAGGATTTGTACTGAAAGCCAACCGTGAGTCAGAAGGCACACATAAGACGACAGAACAAATTAATATCTGTCTTTGGCCAAGTCTCAAAACCGGCAGAGCTGCTACAATCAGCAAACACAGCTGTGACATCAAAAGTTGTAAGTCATCAAAGTTCAAGAAAAAAAACCATGTCAGAACATGAATAGTGCAATTCAAACCCTTTGGAAACAACAATCTCCCTCAATTGATTTGTAATTGCAGTGTACTAAAACAGCTCCACAACTGGGCTTTAACAAAAACCCTGGAGCCCACATTCAGCATAAAAAGTATTCTTTATCTCTCATACGCCGCTGTTTAGAAACCATTTATACTGTCTATCACCATACTAATTAAATAGCTCCATTATTTGCTTGGTTATAATTAACCTTACTAAATTAATGCTGATGAAAACAGCCTTCACTCACCCATCACTGCTAATGCCATGGCTTTCCGTAGCTCTTTTTTCAAGCTGTCAATCACATCCAGGCCACTCCCATCCAGGTTACATCTATTAATGGTTCCATTTCCGGAACTTATCCAGTACAGCTTGTTGGCCGAGTAGTCAATCGACAACCCTAAAAAGCACAAAAGATGATGTGACAACATTTAAAGGGATTGTTTATTCAAAAATGCTAATATGCTGTTTATATAAACATAATTATTGTTCTGTGGAACGTTATATTACTCAAAAAGTACGTTTTCACCAAGTACCCTAATCTGTGGTGTTTGCAAAAAAAAAAAAAAAAAAAAACACAACAGAGCAAAGCCAAAGCCAAAGCCAAAACCAAACCAAACAAAAAACAGCTACTCGATGGTGTTTGCAAATGAAAAACAAAACAACAGAGCAAAGCCAAAAAAAAACAAAAAAACAGCTACTCTCTGGTGTTTGCAAATTAAAGCCAAAACACAACAAAGCCAAAACAAACAAAACCAAACAAAAAACAGCTACTCTATGGTGTTTGCAAATGAAAGACAAAACACAACAAAGCCAAAACAAATCAAAACAAACTACCCTATGGTGTTTGTACATTAAAGGCAAAACACAACAAAGCCAAAACAAACAAAACCAAACAAAAAACAGCTACTCTATGGTGTTTGCAAATGAAAGACAAAACACAACAAAGCCAAAACAAATCAAAAAAACTACTCTATGGTGTTTGCACATTAAAGGCAAAACACAACAAAGCCAAAACAAACAAAACCAAACAAAAAAACAGCTACTCTCTGGTGTTTGCAAATTAAAGCCAAAACACAACAAAGCCAAAACAAACAAAACCAAACAAAAAACAGCTACTCTCTGGTGTTTGCACATTAAAGGCAAAACACAACAAAGCCAAGCCCAAACAAAACAAAACCAAGCAAAAAACAGCTACTCTATGGTGTTTGCAAATGAAAAACAAAACAACAGAGCAAAGCCAAAAAACAAACAAAAAAACAGCTACTCTCTGGTGTTTGCAAATTAAAGCCAAAACACAACAAAGCCAAAACAAACAAAACCAAACAAAAAACAGCTACTCTATGGTGTTTGTACATTAAAGGCAAAACACAACAAAGCCAAAACAAAAAAAACCAAACAAAAAACAGCTACTCTATGGTGTTTGCGCATTAAAGGCAAAACACAACAAAGCCAAAACAAACAAAACCAAACAAAAACAGCTACTCTATGGTGTTTGCAAATGAAAGACAAAACACAACAAAGCCAAAACAAATCAAAACAAACTACCCTATGGTGTTTGTACATTAAAGGCAAAACACAACAAAGCCAAAACAAACAAAACCAAACAAAAAACAGCTACTCTATGGTGTTTGCAAATGAAAGACAAAACACAACAAAGCCAAAACAAATCAAAACAATCTACTCTATGGTGTTTGCACATTAAAGGCAAAACACAACAAAGCAAAGACAAAACAAAACAAAACCAAACAAAAAACAGCTACTCTATGGTGTTTGCACATTAAAGGCAAAACACAACAAAGCCAAGCCCAAACAAAACAAAACCAAGCAAAAAACAGCTACTCTATGGTGTTTGCACATTAAAGACAAAACACAACAGAGCAAAACCAAAACCAAACAAAAAACAGCTACTCTATGGTGTTTGCAAAAGAAAGACAAAACACAACAGAGCAAAGCCAAAACAAAACCAAACAAAAAACAGCTACTCTATGGTGTTTGCACATTAAAGACAAAACACAACAGAGCAAAGCCAAAACAAAACCAAACAAAAAACAGCTACTCTATGGTGTTTGCAAATTAAAGACAAAACACAACAAAGCCTAAACAAAACAAAACCAAACAAAAAACAGCTACTCTATGGTGTTTGCAAATGGAAGACAAAACACAACAGAGCAAAGCCAAAACCAAACAAAAAACAGCTACTCTACGTTATTTGCAAATGAAAGACAAAACACAACAGAGCAAAGCCAAAACCAAACAAAACCAAACAAAAAACAGCTACTCTATGGTGTTTGCACATTAAAGACAAAACACAACAGAGCAAAGCCAAAACAAAACCAAACAAAAAACAGCTACTCTATGGTGTTTGCACATTAAAGACAAAACACAACAAAGCCAAAACAAACAAAACCAAACAAAAAACAGCTACTCTATGTTGTTTGCACATTAAAGACAAAACACAACAAAGCAAAGCCAAAACCAAACAAAACCAAACAAAAAACAGCTACTCTATGGTGTTTACAAATTAAAGACAAAACACAACAAAGCAAAGCCATAACAGCTAGTGTTGCTAATGCCTTAGTTTATTGTGTTTGCAAATGAAAAACAAAACAAAACAAAACAGAGCAAAGCAAAAAAAAAAAAAAACACAACAAAGTGAAGCAAAGCAAAACAAAGAAACAAAGCAACAAAACAACACAAAACAAAACAACCTAAAAAAATGTCAAATATACATTTTCAAATATATTAAAAAAGAAAACGATTATTTTAAATTGTAATAATATTTCACATATTACTGTTTTACTGTATTTATGATCAAATAAACAAATCCTTGAGAGAGAAAATCAACAATCGGACAATATGGGCTTAGAATAAAGCAAATTATAACCATTTTCATTTTATGGTGAATATTCCTTAAACTTGATGCTCAAGAGTAAATAAAATGATCCAAAAATGTATTATTTGACCTTATCATGTTTCGGTTAAACATAGCTGATTTAAATAACAAAGAACTGAAAATTGTTTCATCTCATGAATATCAACACACCTCGTTGCCTACAAAATGTGTCTGGTTATTTGAAATCTGCAATTTCCCCTATGGCAAAGCATGTTTATTTGTGGCAGAGCATAAATAGTGTACAAAAATGTTGTTTTCTGTTTTTATTTCCTTCATTCTCAATAATCCTTCCTTCACATCATAATGATAACCACTGTTACTTAAGATTTGGCTCAGGCCATAATCACACTTACTGCGAGTGAAGGATATTTTTGTTTTAATTATGAGTCGAGGGGAGAACAGGGAACATCTCAGAGAGCTCTAACAATAATACCGTGGGCTACTTCTCAGACCAAATTACTATAGATATAATGATTTCAAAAGACACCGCCAAGAGGAAGGATGAGTTAATGGTGCTCTTATTCTCATAGTAATAATCTCTCTCTTACAGCATGTACACATGGCCATGTAATTTTGCTAATGTTAAATAGATTGTTTGAAACAGAAACAATAGCCTTATTAAATATTTTTGCAAATGAAAACAGCACAGAGGAAACCTAAAATCAAAGCAAAGAAAATTTAAAAACAGCTAGTGTTGCGAATGCATTGGTTTATTGTGTTTGCAAATGAAAGACAAAGCAAAACAGAGCAAAGCAAAACAAAACAAAAAAACAAAACAGCTATTTTATGGTGTTTGTAAATTAAAGACAAAACACAACAAAGCAAAACAAAACAGCTATTCTATGGGGTTTGTAAATTAAAGACAACACAACAAAGCAAAGCAAATCAGAAACAAAACAGGACAAAACAAAACAAAGCAAAATAAAAAAAAACATCAAAGCAAAATAAAACAAAACAGTGACTATGGTGGTTGCAAATGAAAGACAAAACAAAGCAAAAATAAAACAAATATTCTATCGGCTTTGTAAATGAAAGACAAAACACAACAAAGCAAAACAAAACAAAACAAAAAAACAAAACAGCTATTCTATGGGGTTTGCAAATGAAAGACAAAGCAAAACAGAGCAAAGCAAAGCAAAAACAAAACAAAAAGAAAAAAACAGTGACTCAATGGTTTTTGCAAATTAATGACGAAACACAACAAAACAAAACAAAACAAAAAAACAAAACAGCTATTCTATGGGGTTTGTAAATTAAAGACAAAACAACAAAGCAAATCAAATCAGAAACAAAGCGGGACAAAACAAAGCAAAATAAAAAAAACATCAAAGCAAAATAAAACAAAACAGTGACTATGGTGGTTGCAAATGAAAGACAAAACAAAGCAAAAATAAAACAACTATTCTATGGGGTTTGTAAATGAAAGACAAAACACAACAAAGCAAAAAAAACAGCTATTCTATGGGGTTTGTAAATTAAAGACAAAACAACAAAGCAAAGCAAATCAGAAACAAAGCAGGGCAAAACAAAAAGCAAAATAAAAAAACATCAAAGCAAAATGAAACAAAACAGTGACTATGGTGGTTGCAAATTAAAGACAAAACAAAGCAAAAATAAAACAAAAAAACAAACAGCTATTCTATGGGGTTTGTAAATTAAAGACAAAGCAGAGAAAATCAGAAACAAAGCAGAGCAAAACAAAATAAAGCAAAAGAAAAAAACAACAAAGCAAAACAAAACAAAATAATGACTATGGGGGTTGCAAATGAAAGACAAAACAAAGCAAATCAAAAAAGCAAAAATAAAACAAAACAGCTATTCTATGGGGTTTGTAAATGAAAGACAAAACACAACAAAGCAGAGCAAATCAGAAACAAAGCAGAGCAAAACAAAACAAACAAAAAATCTGCTAGCTAGTGTTGCTAATGCCTTAGTTGTGTTTGCAAATGGAAAACAAAACAAAAATAAGCTAGTGTTGCTAGTTTATTGTGTTTGCAAATAATAACAAAAAACAAAACAGCGATTATGGTGTTTGTAAATGAAAGACAAATCACAACAAAGCAGAGCAAAACAACACAACACAAAACAAAAGAAAAAACAACAACAAAGCAAAACAAAACAGCGACTATGGTGGTTGCAAATGAAAGACAAAACAAAAAGCAAAGCAAAACTAAAACAAAACAACCAGAGCAAACCAGAAACAAAGCAGAGCAAAACAAAACAAAACAAACAAAAAAACAGCTAGTGTTGCTAATGCCTTAGTTGTGTTTGCAAACGAAAAACAAAACAGATACTCTAATGTGTTTACAAAACAAAACAAAAAAAACTAAACTAGCTAGTGTTGTTAAAGCCTTGCTCTATGTTGTTTTCAAATGAAAAACATAAAGCAAAGCGAAACAAGGCAAAACGAACAAAAAAAACAGCTAGTGTTGCTAATGCCTTAGTTGTGTTTGCAAACGAAAAACAAAACAGATACTCTAATGTGTTTACAAAACAAAACAAAACCAAAAAAACTAAACTAGCTAGTGTTGTTAAAGCCTTGCTCTATGTTGTTTGCAAATGAAAAACATAAAGCAAAGCGAAACAAGGCAAAACGAACAAAAAAACTGCTAGTGTTGCTAATATGCCTTAGTTGTGTTTGCAAACGAAAAACATAAAGCAAAGCGAAACAAGGCAAAACGAACAAAAAAACAGCTAGTGTTGCTAATGCCTTAGTTGTGTTTGCAAACGAAAAACAAAACAGATACTCTAATGTGTTTACAAAACAAAACAAAACCAAAAAAACTAAACTAGCTAGTGTTGTTAAAGCCTTGCTCTATGTTGTTTTCAAATGAAAAACATAAAGCAAAGCGAAACAAGGCAAAAAGAAACAAAAAAACAGCTAGTGTTGCTAATGCCTTAGTTGTGTTTGCAAACGAAAAACATAAAGCGAAACAAGGCAAAACGAACAAAAAAGCAGCTAGTGTTGCTAATGCCTTAGTTGTGTTTGCAAATGAAAAACATAAAGCAAAGCGAAACAAGGCAAAACGAACAAAAAAACAGCTAGTGTTGCTAATGCTTTAGTTGTGTTTGCAAACGAAAAACAAAACAGATACTCTAATGTGTTTACAAAACAAAACTAAACCAAAAAACTAAACTAGCTAGTGTTATTAAAGCCTTGCTCTATGTTGTTTTCAAATGAAAAACATAAAGCAAAGCGAAACAAGGCAAAACGAACAAAAAAACAGCTAGTGTTGCTAATGCCTTAGTTGTGTTTGCAAACGAAAAACAAAACAGATACTCTAATGTGTTTACAAAACAAAACAAAACCAAAAAAACTAAACTAGCTAGTGTTGTTAAAGCCTTGCTCTATGTTGTTTGCAAATGAAAAACATAAAGCAAAGCGAAACAAGGCAAAAAGAAACAAAAAAACAGCTAGTGTTGCTAATGCCTTAGTTGTGTTTGCAAACGAAAAACAAAACAGATACTCTTATGTGTTTACAAAACAAAACAAAACCAAAAAAACTAAACTAGCTAGTGTTGTTAAAGCCTTGCTCTATGTTGTTTTCAAATGAAAAACATAAAGCAAAGCGAAACAAGGCAAAAAGAAACAAAAAAACAGCTAGTGTTGCTAATGCCTTAGTTGTGTTTGCAAACGAAAAACATAAAGCGAAACAAGGCAAAACGAACAAAAAAGCAGCTAGTGTTGCTAATGCCTTAGTTGTGTTTGCAAATGAAAAACATAAAGCAAAGCGAAACAAGGCAAAACGAACCAAAAAACAGCAAGTGTTGCTAATGTCTTAGTTGTGTTTGCAAACGAAAAACAAAGCAAAGCGAAACAAGGCAAAACGAACAAAAAAACAGCTAGTGTTGCTAATGCCTTAGTTGTGTTTGCAAACGAAAAACAAACAGATACTCTAATGTGTTTACAAAACAAAACAAAACCAAAAAAACTAAACTAGCTAGTGTTGTTAAAGCCTTGCTCTATGTTGTTTTCAAATGAAAAACATAAAGCAAAGCGAAACAAGGCAAAACGAACAAAAAAGCAGCTAGTGTTGCTAATGCCTTAGTTGTGTTTGCAAACGAAAAACAAAGCAAAGCAAAACAAGGCAAAACGAACAAAAAAACAGCAAGTGTTGCTAATGCCTTAGTTGTGTTTGCAAACGAAAAACATAAAGCACAGTGAAACAAGGCAAAACGAATAAAAAAGCAGCTAGTGTTGCTAATGCCTTAGTTGTGTTTGCAAACGAAAAACATAAAGCAAAGCGAAACAAGGCAAAACGAACCAAAAAACAGCAAGTGTTGCTAATGCCTTGTGTTTGCAAACGAAAAACAAAGCAAAGCGAAACAAGGCCAAACGAACAAAAAAACAGCAAGTGTTGCTAATGCCTTAGTTGTGTTTGCAAACGAAAAACAAAGCAAAGCGAAACAAGGCCAAACGAACAAAAAAACAGCAAGTGTTGCTAATGCCTTAGTTGTGTTTGCAAACGAAAAACAAAGCAAAGCGAAACAAGGCCAAACGAACAAAAAAACAGCAAGTGTTGCTAATGCCTTAGTTGTGTTTGCAAACGAAAAACATAAAGCAAAGCGAAACAAGGCAAAACGAACAAAAAAACAGCTAGTGTTGCTAATGCCTTAGTTGTGTTTGCAAACGAAAAACATAAAGCAAAGCGAAACAAGGCAAAACGAACCAAAAAACAGCTAGTGTTGCTAATGCCTTAGTTGTGTTTGCAAACGAAAAACAAAACAGATACTCTAATGTGTTTACAAAACAAAACCAAAAAAACTAAACTAGCTAGTGTTGTTAAAGCCTTGCTCTATGTTGTTTTCAAATGAAAAACATAAAGCAAAGCGAAACAAGGCAAAACGAACAAAAAAACAGCTAGTGTTGCTAATGCCTTAGTTGTGTTTGCAAACGAAAAACAAAGCAAAGCGAAACAAGGCAAAACGAACAAAAAAAAGCTAGTGTTGCTAATGTCTTAGTTGTGTTTGCAAACGAAAAACAAAGCAAAGCGAAACAAGGCAAAACGAACAAAAAAACAGCTAGTGTTGCTAATGCCTTAGTTGTGTTTGCAAACGAAAAACATAAAGCAAAGCGAAACAAGGCAAAAAACAAAGCAAAGCGCAGCTAGTGCTACGATCTAAAATAGAGCTAGAGGAACAGAAACAAATCAGCCTTTTAGTTCAACAATAGTTCTGTTACAAAACCAAATAATCTGCTTTGCCGTGTATACAGGCAGCACCGTTCAAAACTAGCACTAAACTAAAGTGCTCTACATGGGTAGCAGCTTTTGTTTGTGTCTATTTATGCAGCAGCAGCATATCGAACATGCTCACAGCAGCATGCCTGTGTATCTATCAGCAGTCGCAAGTCCATACTTGCTCAGTAGCAGCAGCAGCAGGAGCCATAATTAGTTTGCCAATCTGGCAGTGCATCCACGATGCCTTCAAATACTACTTTAGGCTTTGGAACTTGAATTTACCGACAGGCTCCTTCTGGTTCTGGTGCAAAATCTTGATGTTACTGCCATCCATGTTGGCCATATTTATCGTGCCACCATCCATCCAGAACATCTTCCTGTAGACCACAACAAAACAAGATGCGTTCAGAGAGATGGATGAGTCTGCAAGATGAAGGAATGCGACCCGTGTGAAGGTCGGGGAGGTAGAAAAGAACTCTATCTTCACAATCACCACAGAGCACAAAACAATCAAATAAAGCTGTCTCTATCTCCTTCATACATCTTGATAGCGCGCATGAACCTACCTGACGGATGACTTTCAGAAATGTCGACAGGTTCGGAGGCTAAAACCAGCAGACAGCTGGCGGGGAATAATGTGACCCGAGGGGCGCAGATCGCGAGAGATATCGAGGAACAAAATAAAACAGCATGCCCACTGTACCGTGCTTAAAATCCATCACTGGATTACAGAATTGCGCCGTATTAAATCTCATGCAAACAATTGTGAGGAACTGGCTCCATTTTTAATTAGCTTGCATGTCTGGAATCATAATGCATGCTAATTAAAGAGCTGTCACCGACTAGTCCAACAAGGGTAAGATCAATTTGCATTTCTGATTGGCTGACAAGCAGTTTGGCATCGTTAAGGACTTTCCATGGCTATATAACAATTTGTCAGTCTTAATCAGCTCCAAGAAAATGACTCTAATAACTTTAGTTAATTGTGCACACTGAATATAAACAGAGACCTGTTCAGTAATTAGCTTTCTAACTGATGTATCTCACACGCAGTGCTGAAGGTAACGAAAGGTGACATTTCGACGGAAGTGTGCAATTACTTATTAATAAACATAGGATGGCAATATTTCGCGACACGAGGCCCATACCTTCTCCATTATTGATACGGTTAATTGTTTGCATGGTTTTTGCTACGTTACCCTTTAGACGGATGCAGGACGAGAGACTTGGGCTTGTCCATGCCATGAACGACGGTGGTTTTAAGAGATCCGTCAAGACGGGCGACGTTTATGTGGGTCTCATCGTTGTCTGAGCTCATCCAGTACATGTTTCTGGACAGCCAATCAATAGCCAGGCCACGGACATTGGATAGGTCTGTAAATACAGATATTATCAATAAATAATGTGCATTTCTCATCACATTCAACAGTATAACAGTAAAAATAATACATTTATATAAGTTTAACATATAAGTTAGTTATATTTTTTTTTATTAAAAAGTTAAAGAAGAACCATGTAAAGAAGAAATGGAACATAATAATACAAAAATTAAATAAATATATACACACACACACACACACACACACACACACACACACACACACACACACACAGATGTAATGAACAAATGTGGAGACGAAATGGGAAATACAACATTTATACAAAATTATAAAATAAAATAAAATAATAAATATATAAAAAATTGTAATAATAAAAAATATAATCAATGAATAATCTGCAAATAATAATCTACTCCTTCCATACAATGTTTTAACAATAAAACAAATAATATAATATAATATATGAATAGATTAATAATATAATATATATAATTAATAATAATTAATATAATTAAACTTTTATTTTGGATGCAATTAATCATTTTTGCCAGTTTTGACAGCACTAAATATAATGAATATAATATAATATAATATAATATAATATATAATATAATATAATATAATATAATATAATATAATATAATTCATATAATATAATCAAATTGATTAATCGTGATTAATCACATCCAAAATAAAAGTTTGTTTACATAATATATGTGTGTGTGTCTGTGTGTGTTCTGTGTATAATTAGTATGTATATAAATACACACTCTATCATGTATATATTTAAGAAATATTTCCATGTATATATGTATATATATTTATATAATTTATATTATATATAAATATTAGTGCTGGGCAATCGATTAGTCGCGATTAATCGCATCCACATTGAAAGTTTGTGTTTACATAATATATGTGTGTGTACTGTGTATAATTATTTTGTTTATATAAATACACACACATGTTTATATTTAAGAAAAATATATATACATTTATATATAACATATGTATGTTTATATTGATATACAAGATAAGTTATATAAATATACATACAGTATATACATGCAAATATTCCATAAATATAAACATGAAAAATATTAATATTTATATAATAATTATATACGGTACACACACATATATTATGTAAACACAAACTTTCATAGTGGATGTGATTATTCGCGATTAATCGTTTGCCCAGCATTAATACATATAAATATTTTATTATGTAATATTATGTAAACACAAACTTTCACAGTGGATGCGATTATTCGCGATTAATTGTTTGCCCAGCATTAATACATATAAATATTTTATTATGTAATATTATGTAAACACAAACTTTCATAGTGGATGTGATTATTCGCGATTAATCGTTTGCCCAGCATTAATACATATACATATTTTATATATAAATATAAAAACATTTTCTTACATGTATACATGCATGTGTGTGTATTTATATATGGATAATAATTATACATAGTACACACACACATATATTATGTAAACACAAACTTTCATATTGGATGTGATTAATCGCGATTAATCGATTTGACAGCACTAAATCAAATTAATATAATATAATGCTCATGTTAATAAAACAAGCTGTTAATTGTGAATATTGCAGATCTCTGCAACCAAAATGACAACAACAAAGTAAAATAAGGTATAATGTAATAAAAGGTTTTCAATGTAAAGACATATTTGACTCGATTAATAAAAGTAGGAAAATAAAAGCAATTTGAACTGTGTGAAGATGTAACTGGCAAAATGTACAGCAATGTACCTCCAGACATGATTGTTTCGAGTTTGGTTCCATTAATGAACGCCCGTTTTATAGTTCGGGTCTTCACGTCGGCCCAGTAAATCCTCTCGTCTATGGCATCATAATCCATCGCCGAGACGTCATCAATATCGGGTACGGTGAGGGCCATGATGACGTTGAGGTACGGGTTGTCTATGTCCACTCCTCGAATCTCGGATCTCCGAGCGTACAACAGAAATTTCTTCACAACTGTTGAGGGACATAAATATATCATTCAATTCAAACTCATTCCCAATTTAATTCAGTTTCTCTATCTCCGGGAGTGAAAAATATGACCTAAATCAGTTAACGGGACAAATATAATAAGGGGAATTGAGTGTCCTTACAAAGGCAGCGCTATAAAGACATAAAGCTCAAAGGACTCATACTGTAAATTCTCCTTTCTTGACCTCCAGAGAGATCTCTGGGGCAGCCGTTAGAGAGAGATCTCCATTTCAGTCTGTAATGAGTTTAGGTAGGTCACGTAAGTCTCCTGATACACGCTATAATTATTCCAATATCAGACATTCTGTTTTATATCAAGTCCATTCAATTGGATCACACATTTTTATGAAGAAACCTATACTGTAACTTCAGCCTCGCTGAGTGTGAGAATTGTTCTTGGCCAAAAATCCCACCTAGTAAATGCATTCATGTGAAAAAGTGGGATTAAAAATAGGTTTTGGGTCCAAAAATCAGTTCTGTACATTAGGCCATGTAAAAAGACCTGGAAGACCAGTCATTTTAATATCAATTAAAACAATTATTTGGACAATAAAAAGATAAATATTTCTATTTGTGCTATTTTTTATTTATTTTTTAAAACTTGTTATTATATATATATATATATATATATACAGTGAAGAAAATAAGTATTTGAACACTCTGCTATTTTGCAAGTTCTCCCACTTGGAAATCATGGAGGGGTCTGAAATTGTCATCGTAGGTGCATGTCCACTGTGAGAGACATAATCTAAATAAAAAAAATCCAGAAATCACAATGTATGATTTTTTAACTATTTATTTGTATGATACAGCTGCAAATAAGTATTTGAACACCTGAGAAAATCAATGTTAATATTTGGTACAGTAGCCTTTGTTTGCAATTATAGAGGTCAAACGTTTCCTGTAGTTTTTCAGCAGGTTTGCACTGCAGGAGGGATTTTGGCCCACTCCTCCACACAGATCTTCTCTAGATCAGTCAGGTTTCTGGCCTGTCGCTGAGAAACACGGAGTTTGAGCTCCCTCCCTCTACTGGGTTTAGGTCTGGAGACTGGCTAGGCCACGCCAGAACCTTGATATGCTTCTTACAGAGCCACTCCTTGGTTATCCTGGCTGTGTGCTTCGGGTCATTGTCATGTTGGAAGACCCAGCCTCGACCCATCTTCAATGCTCTAACTGAGGGAAGGAGGTTGTTCCCCAAAATCTCGCAATGCATGGCCCCGGTCATCCTCTCCTTAATACAGTGCAGTCGCCCTGTCCCATGTGCAGAAAAACACCCCCAAAGCATGATGCTACCACCCCCATGCTTCACAGTAGGGATGGTGTTCTTGGGATGGTACTCATCATACTTCTTCCTCCAAACACGTTTAGTGGAATTATGACCAAAAAGTTCTATTTTGGTCTCATCTGACCACATGACTTTCTCCCATGACTCCTCTGGATCATCCAAATGGTCATTGGCAAACTTAAGATGGGCCTTGACATGTGCTGGTTTAAGCAGGGGAACCTTCCGTGCCATGCATGATTTAAAAAAATGACGTCTTAGTGTATTACCAACAGTAACCTTTGAAACGGTAGTCCCAGCTCTTTTCAGGTCATTGACCAGCTCCTCCCGTGTAGTTCTGGGCTGATTTCACACCTTTCTTAGGATCATTGAGACCCCACGAGGTGAGATCTTGCATGGAGCCCCAGTCCGAGGGAGATTGACAGTCATGTTTAGCTTCTTCTATTTTCTAATGATTGCTCCAACAGTGGACCTTTTTTCACCAAGCTGCTTGGCAATTTCCCCGTAGCCCTTTCCAGCCTTGTGGAGGTGTACAATTTTGTCTCTAGTGTCTTTGGACAGCTCTTTGGTCTTGGCCATGTTAGTAGTTGGATTCTTACTGATTGTATGGGGTGGACAGGTGTCTTTATACAGCTAACGACCTCAAACAGGTGCATCTAATTTAGGATAATAAATGGAGTGGAGGTGGACATTTTAAAGGCAGACTAACAGGTCTTTGAGGGTCAGAATTCTAGCTGATAGACAGGTGTTCAAATACTTATTTGCAGCTGTATCATACAAATAAATAGTTAAAAAATCATATATTGTGATTTCTGGATTTTTTTTTAGATTATGTCTCTCACAGTGGACATGCACCTACGATGACAATTTCAGACCCCTCCATGATTTCCAAGTGGGAGAACTTGCAAAATAGCAGAGTGTTTGAATACTTATTTTCCTCACTGTATACATGGCAGGGTTTTGGGTGTGTGGGCCAAACGTGTCTTGTAAAAAGGGATATCTACAGCCCAGAAGACAGCTTGAGCTCACCTTGGCAGGTTCGGTTGTTGGCCGACAGTTTCATGAGATGTGGACAGGAGCAAGACGCAGATCCATTATAATTTATAAGACAGAGGTGAGAACATGGACCCCTTCCCTTGTTACCATCACATGGATTGGGAGCTGAAAAGAGATGAAAAAAGCATTAATAAAAGAATATCAGGGTATACACCGTGCATACGTTACATTTATATTTTATTCTCCTGGCTAATGATTGATCTGTGAGTCTTTTAGGATTTCTTTAACTAATTATTATGCGATGCGGCTTGCATATATGCACATACACCTGAAAACCAAAAGCACTCTGCTTAACACGTGGAATATGTGGATGCTGTGCTGAGTAATTAGGCCCCTTATTCCCTACCCAACAATCCCAGGGTTTGTTCTTGCTCAGAGCAAGGTTGTTACTCCACAACTCTAAATGGGACCGTACAACACATACGTAATGAAAAAATGCATAAACAAGTCCATAAAAAGCAGTCGTTTCAGGCCTAATGAATACAGTAATCTCTATGTCACTCTCGCTAAGCTGTTCTGACACATGAAAACCGATAGAGATGCAGGCCAGCCTTTTCAAACGCAGACGGGTAATGAAAGCAGACACAGAACAGACATCCTGCGCTATAAACAAAATCCCAAAACAGAATAAAAGCAGGTGCTAAGCCACAGGACAGAAAAAACAGAGAGCGGAAGCAAAAAAATGAAGGAAAATTATTAGAAATGGTTCTGTCTGAAGATCATTAATTTTATCAGATGTATTAATTCACTATTAACTATTAACTTGAAAAATATAAAATGTAAGAATGTTATTTCAAAAGTAAAATTACAGAATGTTTGTGAACTTTCAAAATAAAAATAATGATACATTTTGTTTATATGCACATATGTTTGTTTATATGTTTGTGGGATGCACATCCAGGGCACGAAGCTCCCGTTCCACCACATCCCAAAGATGCTCTATTGGGTTGAGATCTGGTGACTGTGGGGGCCATTTTAGTACAGTGAACTCATTGTCATGTTCAAGAAACCAATTTGAAATGATTCAAGCTTTGTGACATGGTGCATTATCCTGCTGGAAAGTAGCCATCAGAGGATGGGTACATGGTGGTCATAAAGGGATGGACATGGTCAGAAACAATGCTCAGGTAGGCTGTGGCATTTAAACAATGCCCAATTGGCACTAAGGGGCCTAAAGTGTGCCAAGAAAACATCCCCCACACCATTACACCACCACCACCAGCCTGCACAGTGGAATCAAGGCATGATGGATCCATGTTCTCATTCTGTTTAGTGCTTCAAACACTTCAACAAAATAAATAAAGATGAGACAAGCCTTAAAACAACAACAAAACAAACTAAACTAAACTAAACAAAAGCAACAAGAACAAAAAATAAAAGCAAAAATAAAAACTCCGGCACCATAAACAAGATCACAAAACAAAATAAATCAGGTGTTAAGCCACAGGACAAACAACAAGAAACAGAGAAAGTGAGAAAAACGATTATAAATGTTTCAATCTAAAAAGCTCACTTTTGGCTTAAAAACACACACATTTCTAAACTAGCCTATGAAGTACATTTCAAAACAGCCTAGTTCAAAGCTACAGACAAGTCTAAATATATTATTCTAAAAATGATTCACTCAAGGAGATTCACTTTCATCATCATTCTCAAGGACTGTATGCAGTCGAAGGTTTTCTCACTACTTCAAATCGACTCCTTCACACATCTGTGCGGCGTATCCCTCCATCCAAACTGTAGGTTTATAGCTGCCAATCACAATCTGGAACACTGTGTGAACATTTCCGCCAGCCCATTATGAGTGTTTATCTGGAGTCATAAGTTAACAAAGAGCCTCTTAGCGCCATTAAGGGTGTAATTTTGCTTTGGTGGATGATGCCAAGCTCGATGTGTTGACAGAAGGCTGATTCTTCCACATCTGGCAGATGCACACCCAAGGGAAAAGATGCTGGACAGCCATCATGGGCTGATTCGATTGTGTTTTATTTATGGGGCGTTTTTTGGCACTTCTTTTGTGCTTCATTGCCCAAACGGTGAACAAATTATATTAGGCTGATTAAAATGGGTTACAGAAGGAGGGACAGATTTCGTGGCATCTTCAGGGTTGACTGAACGGATGCATGCTACAAGAAATTACCACACAGTACGCACTAGAAACCAGTTAAAACACACTAGCAACCCTCGAAAAACACTCTGAAGACATTAGAGACTGTTTTAGCATCATGGAGTTGAAATTTTGCTTGGATATGCAGTCGCAGTTTTTCATAAAATGTAAACAAACTAATAAATAAATATATTTATTCCGTGTTTTGCAGCATCTTATAGGAATAGAGAAACAAAAAAAACAACAAAAGAAATAAGAAACTAAATTAAAAATTAAACTAAACAAAACAAACACCAAAACACTTATTTATAAATAAATAAAAAAATAAAAAATAAAAATTTTGCAGCATCTTGTAGGAACAGAAAATTTTGTTCTTTTTTTCCATTTCACATTTTTAATTTCTTTGAAAAAAAAACCCCACAAGAAATATGAAACAAAACAAAAACACAAATACGCAGATATTTTTCTAAGGAAAATAAAACGTTTTTTTTTTTGGTTCTTGTTTGGTAGTTTACTTTTTTTGGTTCTAATTGGAATCTTTGTTTGCAAAAGTCATAACAGAAATGTGATTAATAAAACAAATATAAATTAATTTATGTTAATTAATAAACAAACATACAAACAAATAGTACCTTTCTACTATAAACCTTACTATAGAAAAAATGTTGTTCAATGTTTTTTGCAGCATCTTAAAAGTATAGATACAAAAATAATAAATAAAATAATATATATATTTTTTTAAATAATACATGTTATTTATTTAGCACCTTTCAGTGCTTCAAACACTTCAACAAAATACATAAAGATGGTACAAGCCATCATTAAAACAACAACAAAACCAATTAAAAGCAACACGAGTAAAAATTAAAAGCAAAAAAATTTAATAAAAAATTATTAATATAAATAAAAATAAAATAAAATAAAATAAAATCTTCGAAAAGCACATTTATTTTTAAAGGCACAATATGTAATTTCCGCCGCTAGAGTTTGCTTATTCCAAGCAAAGGCGTAGCTTGATGACATCTTGATTTTGCAGAATCATTAGAGTTCCCTTTCAAGGGAACACGTGCTGCGTCGAAACGCCGTGAGAACGCTTCTGCGTGATTGCGTCTTGAAGCACTTGTGGAATCAGTCCAATGGACAGACGGAACGTCATAGGCGGGTGACGTCATAGACCGGAAACTATAAAGCACCCATGAACACAAACAGAAACTAGCTTCTTTGCCTTCAGAAGCGCTCTGTGTGAATCTTGTCTGTAAAAACTGGTGTTTTTGTCTGTCTTTAGAAAAAGTTAGGCAGGCGTTTTCCACCTTTGTTCTTGTAAAAAGAAAAAACATAAAAGTAAAACCAATGTGACAGCAATTCACTGGATGTGTTCATTCCTGCCCTCATTTCATTATGAGTGGGGATGCATATTCTATGTGTGTTGACTGTTTGCTTAAGCCGCCAGGCGCTCTTCGAGATGGGCGCTTCGGCTCGCGTTCCCCGCGGCTCAGGTCCCTTCTGCCGAGGCAGAGCGGTGGCTTCAGTCGTGGGGATCGCAAATAGGTCCGGCAGAGGGGTTAGACACAGGCATCGCCCTTTCTCTGCCTTCACCTGCCGGGTTCAGTGTTTCATCTCAGGAAGCACGCTTGAGGTTCCTTCCGCCCCAAGAAAAAGCACGGGATAATAACAGCACGTAGCGAAGAGAATATAACGGCTTGGATCTCATGTTTGCCGAGGCAACATGTAGATTACAGTCTGCAATATAGCATTGCATCTCACATTTTGCCGAGGCAGTGTGTAGATGCAGTCTGCTAAGAATGTAATGGACGGAGCTTGTGTTTGCCGAGGCAACACGTAGATTACAGTCAGCAATATAGTAGCTTTTGATCTTGCGTTTTGCCGAGGAAGCGCATAGATCACGGTCTGCGCCCGGCATAGGGAAGGTTTTCTTCATCCTAGGCTGGGCTATGTTGCTGGGGTTTCTACAATTATTGTAATACCTATAGTGCTGCTGGCCTTTGTCCTCCTCGGCGTCAGACTAAGAGAAACTAATCTGCTTTGACCACTCCTGGGGTGCAGGTGCTATCGTAGTAGTGTGCGCTTTTGATTTCACACATACGGTCACTTGCTCTTATGGCGGCGTGGGTATTGCGTTCTGACGCAGCGTGAGATCCCTTGAAAGGGAACGTCGTCCTGCCATATTCCCTGCGTGCCTGTGAGCGACTTACTTCAGGCTTTAAAGCACTTCAGGGTGCTTTATAGTTTCCGGTCTATGACGTCACCCGCCTATGACGTTCCGTCTGTCCATTGGACTGATTCCACAAGTGCTTCAAGACGCAATCACGTAGAAGCGTTCTCACAGCGTTTCGACGCAGCGTCTCGTTCCCTCTCAGGAAACCATGGTTACATATGTAACCTGACACGTTTAATACATTACCTCATCCAGCTCATTCATGGATGAGTTAATGTATATAAGATTTATTAACGTTACTGTAGTATGAAGCAGGGTGGGGCTGAAAGCTGTGGGAGTGGAACGAGGCCGCTGGAGCGATTGCTAATGAGAGACAAGTACGACACACGACTCGAGAGCAGAGAAGCTTTTATTATGCCGCAGACGACACTTTCACTTCCGATCGTGCATTGTGGGGGAAACGCAGCGCTGTTTTATCATATTAGATACATTTGAGTATGTTGAAAGTTATGTTATAATGCTACTCTGTGCATTAGTTCGGTGCCTACTATGAGATCCATATTAGGCATGGTAAAACATGGTACTCGCGGTAAATCAAGAAAAAGAGATTTAAACAATAAGACTAACTGTGTTGAGTTATATGATTAGAATGTATCCAAACAGTTGCTCAATAAATATTATTTTTTTTAAATCGAAGGTATGATGTCATTGATAGGCGACACACAGACACGGTTAAAATGGCTTATTTCTCTGGATTTAAACATTCTTGGAAACATTTGGGATAATGTAAGTAGTACACAAGTCAAAAAAATATATAACATTGTTCTAGTGGCTTTTAGATATTTTAATCCAAAGATCTTACACATTGTGCCTTTAATAGGAAAGTCAGAAAAGAAATGTGACCTTGTAGTGTTTGACTGCCTGTTTCATATTTCAGAAATGATGGGGATTCTTGATGGGAATCCAGGGAGTTCTTGACTAGACAGCTTTGCAGCCAATTAGTCCCTAAAATCTCCTATTGAGAAATGGGAATGTGCCAAAACTGGGTCTTTGAACGCTGTTAATTCAACATGACAACTTAGCTCAATCTAGAGATTTCCCTCATTATGTTCTATGGATCCTTCAAATCATCATCTGTTCAAAGTCCCTCGAGACAGTTTTGAAAGACAGCGAGATGGTTTCTTACTTTGTGGCTGCCTGCTGGGATGGTATATCTCCAGGTCGAAGGGTTGGGCGCTGGTCTTTTGGATCACGGTCACATTGGCTCCGGTCCATTTGTTGGCTTTGGTCAATGTGTTGGTCCTCCAGTCGGTCCAATAGACGTTCCCTCCAAAGAGAGACACGGCGAAGGGGTGCGAGAGGAACTCGTGTCCTCGAAGGATTTCAATCACCCCTGTGCCATCATATAGAGCGGAGTATATCGCGTCAGATCTGAGGAGAGACAAATAATTGTAATCATCATATTTTGATGTCAACATGAAATAAAAACTGTCCCTATTTACTTTCTTAAAGGTGCAGTGTGTACATTTCAACAACATCTAGTGGTGAGGTTGCAAATTGCAACCGCCCACCCCTCCCTTTCGAAACACATAGAGAAGCTACGGTGGCCAGCACAGGACAAAGATGTCGTCTTAGACAGCAGAGAGTAGTTATCGCTCTGTAGAGAAGTTTGTCCGTTTAGGGCTACTGTAGAAACATGGCGGCGCAAAATGGCGACTTCACTGTTAGGGGACCAGCGGTGTATGGAGATAGAAATGCCTCATTCTAAGGTAATAAAAACATAACGCTTCATTATGTAAGGTCTTTATACACCACTGAAGTCATATTATATTATATTGCATTTCTGTCAATAGATCCTCATAAATACTACACACTACGCACCTTTAATACACACTTCTACACTATCAAACTATATTAATTCAATGAATTAAAGTGAGTCAAGTACAGAGTTAAATGAGACTCATTACATTTGTTTCAAATCAATTCAGAATTATTTGACTCGAGTCATGTCAAAACAAGTAAAATCAAATCAGCTTGAACTGAAATGAATCAAATCAAACTTGATAAATCTAGTTTTATTCTTAATTACGGCAATTAAATTAAAGGGGTGATGAGCTGAGAAATCAGCTTTCCCTTGAGCTTTTGATATATAAAAGGTCATGGTAATATAAGAATATCCTGTAAGTTTCGGAGCTGAAAACTTCCTTGTTAGTCAAAGAAAAGCTTTTATTGACACCAGCCCCAGAAAACGAGAGCTCTCAGAATATGCGGATCTCTTACGTAACAGGACCTAGACGCCGCCTCTACAGATAAATATGCTTCTGTAGCCCCGCCCACCGACTCGTGAGCTAAGGATCGTCCCTGCATAAGCTAAGCTTCCTTCTGAACACACACTTATGTGAGTAGGCTAAAACATGTTTTTTTTATATGTGTTAGTTTTGCATAACATTACAGATCATTTGAAATCTATTGATTACGGGACTTGACAGTGAGCGGACTTGTAATGTTATGGGCCAGGCGCGAGTGTGTGTGTGTATCTCCGCGTCCGCGTCCGCGCGAGTGTGTGTGTGTGTCCACGCGACGCGAGTGAGTGAGTGTGTGTCCGTGCGAGTGAGTGAGTGAGTGAGTGTGTGTGTGACCACGCGACGCGACTGAGTGAGTGTGTCCGTGCGAGTGAGTGAGTGAGTGAGTGTGTGTGTGTGTGTCCGCACGAGTGAGTGAGTGTGTGTATCCGCTCGAGTGAGTGAGTGTGTGTGTCCGCGTGAGTGTGTGTGTGTCTGCGCGAGTGTGTGTCCGTGCGAGTGAGTGAGTGAGTGAGTTTGTGTGTGTCCGCACGAGTGTGTGTGTGTCCACGCGACGCGACTGAGTGAGTGTGTCCGTGCGAGTGAGTGAGTGAGTGAGTGAGTGAGTGTGTGTGTCCGCACGAGTGAGTGTGTATGTGTCCGCGTGAGTGAGTGAGTGAGTGAGTGAGTGTGTGTCTGCGCGAGTGAGTGTGTGTGTGTACCCGTGAGTGAGTGAGTGAGTGAGTGTGTGTCTGCGCGAGTGAGTGTGTGTGTGTACCCGTGAGTGAGTGAGTGAGTGAGTGAGTGAGTGAGTGAGTGAGTGAGTGTGTGAGTGTGTGTGTCCGCGAGAGTGTGTGTGATTTAATTGTGTTTGTTTGATATTTTGCGAATCCTCTGAGCATTTCCCCCAGACGATTCCTGGGACAGACGGTAGCTGAAGCTCATTAAATATGCAAATCTTATCCAATCCTAGTCGTGGGTGTTTACTTCCAAGTGTTCAGTGCGGCACGTCCATCAAATCTGAGTGTTTTTCAGAGAGCCTCAAAACCAAGGCAGAAAATAGCCTATTACTTATTCATTATAATGTTTTTGAATGCAAAAACCACACAAACGTCATAAGTTGACCTCAGACAACAGTATAACATTTTTTAAAAAGCCAGTTCATGACACC
This sequence comes from Romanogobio albipinnatus, assembly GCA_023566225.1. Classification (NCBI taxonomy): domain Eukaryota; kingdom Metazoa; phylum Chordata; class Actinopteri; order Cypriniformes; family Gobionidae; genus Romanogobio; species Romanogobio albipinnatus. Next base: position 5,488,351 of record CM042263.1, read on the forward strand.
TTTAACTGAGTGGAGTCAAATCAACCCGAAACGAAAGGAATCAAATTCTTAATAAAACTTGTTTAATTCAAATAATTGAACTGAACTAAGTTAATTTAAAGGGGTAATTCACCGCTGGAAAGATGAATGTGTATTTAAATTGGGTCATTTATGTAGTAAAAATTTGAAATTATTCTAGAAGTTGGTGCCTTCTAGACTGAGAAAAGCCAGAAAACATATTTTTGGTTCATATGGATGAAAGACAACAACTCCCAGAATGCACTTGCTTCGCTGCCCTATGAGGCCACTCCCAAGCCACGCCTACCGATTACACCACTTGCTCACCGCAGTTTCTTGATTTCTATAGTGATAAAATCATTTAGTTCAGTTGGAGAACAGACGCTACAATTAAAAACTGAACGTGTCTGCTCAATACAGCACGAGCCGAACGAGAGTCGCAGCGCAGACCAGCAGCTGGAGTCAGATCTCATTCATCACGAGAGCAAACAGCTGACAGACCAGATGATCGCGGAAGATTTGGTTTCAAAGCGAAATGTAAAAGCGCCAATTTAAGTGAGTTTGTATTTGTACCGTTTTGTTGTTGTGTTTTCATGAACCCACAATTCAAGCAACCCGCCCCCGAATTGGCACTAATTTTAAACCGCAACTAAAATGAGCATGGCTAACCGACATTCATTCACCGCCTCACAGTCATACACAGTGCATGTCCATTCTGACGCGTTTTCAGTTCATGCCTATGGAAGCTTAACTTTCATAGGAATTCATTGAAAACACTCCTGTTGCTCCGCACCGCTCCGTTATGAATGCCCGTGCGGCCGTGCTCATTTTACATTCTGTGAGTGAGATCCCACCCCTATGGGCGGGTTGAAAACATGCGGAACTAGCTTCTACTACTGGCTGTAGTCTCTAGCCGCTGGACAAAATAGCCTCAGATGACGCAAAATGACGATATTTGTGTCATATCGGAGGCTTTTTTCCAGACATAAAATACATATATCTCTCGTCTCAGGGGGATATGAGGGGGGAAGCACGATCATTTGAATATACTACCGGGTTTCTACTGATACAAAGCTTAATGCTAATCTTTGAAGTAACCCTTTAAGTCAAATAAAATTAATTCAACCTGAACCGAATCAAAACATTTTCTAAAAAAGGTTTAATTCTTAATCATATCAAATCAACTTCAGCTAAACCGTTTTCAACTCTGAATGACATCATTTTAATTACCGGAACAGAATCAGATAAACTTGAAATTAACTCAAATTCATCTAAATTCTGAACCAAATCTACAACTGAATCAAACTAAATCTTGTTTAACACTACAGTATGCCAACTCAATTGAATTAAACCGATTCAAATCAACCTGAACTAAACTGAAACCGAAATCTTTTAACTTTATATTATGTCAATGCAATTAACTGAACTAGGTCGATTCAAATCAAATATAAATAATTTGATTAACTTTGAAACCTATTTGAATTTAGTTACATTAGGTTACAAAGTAAAATGGGTTGTGAACGCCACAAACTATTGTTGACCTAAAATGTGTCCCAGTTTGCCATAAAGAAGGATACAAAAAAAGTGCACTTTTTATTGAATAAAACAACAAAACATAGTCTATATTTTTACTACAAGGAATGTTTTACAGGAGAATACAGATGAAAAGTGTCAAAATAGTCTGTAAGAAGGAGTTTAGAGTGCACTGATGCCTTGTCGAAAGAGACGGCTGGGAGAAAAAGAAAGAAACAGACTGTGAGAAAAAGAGGGATGTGTGATCTGAATATAGCAGAGACAAAAACGAGGCAATCGAAAGCAGAGAATTGATCAGATTCTTCATTAAGTCCAAGAATCTCATTATCTGAATATTAATTTGCGGTGCAATTGGAGCCACCGGGCACATGAGGAATTGAACAAGCGCTGAGAGAAATGCAAGATGAATGTGTCAAGACAGCAAAATTGCTATGCTTCTGCTTTGTAAAATACCACAAAAAAAACTTGACGGGCAAAATTATAATCTATAGTAATAGCATATCTCCGTCAGCCTGTTATTTTGTCGCCAGCTGAGGTGGATCTCGAATTTGAACCGGTTACAAAAACACATCAATCATTCAACAAAAAGCTGCCGCTTTTGTCACCAACGATTGAATCCGAGCTTGCTCCCAATTCCCAAATCCACCCTGTATGTTACTACCAAAACATTCCCTTTACGGTTATTGACAAAACCCAACACCTTTCTTACCGGGCATCTGTCCACACTATCCTGCTCTCCATGTGATCCAAGGTGAGTCCATTGGGCCAGGCGCCGGTATCCATGTCCTTGAAAACCACATGTCGCCATTTCCCGCTCATGGAAGCGCCTTCGATGCGAGGAAACGTGGCATCCCAATCGGTCCAGAACAGGGCACTGTTGACAACCAAACTCAAGTGTTTAAACGACTTTCAAACGAGGGATACTTGTAAACCACATCCTCATTAAAAGCATCAGCATTAGTGCAATTACAAAACAGGTAAGAATGTGCAATGGCCCAATTTCATGGTAATATCCCTTCTGGAAATCATTTAAAAAGCTCCTTTATGGGTGATTAGACTGGTTCATTACAATTCGCAAACCACCGTACGGAGCTATCAATCACTCAATCTCTTCATTAAAGCTATGATGTAATTGGAAAACTGGTGCCGTTTGCTATTATTTCCTCTCAAATTTGAGACCGGATTGAGGAACGCACCCCTGGCCGGGGTCCACTGCGATCGCCCGAGGGTGCTCCATCCCCCCGGCGATCAGGGTGGTCCGTAATTCGCCGTTCAGCTTGGACACCTCAATCTGGTCCAGGTTACTGTCGATCCAGTAGAGATTTCCCGCTATCCAATCAACAGCAAGGCCCTCTGGAGTGGCTAGACCATGTTGGACCACCACCTCGATGGCAGAAACACCTGAGAAGACAACCAATCGGGTGATTTAAAGGGGAAAAAAGAGTCTTTCGTTGTTAGCTCGTTGCTCAAGTTCACGATTGCTCAGATTTGGTGTTTGGCGAGTGTTTTGGACCAAATGAAGTGTATGAAAAGAAATTATTCAAAGCCCTCGAGAGAAAGTGGTTCCCACTTTCTTTCTCTTTTTCTCAATGCCTACTCATCAGTTCCTTTGTGATATGAGTGTAAATTACTTCTCGCACGTTTGGGGGCTTTTGAAGCTGAAATATTAACACAGTTGGTAAACTGACTTTGATTTTTAGGTGTAAAACAGAGCTAAAGAAAGAGCTCTCTGTCAATATGCTAAATAATATATATATATATATTTATTTGTATCACCTGTTCTCGGACAACAACAATAAATAACATAAAAATATAATAAAGTAAAAATAATTATTAAAAAAATGTCATTATCACAATTAAGTTAATGATAAAATAAATAAAAAAAAGTAGTTGCTAACACCTCCAGATACCAATAATGAATTTCACTTATTAAATCAGATAATATTAAAGTAGGTCCTGTACCCATAATTCCACAGCTAAAAGTTTAATATAATCATATACACTGCCACGGGTTTTGTAATTTTAAGCATATATTTTTGTTGCAACCATGATGCACTATATTGCCAAAAGTATAGGGACACCCCTCCAAATCATTGAATTCAGGTGTTCCAGTCACTTCCATGGCCACAGGTGTATAAAATCAAGCGCTAGGCATGCAGACGCTTCTACAAACATTTTGTGAAAGAATGGGTCGCTCTCAGGAGCTCAGTGAACTCAAGCGTGGTACTGTGAGAGGTTGCCACCTGTGCAATAAGTCCATTTCGTGAAGTTCCCTCACTACTAAATATTACACGGTCAACTGTTAGTCGTATTATATCAAAGTTGAAGCAATTGGGAACAATGGCAACTCAGAGCGGGGTCAGCGCATGCTGAGGGGCACAGTCCGTTTCCATGGCCGAGCAGCTCATCCAAGCTTCACATCACCAAGTGCAATGCAAAGCGTGGTATGCAGTGGGGTAAAGCATGCCGCCACTGGACTCTAGAGCAGTGGAGACGTGTTCTCTGGAGTGACCAATCACGCTTCTCTGTCTGGCAATCCGATGAATGTGTCTGGGTTTGGTGGTTGCCAGGAGAACGGTACTTGCCTGACTGCATTGTGCCAAGTGTAAAGTTTGATGGAGGGGGGATTATAGTGTGGGGTTGTTTTTCAGGGGTTGGGCTTGGCCCCTTAGTTCCCGTGAAAGGAACTCTTAATGCTTCCGCATACCAAGACATTTTGGACAATTTCATGCTCCCAACTTTGGGGGAACAGTTTGGGGATGGCCCTTTCCTGACCTCACAAATGAAAGAAGAATGATAAACACACTCCTAAACCTTGTGGAAAGCCTTCCCAGACGAGATGAAGTTGTTATAGCCGTATGCATATTAAACCCTATGGATTAAGAATGGGATGTCATTAAAGTTCATGTGCATGTAAAGGCAGGCATCTGAAAACTTTTGGCAATATAGTGTATGTTAACTTTAATCATACACTGTAAAAAATTGTTTGGGATATTTATACAATTGCCTAACTTTAAGTAGATCATATAAATAACTACAAACATCAGGAAAAAGATTACTACTGCAATAACATCAGCTGTCAACTGCACTTTGAAACCATGCTGAATGCATCCTGTTGTGAACACTAGATTTGTCAGTATGTATGAAAATATGTTTGAAACATTATGTATCTGGCTGTTTTGGAATGACAGGCAAGGAAAACACACATTTTGTGAGAAAATGGTAGAAGCAGGAGGTTGCACCTAAACGTAGGTGAATATCTCTGAACGCTTTCATCCAAAATGATTCCTTGACAAAAACTATTTTCAGTCCTGCAGTTTCCGGTCCCAGTACTCGAGAATCAGTGCATGATATACTGTAAATTCCATTACATCATACTAAAGTCTGGATGATATAATCAAGGCTTAAATAGTAACAGTGTCATAAACAATGTAAAATAAATTTGCCATACCACCACCCTCTGACAGTTTCCCACGGTAAATTTTGTCCTCTACGACATCGGTCCAATATAGCAGGCTCTGGCTGAAATGGAAATCCAAAGCGATGGTGTTCCTGAGCCCGGGGACTAACAGGCTGTAGTCGCCCCTTTGCAGGTTGATGCGGCGAATTTCATGTCGGATGGAAAATATAATGAATGCCTCAAAAGGATCTGCAAAAGCAACAGAAACCAGACGATAAAGAACAAGAATGCATGCAGTCTAAAGTTAATTTAAAGGGTTAGTTCACCCAAAAATGAAAATCATCCCATCATTTACTTACCCTGAAGCCATTCTATGTGTATATGACTTTCTTCTTTCAACCAAACCCAATTGGAGTTATATTTAAAAAATGTCCTATCTCTTCCAAGCTTAATAATGGGAGTGAATGGTACCTTTTTTTGAAGTCAAAAAAGCACATCCATCCATCATAAAAGTAATCCATACGGCTCCAGGGTGTTAATAAAGACCTTCTGAAGGGTAGTGATGCATTTTTGTAGGAAAAATATCCACAGTTATAACTTTATAAACTGTAATCACTGGCTTCCGTTCAGGAGTCAGGTTCTGGCATAGGATGTAGGAGTAGTGGAAGCTTAGGTGAGAGTAGACGCCTCTTACGGTTCAAACAAATAGAGCTGGGCAACAAACTCAAGCGCCTCCAACATTTCTCTTTAAAAAATCTCATTTTAGACTTCTATGGCAGCGGCTATTTGCACTAAGTACAAATAGCATTAGATGCTATTTACACCAAGAGTAAATAGCACCTAGATCCTATTTACACTCAGTGAAAAAACATTTTCTTAGCGATAGATAATATTTACACTAAGTGAAAATAGCTGTAGATGCTATTTGCTAAGTGAAAATAGTGATATATTCTATTTACACCATGCAAAAGTATTGTTTTGCAATATGTGTAAATAGTAATTAGATGCTATTCATACTTTATTTTGACAGATACATACTATTTGCACCCCAGTATTGTTGTACATAAACAGGATGCAATAATAACAGAGTGTAAATTATTATATTTATTACAATTATTAAATGGATGCCGCCTTAATGGGACAATAAAAGCCCTCCCTACACCTACCCCTAACCCTACGCAATGAATGCTTTTATTATTGTTAAAGATTTCATTAGGCACTTTATTTCCATTTTTAGGACATTTTCTTAATTTGTATTGAAAGTAAATGCCTTTGCGATGTGATATGTGATGGGAAAAGATAGAAGAGCGAGCTCTGCAAAAGGCGGATTCGAACCCGGGCCGATCGCGTCAAAACCTAGATCTTTAAGCCTTATGCTTTACTGACTACGTGTAACCCCTCCTGTTCAAACCGCCAACTCCAAGCGGGACTCGAACCCGGTTCCGCCGGCATGAGAGTCAGATGCTCTAACAAGGATGCTAAAGGCTGCAACCTCTAGCGTCAGTTGCTAGAGCGTCTCTTGAGATCAGAGGAGTGAGGTTTACTCGCACAGCAACTACTAGCTGGCCTCCGTTACACTCACCCCCCTAAACCTCACTCCAATCTGGGTCACGGCACCAAAGTAACCCCTTCTGTTCAAACCGCCCGCTCCAAGCGGGACTCGAACCCGGGTCCACCGGCACGAGAGTCGGACGCTCTAACAAGGAGGCTAAAGGCTGCAACCCCTAACGTCAGTCGCTAGAGTGTCTCTAGAGATCAGAGGAGTGAGGTTTACTCGCACTGCAACTACTAGCTGGCCTCCGTTCGTTTTTCCCAAACGGCATTGTTAGGCAGAGTTAAAGCGAATAGCACTTGCCAACAAGGCACACTATTTGCACTTGGAGTAAATAGACACTCCAGACTTCTAATTCGTGACCAGTGTTTTGTTTTGCTCTATCCTCTGTGCTTCCCCGTTCATCAATACGTCACGTCGGGTCACTCTTGCACTGGAACTCGACTCGCGAACGGCCGTTACCGGAAGCCAGTTACTATAGTTTATAAAGTTAAAAAATAGATATTTTTCTTTCAAAAACAAATCACTTCACTTCAAAAGTCCTTTATTAACCCCTTGGAGCCGTATGGAGCACTTTATGATGGATGGATGCACTTTTTTGGGCTTCCAAATCTCAGTTACTATTCACTCCCATTATAAAACCTGGAAGAGTCAGGATATTCTTTTTGTATAACTCTGATTATGTTTTGCAGAAAGAAGAAAGTCATGAGCCCCGTTTCCACCGAAATCACCCAGAACAATTTGTCCCAGGAACTTTTTTTCCCCCAGACCTGCTGCAGTCTGCGTTTCCATCGCGGTTTAAAGTACCGTGAAGATTAGTCTGGTGACGTAGGACTGCGCACAACTTTCCAACTGGATTTCGTCCTCTACAAATAATCTTAATAAAGCCTGAACCTCGTTGTCGGTCCATCTGTCGGTCCATTGTTGATTCGAATAATAAAAAACTCTTACTGCAAGCACAGCAATAGACTTTTAGGTTGAAATAAAATGCTGCGTGAGCTCAACCAATCAGCATGTTCAGCGCCCAAGTCCCACCCCCAAAAGTTCCTGAACTTTGAAAAAGTACTACCTCACAAGCAGGGCCGTTTTGAGGGGGACATTTTTACCCGGAACTTTATTTAGACCCCGGTTCCTGCGGTCGAAACACACACAGAGTACCACCCCAAAATCCCTAGTTCCTGGGGAAAGTTCCCGCGGTGGAAACGCGGCTATATAAACCTAGGTGAGTAAATTATGGGATCTTTTTTTTTTTTGGGGTGAACTAAACCTTTAATATTGACTGGTTGGTCCTATAAAATTGCTATCACATTTTTAACTATTGCTAAAGATTTAACTCCTTTTTAGTCTACTAAATGTAAATGTAAAATCGGCAAAAAGCAAGATATTATCTGTAAATTGAAAGACAAAAAACTTTCAAGTAAACAAGTGAAGCAACATAACGTTTAATACTGAGCAGTTGGTGACTAATTCTCAAAATGCTGTGATGTTACAATAGAAAAGTAGGTTAAGTATCTTTATAAGTAAGTATCTTATTAAAAAATAAAAACATTTGATAAAAAACACTATGCTTTGAAAGGGACAATAAAATTGACCAAAAAGGCAAGAAGCTGGTGAAGCAAAGTTATTAACGGAAAAAAGATAAATGAAATGAAATTAATTAAAATAATAATAACAAATACAATTTTAGTACATTCCAAGCTATATCTCTTATCTCTACATCTCTGAGACTGGAGATGAAACCTTATGTGGATTGCAATATAAAAAATGATAACTGGCCATTTCAGTTTGGACAAAAACTAAAAGCATTTTGACAGCTCTGAAAACTGAGCTGTGTGTTCGAGCTTGTTTTCCTTTTTTATTAAATAATCTTTCTTAGTGCTCTTTGCGCATATCTTCCTGTCCACTCTCATAAAGTGCGCCAGAGTCGGAGCTCTCTAATCTTTCCCAACACAAGCAGTTGCTTTGGCTCTTTTATAACGCAAAACCGCTAAAATAAAAAAACATATATATTACGGATGCATTTTACACCCTAAACCAAATGCCAAAACTAAAATGCATTAAAGGACCAAAAAACAAATGTGCTGATTCATTTACGTGTCATTTTCTAGGCATTTATCCGTGTTATTTACAGCCCAGAAATTGCAGGGTCATTCAGTTCCCCTGAGGTTAATTGTCTTGCGGTCTGGACTGTAATCTGGCTTTAACCCAAATAATTGAGGTTTGTGTGCGATAAATTCAGAGATCGCTAACCATCAGACAACCACAGCAACGTGCCACAGTTTACCTGTACTGTGGCAGCTGTCTCCATCAAGCCCAAGACTCCAGCCAGGATAGCAGGAGCATTTCACAGTATTCTTGTGCTGTTCGCACACTTGGCTGCAGCGTAGATGCTTGGTACAGTAATCCAGAACCTCACAGGTCCGGCTGTCCGAGCCCAGCTGGAATCCGGCCGGACATGAACAAACGACCCCTTTACCCGGCGCCACCGAGCACTCATGACTGCAGCCACCCTTCCGCACCGAACACTCATCTGAGATGGAGAAAGACAGCGAGGGAGGGGGGGTTATTGTCATTATTGTCATTTCAGAAGAAAATAGCAGGGTCCGAACAGTGAGACGGAAAGAACTGATGGAATTCCTCAGTAGACATGCGGTTGAACAGCAGGGAGTCGTAGACGCTTGGAGGAGCCGAAGGAAATAGACAGAGAATGAACAAACAAAACATGGTTTGGTGCTCTCCGTTTGGTCCTCCAGGCTATATGTTTCTTGGACAGCCAGAGAAATTGGAAGCAAGAGAACTGTCTCTATTAGAGTCTTATTCTACTTCATAGTTCCCTATGTCTCACAAATTCGGGCACTAGGAAAAAGAAAAAAGGCTCGTCACAGGGTCAGTAACCTTTGTACATTATTGATCTCAATAAGGCCCACAGTAGTACCTTAAAGGAACACGCCACTATTTTTGAAAATAGACTCATTTCCATCTCCCCTAGAGTTAAATAGTTGAGTTTTACAGATTTTGAATCCATTCAGCCGATCTCAGGGTCTGGTGGTAGCACTTTTAGCATAGCTTAGCATAGATCATTGAATCTGATTAGACCGTTAGCATCTCGCTCAAAAAAATGACCAAAGAGTTTTAACATTTAACATTTAAAATTTGACACTTCTGTAGTTACATCGTGTACTAAGACCGACGGAAAATGAAAAGTTGCGATTTTCTAGACCGATATGGCTAGGAACTATACACTCATTCCTGTGTAAAAACTTGTGGACACATATCTATTGTGTGTTTTGAGGCCTTCATTTAAAATTATTAATTTTAATTTTTTTCAAAAACCATGCATATGTAACCCCTCCTGTTCGAACCGCCCACTCCAAGCGGGATTCGAACCCGGGTCCGCCGACATGAGAGTTCTCTAACAAGGAGGCTAAACGCTACAACCTCTAGTGTCAGTCGCTAGAGCGTCTCTTGAGATCAGAGGAGTGAGGTTTACTCGCACGGCAACTACTAGCTGGCCTCCGTTACACTCACCCCCCTAAACCTCACTCCCATCCGGGTCAAGGCACCAATGTAACCCCTCCTGTTCTAACCGCCCGTTCCAAGCGGGACTCGAACCTGGGTGAGAGTGGGACGCTGTAACAAGGAGGCTAAAGGCTGCAACCTCTAGCGTCAGTCGGTAGAGCATCTCTTGAGATCAGAGGAGTGAGGTTTACTCACACAGCAACTACTAGCTGGCCTCCCTTACACAAACATTTTTCTCTCAAAAATTCAAGCATGTACATACATGTTGCTCATGGTACGGCAGCAAAGTTCCTTGATTATTTTATGCAGGAATGAGAGTATAGTTCCTAGCCATATCGGCCTAAAAAAAAAATCGCTACTTTTCATTTTCCGTCGGTTTTAGTAAACAATGTAATTACAGAAGAGTCAAGTTTTAAATAGGAAAAATATCGAAACTCTTTGGTCATGTTTTTGAGCGAGATGCTAACGGTCTAATCAGACCAGAAACTGCAATTAATATCCGAATCACACGCCTTCCAAACCGGGGAGCAGCTGGTTTACTACAATCCCTATACTTGACATTGCACATCCTGCGATGTGACTATTGCGCACGATCACGATATTGATGCTAAAACGATATATCTGCTACTTAAAGGGACATCTTTGTACCTTATTTACCCTTAAAAGGTTCATAGTAGTACCTTAAAGGGATAGTTCACCCAAAAATTTTAATTATGTCATAATATCAAACTTGACGGTAGCGATTGACTTAAAGGGTTAGTTCACCCAAAATTGAAAATTCTGTCAGTAATTACTCACCCTCATGTTGTTCCAACCATGTAAGACCTTCGTTCATCTTCGGAACATAATTTAGTATATTTTTGATGAAATCTGAGAGCTGTCTCACTCCTCCATAGGCTTTCAGAGGGAATGAAACTTGATGGCCCAGAATAGTAAGTAAAAACGTCATTTAAGGAGTCCAAATGACTACAGTGGCTCTGTATTAAGTCTATCATGCGACGAAAATACTTTTTGAGCGGAAAAACTATAAAAATAACGACTTTATCCCACTATTATTGTTCAATTTGAGCCTCTGACGAGAGTTCGCGGGAGTGCCACGACGCATGCGCGAGAACTTGCGCATGCGTCGTGGCACTCCCGCAAACTCTCGTCAGAGAGTATATAGTGGGATAAATAGTGGGATAAAGTCGTTATTTTTGTTGTTTTTCCGCTCAAAAAGTATTTTCGTCGCATGATAGACTTAATACAGAGCCACTGTAGTCATTTGGACTCCTTAAATGACGTTTTTACTTACTATTCTGGGCCATCAAGTTTCAGTCCCTCTGAAAGCCTATGGAGGAGTGAGACAGCTCTCAGATTTTATCAAAAATATACTAAATTATGTTCCGAAGATGAACGAAGGTCTTACATGGTTGGAACAACATGAGGGTGAGTAATTACTGACAGAATTTTCAATTTTGGGTGAACTAACCCTTTAAATACTACGGACGTCAATGGCTACTGTCAACTGACTGGTTACCAACATTCTTTAAAATAACTTTTTTTGTGTTCAACAGATGAAATAAACTGCTTAAGAACGTTAAGAGTAAATGATGACCAAATTTTTTATTTTTGGGTGAACTATTCCTTTAAGCCCTTACAGAAAAAACACATGAATTTCACATGTGATCACATGTGTTTCACATGTGCAAATGTTCCAAAAGCACACATTTCCCATGTCAAACACATGTGATCCACATATTTCACATGTGCTTTTAACATGTTAAATTTCACATGTGCGTGTGATCACATGTGACCACATGTGCTTTTAACATGTTAAATTTCACATGTGCGTATGATCACATGTGACCACATGTGACCACATGTGCTTTTAACATGTTAAATTTCACATGTGCATGTGATCACATGTGACCACATGTGCTTTTAACATGTTAAATTTCACATGTGCGTGTGATCACATGTGACCACATGTGCTTTTAACATGCATTTACATGTTAAATTTCACATGTGCAAAATCACATGTACATGTGGTCACATGAGACCACATGTGTTTTTGCACATGTGAAGTTCATGTGTTTTTTCTGTAAGGGAGGGTACATACTAATATGCAACTTTTAGAAGTAGATAAGGTATAAAGGTTTCCCTACTAAACCTTTTAGGGGTAAATAAGGTACAAAAGGGTACTGCCCTAGTGACAAGCTGTTGAGCCCATTTTAAAGGTACAATTTTCTTTCTGAGAGTGCATCCACTAAACAATTGAACACAAAACACTGGCTGAAATGTTTTGCAGTATCTGTTATTTTTATTTTATTTCTTCCAATGAATGCTCAGAGGCACCGAACTCCAAGCATTTTTCCACCCTTAACATCACTTTATTGCTGAAGACTGTAGGTTTGGACAATGTAATTTGGCAATATGTCATCGAAGTGGCCCCATGGTAAGACGCTAAATGGAAAAACGTTGTTAAAGCTGCACTATGTAACATTTTTGCAGTAAAATGTCCAAAAGCCACTAGGCCAGTGTTATACATTTTGTTCAGTTGTGTACTTACAATATCCCAAATGTTTCCAACTATTTGTAAATCATGAGAAAATTGCTATTTTAACCAAGGAACCGGGACGTGTGAGGGAGTCGCCTGTCAATGGCGTCATATCTGCGTTCCCCTCGGTTTCCGGTTTTATTTTGCAGAAACGCTTTACTCTCACTGCAGTGTGAACAAGTGTCATAGCAGCCGCTGAGAGAACGCACTGAGTAACTTCATAACCATTTTCAACACACTCAGATGTATCTAATATGATAAACAGAGCTGCGTTACCTCATACTCATGACCGGAAAAGCGGAAATGGCGCCGGCAATAATAAAAGTGGCATAATAAAAGTCCCGCTGCCCGCGAGACGTGTGACAATCGCTCCAGCGGTCCTGCTCTGCTTCTACTACAGTAACGTTAATAATCACATACATGAACATGATTTCTGCCCGAGTCCTATCCCGATTCTTTTCCACCGGCTGTGAGGTGAAGACCACATGTCCCAAGATTCTGCGCTCAAACATGGCGTCATCAAACTACGCTTTTGTTTTGAATAGGTGACCTCTAGTGGACGGAAAAGTTACATAGTGCACCTTTAAGTATTAGCTCAAGTTAGCTCATATGTTAGCTTCTTGGGTGACAAGCTCAATAATGCTATTTCTAAGTCATGATAAAGTGTATATTTGCAAATGGCATTTAGAAGGATTTGTTTTTTTTCAAACGGACATTAAAAATCATTTAGTAAATTACTGAGGGATAGAAAGGTCATCACAATTTACTAACTTAATGAATTTTGCCTACAATAAAAGACTTACACCAATTAAAAATGCAACAACTATATGAAATACAGTTGCAAAGAAAAAAGGCCACAGAGGGATTCAAGGTAAAACCACCTTGAACAGCAAGTGGTTTCAAGGTTTAAATGAAGCGTCTAGTACTGACAGGATAATGCATCCATAAACCTCAAGGCAGACATATTGGTGGAGTTGCGGAGTGAATAAAAATGTGCTAGACACTCAAATGAAAAACAACAAAGCACAGGCAGGAGAGATGAGGGGAGTAGAAATGGATCATTGATGAGAGAAAGGAGCTCAAAAAGGTATAAAATGGCAAATGGAAGTACATTCAATCAGGCTATGGTGCAATCTAACACTAGCGATACGGAGGATTTGTGGGGACTGAGAGAAGTAACTAATACAGCAGAGAAAATTAAAAAATTTACAAGAGTGCGATAATGGATCTTCCTGGACAGAGAGCCGCTTAACATTTCAGATTGAATGCTGATGCTCAAAAAAGTGGAAAAGACTGATTTCATCATCTTGGTTTTATCATGTTGATTGTTGGGAGACAATATTGGGAATGGATGGAAAATATCTTATTCTGAAGAAAGTATGAGTCTTATTTTCCAGTTAGACCTAGCGTGATTTGTTTGCAGATACTACTAGGTTTAATAATTTGTAATAATGCAAAGACATTTAAGGCCCTATTTTAACGATCTGAGCACATGGTCGCACAGCACAAGTGCACTTAGGGCATCTCCGAATCAACTTTTGCTAGTTTAACGATGGAAAAAAACGGTCTGCGCGCCAAGCGCATGGTCCAAAGGGTTGTACCTAGTCTCTTAATGAGTCATGGGTGTGTTTTGGGCATAACATGCAATAAACCAATCAGAGTCTCATCTCCCATTCCCTTTAAAAGCCAGTTGCGCTCGCACCATGGCGAATTCGCGTAAAGACTGAACGCTTCTCCAGAGAGGAATCCTTTTATTGTTTTATATTTAAAAATGTTTGTGTGCTGCTGCGCATCCCTGTGTGTGTGTGTAATAAGCCAAGGGTTTTAAAACTTTATGATGCCAAGGACCCCCGAATATGATCAACCTTTATGAGGGACCCCCTTCCTAAAATCCATCTATTTTTATGTACAAAAAACATTTAAACTGTTAGATAAATAGTATGGGTGACATTATAAATACAACATATTGTTTCCCAACTTGGCTATTAATGTTGGATGTATAAACCTGAAAAAAATTAAATTTAAAATTATTTGTATCCACCTGTTTCCGGGGGGCGCTACTGTAAAAAAGAACGTGGGTACAACTTCCGGTGAGGCGGCGGAAGTAGTATACGAATGGTATTTTGTGTGCTAGTTAGTGAAGAGGCTAAGTGTTTTTCGGATCATTGGCAAGGTTTCAAAATGATCATTTTTTATTATTTTTTATCAGATGGTGCCACAAGGGTTAAGTGAAGGTTACTGCGTCCGCTTTTAGATAGTTTCCAACAGATACTGATATCCCTCTGCCCTTTTCAAATTGCTCATCGCCTTACCATCACAGGCTACTGAATCTAGAAAATAGCTAAAAATGCTACCGTACATGATACAAGCCACTTCTTCACGTCATCCTCCCAACCAGCTACCGCGGAGGGTAAAGGTACTGTTGCTTCACCCTTTTGAAAGTTCGTTGAGGTTGTGTTCCCACATCGTTAGCAAATTTGGATAGCTTGAATGACTGTCAACTATTTAATGTCAATAAGCTATGTTTCCATCCACCTATTTTTATGCGCATTTTGGGATATCGCATCAAAAAATGCTGAATGGAAACGGCAAGATGCGCATGAATTCTATAAAACGTATGCACTCGTTTGAGTCCGATACATTTTTTATCCGATACGAAAACGTGCGCATAAACTACGATGGAAATGCATAAAGTCCCGCTTGTTTACTTCGAACCGGAAGACACTCCCACTTTTGACACAAGGCTTCATGGGGCGTAGGAAACTTTTGGATAAGCAACTTTCACATTAAATGTATGTAAGCAGCTTACGTACTGCGTTAAGAATACCGCCTTACAACCCCAGTGAGCAAGATAAAGTGGACTATAGTGAGACAAACAAACTAAAGATACAAAGCAAACATATACAATTCTGTAACGTATACTGCAAGAAAGGAGAGAAACATTTAGAAATGAAACTTCGGTAGACTTTATCCAATTTTGCTTTGTCTTTTTATTCTCTGAAATTTTCTGGGGACCCCTTAGAACCTTCTGAAGGACCCCAGTTTGAAAAACACCTGTAATAAGCAGACTGTACGTGCATTGTACACCCGTCTAAAGGCGCATATTACTAACGCGCTCTTTAAATAACACAAAAAAATACTGCGCTTTTGACTTTAGACTTGGTTTTGATGGCGCAGTCGTTTTCAATTGCCTCAAAACACGCCTGAACACAGCTAGTTTTCAGACCAGCATGCCCATGAGCGGACAGATGGGCGCGAGTGCATTTGCTATTTAAACAATGGTGAAAATGATAACTGTGTCGGGCTTAAACTAGCAAAAACACTTGCGTCGCATTGCGCCAGGTGTACGATAGGGCCCTTAGATACTTTAGGCATGTTTAGGCCAAAAGTGCCCAACTGTACCTCAATCAGGTTGCATTTGAACAAACTGTAATTCACAATTCATAGCGTCTAGAAGACAGAAGATGTTTGGAGGTCCCAAAGCAAAGAAGGCTTCAGGGCCCTGGCCAGCAGGTTCGTTCACACATCTTCTTGTCCTTGAGAAAAGCAGCCCAGTGAGATCAGGAAAGAGCTGTTGGGTTCAACTCAGAGATGTACATTGTAGAGCTGGTTTTAATCCCTGAAGAGTCTCATGTTAATGTTGAGTTGTATCAGCTGGAGCTGGCAGGTGAAGCTTCTCCTGCCTTTATATATATATATTTGTATTTATGTATTATTTTAGCAATAGTAAAGGACCAGCTAAGCACTGACAATCTGGTTGGAGCATCTGAGTTGCATACTAACAAAGAAAAAAAGAAACTGGTGACCTATTTCTCACCAAGATTCCCGCCACAAAGCTGGGAACGTGATCTGGAGGCTCATTCATCATGATTAGACCCATTATGTGCATGCTAGGTCTGTTTTAAACAATATTTATTTAACTCAGGAAAATTTTGGGAATGTTTCTAGACCATTGGGTTTTGACAATTTCGTATTTATCTTACGGCTTGACCAGGGTGAGTGCATTTATCTTTGCCAGCGGCTAGCAGAACTCGTATTCAGCCCTGCTTTCATTGGGATGTGTGAGATATTTTAGCAGGACATTGAGAGTGTGCTTAAAATGAATGGGGGTTTGATTGGCCCTTTTTAAAATTAATAGAGGCGTTAGACTGAAATGCAATGCTAAATGCTCTTTTTCTAGGCTTGCTGGGATTCAGGCTACGGTTTAAGGCTTTTTAATTTAGCGGCAACACAAATTACACTATTGTTTTATTTAAAGGCAAGTGGGATAGAAATATGCAATTAAAATAATGCTAAAAAGTGTATATTTAAAAAAAACAAAAAAAAACAATATGAATAATATAATTTTAGAGAATAAATACGTTTATTATTCTGATTTCAATGGCAAACTTTTTTTTTTCTTCTCATTTTATTAAAACATTAACAGAAGAAGAAAATGATGTACCAATGGAAAAAAAGAACTTAATTTAAGAAACCAAGTGGTAAGCAATTGCTTTGAAATGTAATTCTATTTAGGGATTTAAGAAGCAAATTAAAACTGAGTGAGATATTAAGACTTACTTTAAGAAAAACTATTTTGAATAAAGTTTATTTAAAGTTTAAAGTTTAGCTTAATAGCAAACTGCTACATACATACATACATACATACACCGATCAGGCATAACATTATGACTTGGCATAACATAATGACCAGGCATAACGTTATGAGGTGAAGTGTTAGAAGCAGGAAAATTGGGCAAGCGTAAGGATTTGAGCGAGTTTGACAAGGGCCAGATTGTGATGGCTAGACGACTGGGTCAGAGCATCTCCAAAACTGCAGCTCTTGTGGGGTGTTCCCGGTCTGCAGTGGTCAGTGTCTATCAAAAGTGCTCCAAAGAAGGAACAGTGGTGAACCGGCGACAGGGTCATGGGCGGCCAAGGCTCATTGATGCACTTGGGGAGCGAAGGCGGGCCCGTGTGGTCCGATCAAACAGACGAGCTACTGGAGCTCAAATTGCTCAAGAAGATAATGCTGGTTCTGATAGAAAGGTGTCAGAATACACAGTGCATTGCAGTTTGTTGTGTATGGGGCGGCATAGCCGTAGACCAGTCAGGGTGCCCATGCTGACCCCTGTCCACCGCCGAAAGCGCCAACAGTGGCACATGAGCATCAGAACTGGACCACGGAGCAATGGAAGAAGGTGGCCTGGTCTGATGAATCACTTTTTCTTTTACATCACGTGGATGGCCGGTGCGTGTGCGTTGCTTATCTGGGGAACACATGGCACCAGGATGCACTGTGGGAAGAAGGCAAGCCGGTGGAGGCAGTGATGCTTTGGGCAATGTTCTGCTGGGAAACCTTGGGTCCTGCCATCCATGTTGATGTTACTTTGACACGTACCACCTCTACCTAAGCATTGTTGCAGACCATGTACACCCTTTCATGGAAACGGTATTCCCTGGTGGCTGTGGCTCTTTCAGCAGATAATGCGCCGCCACAAAGCACAAATGGTTCAGGAATGGTTTGAGGAGCACAACGAGTTTGAGGTGTTGACTTGGCCTCCAAATTCCCCAGATCTCAATCCAATCGAGCATCTGTGGGATGTGCTGAACAAACAAGTCTGATCCATGGAGGCCCCACCTCACAACTTACAGGACTTAAAGGATCTGCTGCTAACATCTTGGTGCCAGATACCACAGCACACATTCAGAGATCTAGTGGAGTCCATGCCTCGATGGGTCAGGGCTGTTTTGGTAGCAAAATGGGGACCAACACAATATTAGGAAGGTGTCATAATATGCCTTATCGGTGTATATATATATATATACACACACACACACACACACACACACACACACACACACATATATATATATATATATATATATATATATATATATATATATATATATATATATATATATATATATATATATATATATATATATATAAATAATCATTTTAAAAACCTCCGCCCATTTGTTCAGATAGTGTACTCAAAATCTGGCATATCTACTGGTTGCCATAGTGATGACTTCCACCAAGAGACATATAAAAGAAGCTGTCATTGTACAAAGAGAAAACTTGGCACATCATGCTGTGTTAAAAACTGCTCACTCGTTTGCCCATTCACTATGTGTTACAAAGAGAACGGCACATGTGAGCATAAAAGAGTGAATTCAGCTGAGGACGCTTTTTGTAGCGTAAGTGTAGAACATCATAGCTCCAGTCATACATCACTGTAGTTACGATCAATGAAAACAACTTTCGCTAAAACTGAAATCTGATCTGACTGTTCAAACTGAAACGTTGTACTTTAATCTGATTTTAAACCACATATTGATTCGGTTTAGTTGAGGTTTGTTCAAATCAGATTCTATGTGTTTTTTTTTGCTGCAAACAATTAAACCTTTTTGAGTCGGATACGCCTAAAAGTCGAATTTTCTGAACAAAATCTAATTATTTTGGTTGAAAGGAGGAAATAAATTCAGTCAAATCTCTCTTGGCTCTCTGGATGATATTTCTGCTAAATGTCATGTGAGTGGGGAGTATGAGATATATATCGAATTTGTTGCGCTCGCGTCATTCCTCATACTTGATTCATACTCTGCACAAAAATAAGGCGATTCATATGCTAGATGGTGGATAATATATGTATTTTAGATTCCTCAGTCATTACTAAGGGCAAAAAAATGAACATACGGTGTCTGATTCTCTTCTCACACACATCCTCAGAGGCCAGTTTGCAGTGTGCACTCCAGCATTAATCAGTCTGAAGGGGAATGCGTGTGTGTGAGTGTGTGTGTGTGTGTGGAGCCGATAGATGTAATTGGCTCTAAGCTGATATTCCAGCACTACCTCAATTCACCTGAGGGAAGAGATCTCTCTCTCTGAAGCTTTCTTAAATGAACCTTAATACACACTCGCTAAAACCCTCCAATCACCCATGAGCCACACACAGCATCCGTGCTCACATTCACACACACATATGGTACGTTTGTCATCAGAAAAAAGGGAACAAATCCATTGGTTTCACATCAAACAATGACGGAAGCAGGGTTTAAATAAATGATTCAGAAGTCTATCTAAACATGTCACATTCTGACACAAGTAAAAGACTCACTGAGGCGTTTTTTAAAGTGTACATTTGTTTTTGAAAGAAATAGAATGAAATAGAATGGAAATGGCACCCCTTACATGGCATCGATATGTCATCCGCAATAAACCGTCTCCAGCGTGTTGCCTCCGATCATTAGAATATTCCGATCTATTATGACCTCTGACCTGTACGGCCAGAATAATAATAATAATAATACTAATAATACGCTGTTTGTTAATTGGCCAGAGGAGAACTGGCACCCCGACTGAGCCTGGTTTCTCCCAAGGTTTATTTTTCTCCATTAGGTCACCTGACGGGGTTTTGGTTTCCTTGCCACTGTTGCCTCTGGCTTGGCGTGCTCAGTTGGGGACACTATATTTTTCAACTAAACATCGAAATAAATCTAACTAATAAACTAAATTAACCATATAAACTAAATTACTGATCTAATTATTGATCTAAAGCCCACACTGTCACCGTATGGAAATTGAAATGAACTGATGACATCAAATGGCTATACAGCTTAATAAAATTATGCTGCATTATTTTCCTGTTTAACACTGTGAAGCAGCTTTGAAACAATCTACATTGTTAAAAGTGCTATATAAATAAACTTGACTTGACTTGACATGGAGAAAAATCAACATTTGAGTATTTTCCCCGTTTGCCAGTAAAAAAAAATATCTAAGCATCTCTAAAAGAAGCAAAAGTATGCAACATAATAAGAAAATGTATTACAGAATTAAAATTAGTGCTGTCAATCAATTAAAAAAATGTACTCGGTAATAGCACATTTTTTTCTGTAATTAATCAGGATTAAAAACATCAATACTTTTACATTGTAATCATTTCATATTTACTCCCTAAATTAATGAAGAAACAACTTAAAGGGGTTATGAACTGGCTTTTTAATGTTTTTATACTGTTGTTTGAGGACAACGTAAGACGTTTGCATGGTTTTTATATTCAAAAACATCATAATGAACAAGGAAGGAAGGAAGGAAGGAAGGAAGGAAGGAAGGAAGGAAGGAAGGAAGGAAGGAAGGAAGGAAGGAAGGAAGGAAGGAAGGAAGGAAGGAAGGAAGGAAGGAAGGAAGGAAGGAAGGAAGGAAGGAAGGAAGGAAGGAAGGAAGGAAGGAAGGAAGGAAGGAAGGAAGGAAGGAAGGAAGGAAGGAAGGAAGGAAGGAAGGAAGGAAGGAAGGAAGGAAGGAAGGAAGGAAGGAAGGAAGGAAGGAAGGAAGGAAGGAAGGAAGGAAGGAAGGAAGGAAGGAAGGAAGGAAGGAAGGAAGGAAGGAAGGAAGGAAGGAAGGAAGGAAGGAAGGAAGGAAGGAAGGAAGGAAGGAAGGAAGGAAGGAAGGAAGGATAAAATTAATGAGCGAAATGGATAAGTGGATGGAAGAAAGAAATCAAGACAAGAGGAAAGGAAGGAAGGATGAATAGATGGATAGAACAAAAAGGAATCAAGAAAGGAAGGAAGGAAGGATCAAATTAATGATTGAAAAGGGTAAGTGGATGGAAGAAAGAAATTAAAAAAGAGGAAATGAGGAAGGACGAATAGATGGATAGAACAAAAAGGAATCAAGAAAGGAAGGAAGGAAGGAAGGCAATATGGAAATAAAGGAAGATGGGTGAGGAAGGATGGATGATGGAAAGGGAGGCAAAGGAAGGGATGGAAAGGTATAGGGAGGGAAGGAAATAAGGAAGACAGGTGAGGAAGAAAAGACGGAACAAATGAACAGACGACAAAAGAATGATAAGCTATTTTCTGCCATGGTTTTGAGCCTCTCTCCTGGAACGCTCTACTATAATTGCATAATATTATCTGCATGGTAACAGACTGCATAGAATATATTTTATCATTCACTTAAAAAAATAAGATTTATTGAGAGTTGTTTAAAATGAGACAATTGCATATTGCATTTTAGAAAAGTAAAAAACATCAGATACTTATTTAACATTATTTAAAATCAAATAAAAATCAAACCAAATTAAAATAAACTAAAATGTGTGATTATTGTTCTTATAATTACAGTATTTACATTTTTACTGTTAGGAATAAACAAGCTTCTTTAAAGGTTTAGTTCACCCAAAAATTAAAATTAGCCCATGATGTATTCACCCTCAAGCCATCCTAGGTGTAAATGACATTATTCCTTCAGACGAACACAATCAGAGTTATATTAAAAAAACTCCAGGCTAATCCAAGCTTTATTATAGCAGTAATAGTTGCTCTGTTTTTGAAGTCCATAAAAAATGTATCTATCCGTCAAATAACTGCTCCACACGGCTCTGGGGGGTTAATAAAGGCCTTCTGAAGCGAATCGATGCGTTTGTGTAAGAAAAATATCCATGTTTAAAAATGTATAAAGTAAAGTTCCAGCCGACCGCCTTCCGTGGAAAAGTGTTGAAAGTGCCTTCTCGCAATTCAAGATGCGTACGCGACGTCTGACAAGCGTACCTGGTAACGTAAAGGTACACACCGGGACGAATATCGCACACGCTTATTTCCAGCGTTTTTCGTGACGTTTTCGGCACATCTTGAGTGTTCACAACCAAGCGATTTTCACTGGCGATGCGCCGAGTGAAATTCAGTAGCTCCCGGTACACAAGATGGTGCTGCGCCTAGTGTTGTAGTACTCGAGACCGGTCTTGGTCTCGAGACCGGTCTTAAGACCATTTTTTGATGGTCTTGGTCTTGTCTCGGTCTCGACTGCATTTCTCCTCGGTCTTGTCTTGGTCTCGGACTTAAAGGACTCGGGATTTTATCTCAAGACCAGTCAAGACCACAACTGCAAGGATATCACAAAATTTCCGGTGCATTGTCTGATTTAATATCATTAATGTGATTTGATGTAAAACTTACAGCTTACTTCTTTGTAATGTGATTTATTTTGTTACTATGCTGCCGGGTTCAAAATCAATGCAGAATTGTCTCAGAAATGTGCAAAAATTTATATAAATGCCCACAAAATTCTGAGATTGTTTTTTTATATAACATAGAATAGAATTAAGCAATATCGCAATAGCAAGAGAGCTGTTTTCATGAATATATTAGCATGATTGCAAATGATATTGATTTATACAAACATTCTATAAACAAGAAGTTAATATTAAATTACATTTTAAACTGTGTCTTTGCTAATTCGGCAGCGTTTGGTTATTAAAAGAATCGGTTGCTTTGAACAAATCGGTTGAATGAAGGATTCTGTGACGGTTAAATAATGTTAATGTTTTAATGTTAAATTAATCTGAACATTATTTATGCAGGTGTAATCGTATCAATTCAGATGCAACTTCTGTGCCATGAATTTTATTGGTAGTGATTTGATTGGTAACAGCGCTATAGTGTCTTACTATTCTAATTGTATTTAATTACCGTATTCAATATAAGTCATTTCTCAGACACTAGATATGGATCTTTTAGATGAATTTAAGGAGTGCTGGTCTGGTCTTGGTCTTGACTCGGTCTCGCCCTGTCTTGGTCTTGGTCTTGTCTTGGTCTCAACACCACAAAGTCTTGGTCTTGTCTTGGTCTCGGCACACGCTGGTCTTGGTCTCGACTTGGTCTCGGTTTAGGTGGTCTTGACTACAACACTAGCTGCGCCACTTTACGCTTCTGACACTCGCTTGTCACACAGAAGAAGAAGAGAGACAGTATTTACGTGCTTGCCAAAACCATTGGCCCAGTCCCAAATGGCACACTTCCTGTGCACTTTTGGTCTTGTGGACTTACAATGGCCGTTGTGTGCACGTGTCCGTTAAGTCCACGAGACCGTAGGGTGTCCCATTTGTCATTTTAGGTCTCAGAAGGGTGTTCGCAAGCGCCCCCTTTGAGGTTGATATGTGCCCTCGATGCGCACTTCTGCCGAGCCCGCACTGGTGCGGGTTACGCAGCGGACTTCTTCCCAGCAGTCAAAGCAGCATTACTTCGTGAAAGTGCGGACTCATAGGAAGACCGTGAGGGTGTAGGGTGTCATTTGGGACAGGGCCATTCACACACTTATTGCTAGCTGGCAAGCAGCACATCTTCTTCTTTGCCTACATACTACTTTTTTGTTGTATCAATGTGTGCGCGGCAAGACCGTTTTGTGCTTGAGCGCCACCAAGTCGTGTTTTACTGTCACTTCAGCAGCTCCAGGCACGTGAACTAAAGCGCCAACCTCAGTGGTCGGCCAGTTTTTAACGCGCCGCGTCAAAATAAAATAAAAAAAACGACCCGAGACGTTTTTTTAAAAATGACGCTTTTACGCATGGCGTTTTGCCGAGGCGTTAAGCGTTGCCAATAAAAGCGCGCAAAAATCGTCACGGTGTGAACAGGCCTTAAGCCTTTTGAACGGCAGAGGCACTTTCAACACTTTCCATAAATTGAATACGGAAGGTGATCGGCCGAAACTTTACTTGATAAAGTTTTAAATATGGATATTTTTCTTACACAAACGCATCAATTCACTTCAGAAGGCCTTTATTAACCCCCCGAAGCCGTGTGGAGCACGTTATTTGACGGACAGCATTTTTTATGGACTTCAAAAACAGAGCAACAATCCCTGCCATTATAAAATTTGGATTAGCCAGGACTTTTTTAATATAACTCCGATTGTATTCATCTGAAAGAAGAATGTCATACACACCTAGGCCTTTTTGGCTGAACTATCACTTTAAATGAAAAAAAATCAACTTCAACTTTATTTATGTCCCCCAAGGGACAATTGGTTTTCAGCAAGACATATGGACAGACATACCACAAAATACAATAAATACAAAACCATAAAAATACATCAACACAAACCACAAACAAAATGGAATAGTCAAAACCAAACCAAAGAAATGTACAAATCGCTGGTTTAAATCAATGCTGTTCAAGGCCCAGTCATGTCTAACCCTAAACCTATCCTCGAAATCTGATTGATTGATAGCAAAGATGTTCCAATGTTGGTCTACATCACATTAATCATTATATTACCATCATCAGTGTCAGAGGCCGGTCAGTTTAAAAACATCCCATATTCCCATGACTCACCACAGTAGGGTCCCTCGTCGGAGTGGTCTGCGCAGTCTCTCCAACCGTTACAGATTCGCTCTGGCGGGAGGCACACTGACGTGTCATTGCCGCAGGGAAACTTCGGTGGCTTACAGACGGACACTTCACAGCCCTCCTCGTCCGATTGGTCCTCGCAGTCGATGTCTCCATCGCACACCCAGTCCTTACTAACGCATTTCCCTATGGTGCAAAGAAAACAAATGCGTTACAAAGCAGAATCTTTTATAACGTCATTATCTCTCTGTGCGGTTGCTCTACAAAGCTATCTGCTTTCTGCAGACTTTGTCTCGAACCAAAACACTGTTTCTTTAGCATATCAAGCATATAATTTCCCACAGGGATACACACAGTTTCTGAGTGCTTTTTGGACCTTGCCGTTTGCCATATCATTAGCGTTAACGAGGTATATAATCATTGTTTTTATTTAATTATATATTTTATGTTGACAAAGAAAACTAAGGATTATTTGTGCTTTCAGAGTGTGAGAAAAAAATATGTCAAAGAGTCACCTTTAGTGAAAGTGACAGTTTTAAAGTTGAATTGAATTAAATGGTACACAAGTCCTTGTTTACGGTAGAAGGACAGTTTCGTAGCTACTATTTTTATATAGGCCATTTAAAGACCTTTTTTTCTCCCAATTTAATGTGAGACATGAATTTTCATACACAATCCTTATCAGTTATTCTTAATGGTGTATTTTTTTGAGCATACGAGACAAGTCATTAGCGATTCCCTCATTATCTTTCTAGACAAGTTCTTTAAGAAGGTGAAACAGGGCGATGAGTACATAAATTACTTTTCTGTATCCTCCAAGACCAAATAGTGTGTTCATTAGACCTTCACCGAGACTTCGCTTAATCAGATTTTAACTCACTTTCCTTTAGGTTTCACAGAAACTTTGGTTTTGCTAAGTCTCCGTTTCACCTGAATTTCTCTCCTAACCAGGCTAGAAGCAATTAAAAGTCTAACATTAAAATTCCCTCCATGTTTATTAGAGGTCCGAGCCACTAAAACATGTTTGACAGTTGTTCTACAGTTTCTAGCTGTTCAGTTTATCCCCCTACAACCTGAGGACGAATTAGCATTTGCGCTAATAGCTTCCCTCAGGAATGTCTGATAGGTTTTTAAAACGCCGGCTTTAGATTTACGAGTAAAATGAGGTTCGTGACTTCCATTGTTTTGTTCCACAGCATAAATTACACACCGTGACACCTCAAATGTGAAACCGTTATGTGCTTTAAGTTGCTAATGTAAACATGCTAACAAGTTGCTGCAGAGTGCAGGCAAAACAATGAATGAGGAGCCGTTCACGCAGAACGTTTTCTGTAGACCAGTGATAGGTTTATTATTAATGACATGGACATAAAACAAACACTTCCTGCACTAGCTAGTCTAGACAAGTCACGCCCTGCTGAAAAATCCAGCTAAAACCAGCCTAAAATGGTTGGATGGTTTTAGCTGGATTAACCTGGAAGTAGCTGGTCAAACTGGTCTCCCAGCCTGGTTTAGCTGGTATTAGCTGGTCAAACTGGTCTCCCAGCCTGGTTTAGCTGGTATTAGCTGGTCCCCCAGCCTGATTTAACTGGTTTTTGCAGGTTTCACAGCCTGGCTTAGCTGGTGTTCAGCTGGTTTTAGCTGGTCTCCAAGTTTAGCTGGTCAAGCTGGTCTCCCAGCCTGGTTTAGCTGATCAAGCTGGTTTCCCAATCTGGACTGGAAGTTGGTGGTCTGCTTGTTTTAGCTGGTCTCCCAGCCTAGCAAAGCTGGTGAACATCTTACCTAATTACCGACCAGCTAAGACCACACTGACCAGCTAAGACCACACTGACCAGCTAAGACCAACACCGACCAGCTAAGACCAGCTAAAAAGTGTTCAAAACCCCTCTTAAACCAGCCTGAAAAACCAGCTATGACCAGGCTGGGAGACCAGCTAAAACCAGCCTGACCATGTTAGGGTGATTTTAGCTGGATTTTTCAGCAGGGTAGCCGGCTGGCTAGCTGGTCACCCAACGCCTCTCTAAAACCAGATTGGCTTGACAGACCAGCTTAGTTTAGGCTGTATTGAGATGTTTTTCAGTAGGTTTTAGTGGCTACAATAATGTCTTTTAATGATCTGCATTTGTTAGCAAAGAGTCATACATGCTTGACTAATTGCAATTAATTTGATTAACTAAATTATGTTATAAATGTAATTACACCTTTTACTGGTTGACAGCCCTAGATTATATTGTCATAAATGAAAGTAGGTCTTCATTTTTTTCCTCAAAAGTTCCTCCCATAAAGCCTCCAGCTTATTTTAAGTGGCAAACGTTCCACTTTCCAACCTCTAACTTTTAAAGTTCAGCCTCACAGATCAATTCACACACACATTTACCAACAAACAGAAATACAATTCGACCTGAACCCAACTCTCAAGGGTAATAAAATATTCTTGGTCTGCTTCAATCAGAACAAAATGATCCATCTTAAACATTATTAATTCAGTCTAGAGTGAAGCGAAGCAATAATCAATGGCCTTTTGGAAGCGACTTTCCACATCACAGTCCCATTTTCAGCAGAATAAAGATAATGCAATATCATTTGAATGAGTGCTGATTCATCATGCCACCATTGGCCACAATCAACCGATTAATGATCATATTTACGACCCTCTTCACCCAGAGATGACGTTATTTAGAATTTTCCAAAGGGTGAAACCTGATTATGTAATGTGATAATGTGATTATGTAATGGATGTTGCGTTCTACCTGAGACCTTGCAGGTGAACTTTGCCTTGGGGTCGCACATTCTCTTGGCCCCTTCACAGGCGATTTCATCGCTACCGTCCTCACAGTCTTTGTCTCCGTCACAGCGCCAGATCTCGGGAACGCAGGTGCCATCGCCACGGCAATGAAACTCTTTCTCACTGCAGTCGTTGATGGCAGAGAGCGCTGATGGAGGGAAAGAGTCTTGTTGATGAAACTCATTTTAGTTACAAATTAGTTACAAAACTGAGTGTTGCTGTGCGTTTGTGTTTAGTGTGATTGCGGGCACCTGTCCTGGAGCAGGTGGCGTTCTCGTCGCTGAGGTCACCACAGTCATTGTCCCCGTCACACATCCAGTGCTCAGGGATGCACTTCCCACTGGAGCACTGAAACTGAGGCACCGAACAGGCGTGAACACAGCCCACCTCATCACTGCCATCCCCGCAGTCATCCTCTAGAGAGATAAGGAGAGGGAAAGGGAAGAGAAAGAAAGGAAATAAGATAGGGAAGAAAGGAAGGAAGGAAGATGGGTGAGGAAGGAAGGAAATAGGGAAGGAAGGAATGCAATATGGAAATAAAGGAAGTTGGGTGAGGAAGGAAGGGAGGATGAATGGATGGATAGATGATGGATGTAAAGGGAAGATAAGGAAGGAAGGAAGGAAGGAAGGAAGGAAGGAAGGAAGGAAGGAAGGAAGGAAGGAAGGAAGGAAGGAAGGAAGGAAGGAAGGAAGGAAGGAAGGAAGGAAGGAAGGAAGGAAGGAAGGAAGGAAGGAAGGAAGGAAGGAAGGAAGGAAGGAAGGAAGGAAGGAAGGAAGGAAGGAAGGAAGGAAATATGGAAATAAAGAACAAATGAATGGACGACAAAAGAATAGGTGGATGGAATAAAGAAATCAAGAAATTAGGAAAGGAATGAAGAAAGGATAGATGGATAGAACAATAAGGAATCAAGGAAGGAAGGAAAAAAGAAAGAAGAACAGAAGGATAAATGGACGAATGGAAGGAATAAGGGAAGAACAAAACAATGAATGGATGGATGGAATGACAAAAGGATGAAATGAAGGATCCAAGGAAGGCAGGGATTAAGGAAGATTAGATGGAAGGATAGATGAAGGAAATAAGGAAGGAAGCAAAGAAGATCAAAAGGAAGGATGGATAGAAATAGAAGAAAAGGAAGGAATGGAAAGGTATAGGGGAGGAAGGAAGGAAGGAAGGAAGGAAGGAAGGAAGGAATGAAGGAAGGAAGGAAGGAAGGAAGGAAGGAAGGAAGGAAGGAAGGAAGGAAGGAAGGAAGGAAGGAAGGAAGGAAGGAAGGAAGGAAGGAAGGAAGGAAGGAAGGAAGGAAGGAAGGAAGGAAGGAAGGAAGGAAGGAAGGAAGGAAGGAAGGAAGGAAGGAAGGAAGGAAGGATGGAAATAGGGAAGGATGGAAATAGGGAAGGAAGGAAGGAATAAATAAATGAACGGATGACAAAAGGATAGGTGGATGGAATAAAGAAATCAAGAAAGGAGGAATGGAAGGAAGAAAGGATAGATGGATAGAACACAAAGGAAACAATCAAGAAAGGAAGGAAGGAAAAAGACAAGGATAAATGGATGGAATGACAAAAGGATGAAATGAAGGATGCAAGGAAGGCAGGGATTAAGGAAGATTAGATGGAAGGATAGATGAAGGAGATAAGGAGGGAAGCAAAGAAGATCAAAAGGAAGGATGGATGGAAACAGAAGAAAAGGAAGGAATGGAAAGGTAGAGAAATTAACAAGAAAGGATAGATGGAAGAATGCAAGGAAAGAAAGAAGAAAGGAGGGAGGAGAAAAGGACAGAACAGAGGAGGGAATAGGGAAGAGAGAGAGGAAATAAATTGAGTGAAATTAAACGGATAGCATGAGGCCTCTCCGCTGTCCATTCAGATCTTCACTAGCTTGAGCTCACCGGAATCACAGTGCCATTTCACACTGATGCATTTTCCATTAATACAGCCGAACTGGGTCAGTGGTTCACAAGTCGGGAAATCTACAGAGAACACAATAAAACAGCAGAATCAAAACAATGAACTGCAAGAGACACTCCCCTTTCCAACTTCACAAATCAACGGGAACCCAGTGCCAGAGGGAAATGCGAACAGATCAATAAGAACCTTCAACTAACAACTTTTCACCGGCAAGAATGGCGGAGAACAAACACAGAAGGTGCAAAGTTCAGCAGAAACAAACTCTGTCAGATCTCTCAGGTGTTTCAAAATAAACCGACAGTGGTGTCTTTGTGGCGTCGCACCGCCTTTCCAAATGAAACATGCATTAGAAACGACGTTCCTGGGTTACTGACAAGAAATATGCAGCAAACTGACATCGGCTTGCGATATGAGCAGCCGTAGAACGGCACGTGCTGCGACTCCGCGGCGAGCGGGGCGACACTCGACATTTCTCAGACGGCGAGCAGTCGGCTTTCCAGTGCCAGCTTGATTTTGATTTAAGGAAGCCAAGCATACACTTTAATTACTCTGTACGTGTGCATGAGAACTGAGGCGACCCTGGAACGGTACCCGAGGAAATTTAAACGGTAATAAGATGCGATGACTAACAGAGGAGAAAGCTTCAAATGCACACTTCATCCCTCTGAGGAAGAGAGGTGGAGATCTGCTGGTGTTTCTCATCTCTCATTTACAAGAGCCGAACGGTGCTGTCGGAGACGACTCGAGCCGTAACAACGGGTTTACGGCGGGCCGCGGAGCGCAGAGATATTCCAGGCATGGTAATAAAGAGCATAATATCATGCAAAGTGATTCATTGTTTGTGTTTTTTCTCTATATAATGACAATTTATTTGACTTGAGAAGATCCCAAAATGCCAATCATTCTGCACATTTTTCTGTTTTGAGCACATGACTAGATTTTAGAAAACGAATTTTAAGTTGGCTTGAAAAAGCTAGCCTAGCCAGAAAGTTTTAAAAGTGTGAAGTTTGAAATATATGTGGTTGCTAGGATATTCTGGGTGGTTGCTACGCAGTTGCTAGGATGTTCTGGGTGGTTGCTATGCTGTTGCTAGGGTGTTCTGGGTGGTTGCAATGAGATAGATAGACAGATAGATTAGATAGATAGATAGATAGATAGATAGATAGATAGATAGATAGATAGATAGATAGATAGATAGATAGATAGATAGATAGATAGATAGATAGATAGATAGATAGATAGGGTGTTGCTATGTAGTTGCTAAGTTATTCTAGGTGGTTGCTATGGTGATCTGAGTGGTTGCTAGGGTGTTGCTATGTGGTTGCTAGGATATTCTGGGCGGTTGCTACGCAGTTGCTAGGATGTTCTGGGTGGTTGCTATGCTGTTGCTAGGGTGTTCTGGGTGGTTGCAATGAGATAGATAGATAGATAGATAGATAGATAGATAGATAGATAGATAGATAGATAGATAGATAGATAGATAGATAGATAGATAGATAGATAGATAGATAGATAGATAGATAGGGTGTTGCTATGTAGTTGCTAAGTTATTCTAGGTGGTTGCTATGGTGATCTGAGTGGTTGCTAGGGTGTTGATATGTGGTTTCTAGGATATTCTGGGTGGTTGCTACGCAGTTGCTAGGATGTTCTGGGTGGTTGCTATGCTGTCGCTAGGGTATTCTGGGTGGTTGCTATGAGATAGATAGATAGATAGATAGATAGATAGATAGATAGATAGATAGATAGATAGATAGATAGATAGATAGATAGATAGATAGATAGATAGGGTGTTGCTATGTAGTTGCTAAGTTATTCTAGGTGGTTGCTATGCAGTTGCTAGGATGTTCTGGGTGGTTGCTATGCTGTTGCTAGGGTGTTCTGGGTGGTTGCAATGAGATTAGATAGATAGATAGATAGATAGATAGATAGATAGATAGATAGATAGATAGATAGATAGATAGATAGATAGATAGATAGATAGATAGATAGATAGATAGATAGATAGATAGACAAACTGTGAAAAACTGTCCGTGGTGAAATGGGCTGAGCAAACTAACAACTTTGAATTAAAGGGGTGGTAAAGCACACTCTTTCGAAGGCTTGATTGTGTTTGTGGGGTGCACTGTAACATGTGTTCATGCTTCGTTTTTAAAAAAATTCAGTATTTTTCATATATTTTACCTTTATTCTACACTGCTCTGTCCCTCCTTGTAAAAACGGTCTGATGGTTTCCGGGTTGTATGAAGCCAGTCCCTCAAAAATACGCAATGGGCTCTGATTGGTTAGCTGGCCCAGTGTGATTCGCTAACCGCCTAGTGTACGTTTCTCGAAAGCGTCACGCCCCTTACCTCTACAGGTAGCCTCAGGCTTTGTGTACGCTAGCGTCAATTAAACCATACCAAGAGCCCGAATCAGACCCAGACAATTTTAGTGAAGATGATCGAGCAGAACCTGCTCAGTCCTCAAGAGTAAAGACTGCGGATCTATAGTGATCGCTCCTGAATGGCACTGTTACTTTTGTATTTTTAGAACGATTTGCCAAATATCTGTCGCAAGAACGGACATTAAACATTGCTAGTAGCCAAATCAAACACAGAAGCATGTTTAGCATGCCTGTAGATAAACAATACATAAAAGCTCTAATCAAAGAATCATTTACACTAATGCCAAGTTCGCTGTTGAGATTTTAAACAGTTTGTAACGTTAGGTGTTTGTCGGATAACGTTAAGTATGAATGAGCATTTAACAAACTGGTTTGCAGAGCCAAACAGCGCTGTCATGTTTACTTCCTTGCTACAACGTAGGCTACAATTAACAACACGAACTATTACAGGAAAACACATCGATGAAAAATAATTCACACTTACAGGTTGTAGCCCGTACTCGCGAAGATTGTGGAAGCTTTCCTTCGCGAGATGTGCCGCGGTAGCCGCGCCTGTCTCGTGCAGCTGAAGGCTCATGTATTGCAAATACAGATGAATATTGTCCATTATGTCACATTTTCCGATCTTCTCCTCCTACCCCTGTCTGTCTCGTGCTTTGATTTATGATGGGCAGTATATATCCGATGCAAATGCGATCGTGTTCCCCTCATGTCTCTTACACACATGAATATGACGTTGTATGTTAAACGCACTGCAACGCTGCCCTGTCCCTAGGAAGGCTGAACAAAGTGGACCTGCACTCCGGATGAAAATAACAGCGTTTCGTCGGCATTGGCAACAGCACTCCAGCCTACTAACCACAACAACTATTCCCCGCAGCGATACAAAATGGCCCCCCCTTATTTCATATTCTCGGAGGAGGGGTTTATGTAAATATTGGGACTGCTGATGTCAGCACACCCTGGGTGAATGTGTAGTAGTCCCTACCGGCCGTTTGCTGTAGTCCTTAGAAATCGATTTCTTTAAAAGCAAATATCTCCCTTTGCTTTAAACTTTGAACGTTGTAACTTTGAAGATGTTGTTTATGCTCAAACAGCAACATTACACACTAGCTAAAGTTAGAAAAGTGAAATCGTGGTTTACCACCCCTTTAAATTGTTGCGGTATCTGATTATAAATAAACATCAACCATGCCTGTTGACATGTTTTATCTGTGGGAAGAGTATGAAACGTCTTCACATCCCCTGCACAGTTTCGCCTGACAGTGAACATGTGCTTGCATATGCAAATGTTGGGGTGCATACATATTAATGATCCCGACGATTGCATCATTCTCGGTGTTACTTTGAGATTTGCCTATTTTTCCGTGGTGTTTTTCACAAACGACATTTACATATGAAGGAGGAGGCAATGGTGTTTGAGACTCACTGTATGTGATTTACATGTACTGAACTCCTGTTATTTAACTATGGCAAGGTTAATTCAATTTTTCATTCTAGGGCACCTTTAAATAATGCAGAAAATCATCCAATAGGGTCACAGTTCAGATGTGATCATGACAACATCGAATGACCTTCCCATTTAAAACAACAGCTCAAATCAAAGCAGTTCGGTGGGAACGTAGTCAGTGACCTCCACACATGAAAAACATCAAAAGATATCAAAGAGGCAACAACAGAGGAAATATGAAAACAGAACAGGCCTATTTCTTTGTTTATATGAAGATGCTACAACAAACACTTCAGATATATGATATTGTTTTGTCTGGGCTCTCGATAGCATGTCTATTGTTGTTAAAAGCCTCAGGCCATCAGATAAAACTCAACTCAAAACAGCACCTGACCTTAAACAACCCCTCTTCTGTTTTGAAAAACTACAATGTGCACCATTTATGAACAAATCTGTGTGAAACATTTGTAAAACTTGTGTTATGTTCATTCAACTCTATACATAAAAGGCATACTCTCATTTTGATAAAACCCTAAAGAAACTAAATGCGAGTGTCCAGTCTTCATGTGATTTTTGAATAATATATCATCATGTTTCAATGCAAGTACCCATTAATGGCATGCTCAAAGCATATATTAAGATATAATACTGTAGCGTGGTTTGATAAAAAAGCTTTTAATTGAAGGATAAGGAGACTTGACGATGAAAAAGCCCAGCAAAATTATGATAGCAAAGATAAAATATGGAAATACAGAGGGAAGATCTTCAAAGCTCTCCACGTGAGGAAGACTCACCACATGATGAAGACTCATCTGACTGATCCCCGCAGTCATCATCACGATCACAGCGCCAGTTCTCCGGGATGCAGCGTCCATTCTCGCAGGGAAACTGGCCTGGCTGGCAGGTTTGGGCTGTGGGAAGCATACAACACCGGTATTAAATCACACCTGAATGGATATTCGTTTAATCCTACTTCTGTATCTAGTACAAAACCCAAATAAGGTCATCAGAGTGCTATAAAAGTGTGTAGCCTTGAACAACTCACTTAAACATTTTTAAAATGTAGCTAATATAAAGATAAAACAATGATTTTAAAATATATATTTGATGTTTAAAATAAAACAAATCCCAGATTTTCAATGAGACCTCAGACTTTAGGACCCCAGGACCAGCGTTTGAGGGTAACGCATTACAAGTAACTCGAGTTACGCAATTGGATTACTTTTTTCAAGTAACTAGTAAAGTAACACATTACTTTTACTAAATATTTTAATGCATTTCATCTCATTTTATTGACTAATGCACTTGCTGCTGACCTTCGCTGATTCCCTTGAGCTTTTGATTTATAAAAGGTCATGGTGATATAAGAATATCCTGTAAGTTTCAGAGCTGAAAACTTCCTTGTTAGTCAAAGAAAAGCTTTTATTGACACCAGGCCCAGGAAGTATCGATCTCAGAATGTGCCACACCTTGATGTCATTGTGTGTGAAGCACTTCCTCAACAGAAGAAGAACAACGCCTGATTCTGTAGCCCCGCCCACCGACTCGTGCCTGACATGACATAGGCCTACATAGAGCTAAACCGCACCAAATTTCTAAGCAGTAAACATACCGCATAAGCTTCATTCGGATTCCAATATTATGAATGCATGGATGAACTATTTTTAATGAATATCCAGCTCACGTGGGGAAGACATTGCGCGTTTGTTCCTTCATTTAACCACGGATTCGTTTGTAAACAAGAGACTGGATTTGCAGACATGAATGAATGAAGCAACACACTAATTTGAGTAAAAAAATGTTTTTATATGTGATAGTATTGCATTGTTACACATTGTTTGATTATGTGTACATGTCTAACTGAACATACCTTAGCACGCTGTCAAAGGCTGATGAATCCTTTATTTGTGGTGTTGTTGGTTCATTGCGTTTCGCGATCAGACTCTGGACATGTTTGGGCCAGGGCTCGCAAAGCCCAACGTCCCGGGGATTTGTGTTTTTCAGACGGGCTACCAAAACTTAAGCCCAGCCTGCCGACGGGCTATCTTATATAGTGAAATAACTTTCCTTTCTTGATGTGCGTTGTTCACTCTCTTGACTTGGTATTTGAAGGGCGCGTGTGTGTGCGGTTCACGGTTATATTCACCTATCGGGCGGGCCAAGTAACGTTAATAAAAAAATAGCATTCCAATCAATCACAGGTGGATGAGAGATAAATCATTGCGTTTGTTTGATAAAGACATTTTGCGAGCCCAGTGGGCGATTCATTCTGGTTGCCGTTTCCCCACCGGGGAGCTGAAGCTCATTAAATATGCAAAGCTTATCCAATCCTCATGGGCGTTTCCTTCCAAGTCTTCAGTGCGGCACGCCCATAAAAACCGGGCGTTTCTTGAGAGAGCCTCAAAACCAGGGCAGAAAATAGCCTATTACTTATTCATTATGATTTTTTTGAATGTAAAAACCACCAAATGTCATAAGTTGACCTCAGACAACAGTATACATTTAAAAAAAAAGCCAATTCATGACCCCTTTAAACCATAAGCAAAAATAACTATAGATTTTTTGTTTTTATTGGTAAAGTTAGTGTTGAACTTTCTTCTCCTGCACCCTCTACTTTACAGACATGAATTAGCATTTCCTTCAGCCCTATTATTTAAATTTTGGTGTGAAAGGGCCTTTACATTTGCCCAAAAATATAACTTTTTATTTAAAAAAAAACTCCAAGCCCAGCCCAGATGAGAAAAAGTAACACAAAAGTAACGTAACACATTACTTTTCTTAAAAAGTCAACTAAAGCCGCGTTTCCACCACAGGAACCTTCCCCAGGAACACCACTTTGGGGTGGTACTTGGTGTGTTTCGACGGCAGGAACCGGGGTCTAAATGAAGTTCCGGGTAAACATTTCCCCCTCCGAAAGTCTCTGCTTGCGAGGTAGTACTTTTTCAAAGTTCAGGAATTTCCGGGGGTGGGACTGGGCGCTGAATTTGCTGATTGGTTGAACTCACGCAGCATTGTATTTCAACCAGCATTTTTAAAAGTCTTTTGCGAGGTTGGTTCTGCGTTCAGTAAATATCAGTCTTGCTCTTTCTGTCTGATGGCGCGTGTTCGTCTGAGCCAACTCACGGTCAATGTCCGTAATAACTGATAATAACATACTTTGTCTTATTTTAAATCTAGCTTTACAAGCTTTCAGAATACGCTTTAGTATCAGTGCTCGTCTCTTTTCAGCTGTATTGTTAATAACCTCTTTAGTAAATCAATACATATATAACCAGCAAAACCAGCACTGCTTGAATCTCCTCCATAGTTGTTACTGTTGCAGAAAATGATTACTGTCCGTTGCTGACTGGGAGGAGCAGTCCCGCTTTACTTACGGTACTTTAGACCGCAGTGGAAACGCAGACAGAAACAGGTCTGCGGGAAAAAAAGTTCCTGGTACAAATTGTTCCGGGTAATTTCGGTGGAAACGGGGCTTAAGTGGCGCAATTAGTTACTTTTTAAGGGAGTAACGCCATATCATAATGCATTACTTTTCAAAATAACTTTCCCCAACACTGCCCAGGACAGCATCTTTTTCTTCCATGCTTGAAAACCATCTGGATTTGTTTTCACCTTTTCCAGGTCTGTATCCAGTCTGAGCTGTGATATTGAGTAATCGCCTTCAGAGATAAACCCCATGACAGTCCATGACATCCAATATTAAAGTTTGTTTCTTTCCTGAATGGGTGCAGTGTTCAAAATGTGTTTTCTATCAACAGCTGGCGTCTATGAACTGGAATTTGCCATGTTATGAAGACACGGATTTGTTAAATATGGAGCCCAACGGGTAAAATCTCTCAGCAGGATACAGAAGTTTTCTCTTAGAGTGTTAAACTGTAAAAAAAAACTTTGAAACTCCACATAGTAAATGCAAAAAACATGGTGAATGTCAAGGACTGACAAGTGTGTAGTTGAAACCGCACTATGCACATTTTGATAGTTATTGAACACAGCTTTAAAAAAGGCATCGCAAGAGAACAGAATTGATTAGTGGACTGCTTTGAAGGACATAGATAACTGTTTTCCCTTATGGATATCTGAGGCTAACACTGGGGACAGAATGAAAACTTAAATCAAGGATGCTCAGTATGTGGCCTTTGAGGCATACATTTACTAAACAAACCTTGATCAAAATTTTAACAAAGGACAATATAAGAAAGTTGGCAGATGGTTAACGCATCAGCTGAACCCCTTATGGTCATAGAAGGTAGAAGGAAATCTAGGATGTTTTTTTCCAAACAACACATCCACTCCTACGTTGAAAAATGTAGGGGCGTATTCAAAAACTTTAGGGGTGCAAATAATGTGATTTTCCTTAAGAAAGGGATACAAGGAGCTAGGTTCATCCTTGATTACCCCTTCAAAATCAGTCAGAAATCTTGGAGTAACATTTGATGACCAGTAGTCCTTCAAAGAACACATTGCAAAGACAGCTTGATCATGCAGGTTTGTGCTGCACAACATCAGGAAGATCAGACCATTCCTAACAGAGCACGCAACACAGCTTCTCGTCCAGGCCCTGGTCATTTCTAGGCTTGACTACTACAATGCGCTTCTGGCTGGACTCCTATCACGTGCGATCCAAACACTTCGAATGATTCAGAACGCAGCGGCACGTCTTGTCTTCAACGAGCCCAAAAGGACCCATGACATACCTCTCTTCATTGCTCTGCACTGGCTACCACTCCCTGCTCGCATCAAGTTCAAGGCACTGACGCTTGCATACAGATCCACCACGAGCTCAACTCCTGCATACTTTGACTCCATTCTACAAATCCACACCCCCACCAGAAGCCTTCGCTCAGCTAAGGAGCGATGGCTCGTAATACCATCACAGAAAGGCAGAAAAACCCTCTCCAGAACATTTTCATTCACTGTTCCCTGCTGGTGGAACGATCTTCCCACCTCCATCCGAAATGTAGAATCACTGACAACATTCAAAAGACAACTGAAAACTCATCTCTTCCGTGAGCACTTAACCTCATCTTAAAATTTTTCTTATATATATACAGTGAGGAAAATAAGTATTTGAACACCCTGCTATTTTGCAAGTACTCCCACTTAGAAATCATGGAGGGGTCTGAAACTAGGGGTCTTGTCATCGTAGGTGCATGTCCACCGTGAGAGACATAATCTAAAAAAAAAATCCAGAAAACACAATGTATGATGTTTTAACTATTTGTTTGTATGATACAGCTGCAAATAAGTATTTGAACACCTGAGAAAATCAATGTTAATATTTGGTACAGTAGCCTTTGTTTGCAATTACAGAGGTCAAACGTTTCCTGTAGTTTTTCAGCAGGTTTGCAGATTTTGGCCCACTCCTCCACACAGATCTTCTCTAGATCAGTCAGGTTTCTGGCA
Source organism: Romanogobio albipinnatus (assembly GCA_023566225.1). NCBI lineage: Eukaryota > Metazoa > Chordata > Actinopteri > Cypriniformes > Gobionidae > Romanogobio > Romanogobio albipinnatus. The sequence continues at coordinate 5,526,931 of CM042263.1, forward strand.
TGTCGCTGAGAAACACGGAGTTTGAGCTCCCTCCAAAGATTCTCTATTGGGTTTAGGTCTGGACTGGAGACTGGCTAGGCCACGCCAGAACCTTGGTATGCTTCTTACAGAGCCACTCCTTGGTTATCCTGGCTGTGTGCTTCGGGTAATTGTCATGTTGGAAGACCCAGCCTCGACCCATCTTCAATGCTCAAGCATCCCCAAAGAATGATGTTTCCACATCCATGCTTCACGGTTGGGATGGTGTACTTGGGGTTGTACTCATCTTTCTTCTTCCTCCAAACACGGCGAGTGGAGTTTAGACCAAAAAGCTCTATTTTTGTCTCATCAGACCACATGACCTTCTCCCATTCCTCCTCTGGATCATCTAGATGGTCATTGGCAAATATCAGACGGGCCTGGATATGCGCTGGCTTGAGCAGGGGGCCTTGTGTGCGCTGCAGGATTTTAATCCATGACGGCATAGTGTGTTACTAATGGTTTTCTTTGAGACTGTGGTCCCAGCTCTTTTCAGGTCATTGACCAGGTCCTGCCTAATGATCATTGATGCCCCACGAGGTGAGATCTTGCATGGTGACCCAGACCGAGGAAGATTGACCGTCGTCTTGAACTTTTACCATTTTCTAGAAATTGCGCCAGTTGTTGCCTTCTCACCAAGCTGCTTGCCTATTGTCCTGTAGCCCATCCCAGCCTTGTGCAGGTCTACAATTTTGCAGGTAAATTTTAAGACAGGTAATGAGTGGAGAACAGGGGGGCTTCTTAAAGAAAAACTTTTGTGAGAGCCGGAATTCCTATAGGTTGGTAGGTGATCAAATACTTATGTCATGCAATAAAATACAAATTAATTATTTAAAAATCATACAATGTGATTTTCTGGATTTTTGTTTTAGAGTCCGTCCTTCCCAGTTGAAGTGTACCTATGATAAAAAATTACTGACCTCTACATGCTTTGTAAGTAGGAAAACCTGCAAAATCGTCAGTGTATCAAATACTTGTTCTCCCCACTGTATGTCAAAAGCTGAGAAATTTGATTTCTCAGTTCATGACCCCTTTAAGATATTTGTTACACCCTCTAAGACTTCTTATGGCCTTAAAATTCATTAAAAAAAAAAAAAAAACGTTTTTAAAGACCCGCAAAAATACATTTCATAGTTCACACACACATCTATTTTTATTTGCACATGCGAGTGAAACACTCTAAAATGGTGTAGGCCAAAACAAAGTCCATTAAGTCTCCTTAGATTTGAGATGGACTTTCACAGTCTATGTAAAAGAGCAGCTCAAACATTCTCCAAAATATATACTTTTGCGTTTGAAGAATAAATGTAATAGGAAAAGAAAATCTCATGTTTTGTTAATCTATACTTTTAATCAATGATTGAAAACCAGGAATAGAAGAGTCCCTACATTTTCAGCATCTTCAGTGTTGCTGTAAAAGGACTGCAGGTGTTTCAATAACCTCTGAAGGTCAGGTTGTGCTGGTTTATAAAGCTTTGAACGTGGGAAGCAAACTGGAACGTACAGCCGAACAGGTGCAGATTTTAATTCTGACAGAGTAACACACCAGAAGTTTGGTTGTTTACCGATTTGTATGCATATTGCTGTAGAAATAGTAACAAACTAAAATATGAAACAAGCACACGGTGATATGAATGAATGATGTGTCAGTTGGCAAGAAAAACTAGTTCATCATGGTTTAGCTATGCTTGAAGTTTTTTGGGTCTCATTTCTACCAATTTTATCGCTAAATTTTGCTTTTTCGGTAGGCGTGTTTTGAACCCTGCTAATGAGAACGTTTGCATCGGAGCGTCATCTTGGGAGCGTCAGCTTGCCAAAAAGTCTTGATCTTAATGATCTAACTGAGGTGAGTGTCTTCAGTGGGTGCGAAATGTGCGAAACCTTTCTATTTTATTTATTATTATTTCTTGCTTTCAGCCTATGAGCCTTGCTATTCTAGGCAATTTAATTACAGCAGGAGTTACGCTTTTTCCCTTCACTTCGCAGACGATTAATTAGATCCCTCAAGATGCCATCTTGAAATTCCAGGTTTGAAAGCGACCTTGTACTGAAGACGCCTTTGAAGACGGAATGGAGTTCAAATCATGAGAATAATCAAGAGAAGTGAGCATTTACAATGTACCAATTTTGAAAACTGTTGTTAAGTCTCTCATGTCAACAGGTTTGGGAACTAATTGGTTGCATGTTAATTAGCAGTTCTTAAGATAAAGGATTTCTTGCATCTTGTTTTGAAAGCAAAGTGACATTTTTTTTTTGCCACAAAGCCACAAAAAATAAACAGTGTCAAATTGTTCTATTCTTCATCGCAATGTCATTTACAGGAAATATCATGCATACTACTACTACTAATAATAATAATAAAAATAATAATAATAATAATAATAATTGTTATTATTATTATTATTAAAAATAAACAATATTACAATGTTCTATTCTTCATCTCAATGTCATTAACAGAAAATATTGAGCATAAAATAATAATAATAATAATTATTATTATTAAAAAATAAACCATATTAAAATGTTATATTCATCATCTCAATGTCATTAACAGGAAATGTTATGAATAATAATAATAATCATCATCATACTAATAAAAATAGTAATAATAATAATACAAATTATTATTATTATTATTATTATTAAAATTATACTTATTATTATTATTAGTTCAGTATGTTTTAGTATTATTTACAATTTATTTATAGATTTGATTATTACATTGTTTTTGTTCTAGATTTAAATACGTTTTATGTAGTATCTGTGCGATACACACACACACACACACATATATATATATTATATAATTGAAATATAAAGCATAAAATAAGGATAATATATTTATTTTGGTATTATTTTGTTTAGTGTTTAGTATCAATTATTATGTATTTATAGATTTGATTATTAAATAGTTTTTTTCTAGATTTAAATAAATTGTATGTAGTATCTGTGATTATATATATATATATATATATATATATAATATACATTTCATTTTTTCCCATTAAATATTAAGCATAATATATGCATATAACAATTCTGTTTAGTATACAGATTGCATTATATAATTGTGTGTGTGTGTGTGTGTGTGTGTCTGTAAGAACAAAAAATGAAATGAATAATTTAACATATAATTTAATAACATTTAAATCCTGAAATAAAATATTCTATTATTTACAATCATAAAATTTAACTTCTGTCTGAAAGCGGCAGGAATTAACTCGCGCCAAAAATCTTGAATTTCCCTCTCAACAGATGAGACAACAGTAAATTACAAGCCGGCACGAATTCTCCTTCCACCTTTACTACTCTCCCAAACAGTTGTCATTGATTTTCTCCAAATTCTCCCTTTAAAGATTAGATTAGAAAATTGTATTACCCACAAAGGAGAACATTGTCTCTAGGCTATCTAAATTAAATTGACCGATGCCTGTTGGTGAAATGTGTGAAATTTGTCTCCAGCCCTTTTATCAAGGGCTACAATACAGCTCAGACAACACAATGTGGCTTAAACACAGCATCTTTACTGGGATATTGATGTTTCGGATTACGGATTTATCCTGATGTCAGGACCCCACACAACCCCACACCCCCAGGGAGGCTTTTACCGAGGATGTCTTCTAGAGATTTAGACTGCAGGATATGGTTCAATCTAAAAGTAAATTAGATGCTGGACCCTTCCAGGAGATGTAAACTTGACCGAATCGGTCATTCGCAACCGCCAGTCCAACGCAAAATGCGGAAACTCTCACGGAGGACTCGAGCTCATTGGGCCGAAACAGATGTGTGTCATTTGTAAATCCCACCTGCATGATGAATTACGAGGGCGAACCTAGTTTCATTTCGCTCGCAGACCGGAGGGAACGTGTGACACATGGGCCTGTACCGGCGGGAAATTATACAGGGGTGTCATGTAAGACTTCTTCTCTCAAAGCAACATATCCTCAGATGGCGCTAGCTTTAAGCGTGCGTAGCCTACAGCGAGCAATGTGTCTCCCAGCTGTGGGGCCGGTTGGCGAGGTTGTTTCGGATGGTTGGGCGCGTATACAGGGCCCTCCATGTAGGACAGGGCTCCAGAGTGAAGCTCACCTGAGCAGGTGCGGTTGGACTCATCCTCGTTGCTGCCGCAGTCGTCAGTGCCGTCACACAACCATCTCTTTGGGATACAGCGGTTGTTCAAGCATTTAAATTGGTCCGCTGGGCAGCTGCGATTAGCTGAGGAGAAACAAACGGCCTGTCAATTGGTAACATGAATTCATTTGAAAGCATGTGTGTCCAAAAGTTTGGGGAAATATTCTGAATTGCATACTAACATACTAGGCTACATTTGACAAATTGTGTTGTATGTAAGCACACCATGTGGCATACTGTATCCCATACTGCAATGTGCTCAACTGGACCTTTCTTTCTGAAGTTACTGGTATATCAACTATGACTTTTAACCAGACATTTTAGTATAATTCTAAAATCGTCCCGCTTCAGGTTGAGAAACACATGTCTTTTTGTTGTGAAATCTTTACTGATTTTTATAAAGTCAATGTAAGAATAGCTTTTATATTGTTAGTAATATTTCAATATGAACACGTATTTGATTGAAGCAACTTAGGTTTACTTGATTATCCATGAAAAAAATAAAGTGCGTATCAAATATGATCAGTGCTGGGGAAAGTTACTTTTAAAAGCAATGCATTACAATATTGTGTTACTCCCTAAAAAGTAAACAATTAAAGGGCTAGTTCACCCAAACATGAAAATTAGCCCATGCTTTACTCACCCTCAAGCCATTCTTCTTTCAGACGAATACAATCGACGAGTTATATTAAAAAATGTCCTGGTGTACTCCTTCCTGTTCGAACCGCCCGCTCCAAGTGGGACTCAAACCCAGGAGTCGGAAGCTCTAACAACAAGGCTAAAGGCTATAACCTCTAGCGTCAGTCGCTAGAGCGTCTCTTGAAATCAGAGAAGGGAGGTTTACTCGCACAGCAACTACTAGCTGGCCTCCATTACACTCACCCCCCTAAACCTCACTCCCATCCGGGTCAAGGCACCAATGTAACCCCTCCTGTTCGAACCGCCCGCTCCAAGCGGGACTCGAACCCGGGTCCGCCGGCATGAGAGTCGGACGCTATAACAAGGAGGCTAAAGGCTGCAACCCCTAGCGTCAGTCGCTAGAGCGTCTCTTTAGATCAGAGGAGTGAGGTTTACTCACACAGCAACTACTAGCTGGCCTCCGTTACACTCGCCCCCCTAAACCTCACTCCCATCCAGGTCACGGCACCAATGTAACCCCAATCGAACCGCCCCGCTCCAAGCGGGACTCGAACCTGGGTCCGCCGGCATGAGAGTCGGACGCTATAACAAGGAGGCTAAAGGCTGCAACCCCTAGCGTCAGTCGCTAGAGCGTCTCTTTAGATCAGAGGAGTGAGGTTTACTCACACAGCAACTACTAGCTGGCCTCCGTTACACTCACCTCCCTAAACCTCATTCCCATCCGGGTCAAGGCACCAATGTAACCCCTCCTGTTCGAACCGCCCGCTCCATGCGGGACTCGAACCCGGGTCCACCGGCATGAGAGTCGGACGCTATAACAAGGAGGCTAAAGGCTGCAACCCCTAGCGTCAGTCGCTAGAGCATCTCTTTAGATCAGAGGAGTGAGGTTTACTCACACAGCAACTACTAGCTGGCCTCCGTTACACTCATCCCCCTAAACCTCACTCCCATCCGGGTCACGGCACCAATGTAACCCCTCCTGTTCGAACCGGGTCTGCCGGCATGACAGTCGGAAGTTCTAACATGAAGGCTAAAAGCTGCAACTTCTAGCATCAGTCACTAGAGTGTCTCAAGATCAGAAGAATGAGGTTTACTCGCTCAGCAACTACTAGCTGGCCTCCGTTACACTCCCTCTTCCAAGCTTTATAATGGCAGTGAATGGCTGTTTCTGTTGTGTCCATAAAAGTTAATCTATCCATCATAAAAGTGCTCCACACTGCTCCGGGTGATGCGCTTGTGTAAGAAAAATATCCATATTTAAAACTTTACAAACTGTAATCTCTATAAACTGTAAACGCACGTCCACGAGAGACTGGCGTTCCAGTGTATGGCGTAAGACGCTGGCGTAGAGTAAGTTCCGGTGACGAACGTGGAAGCACAGTGGATAGAGCAAAACAAAACTCGGTTCTCGCGAAAACTAGCATATTCTCACCGGAGCGTCCTACTTGATATGCTGGAACGCCAGTCTCTCTTGGACGCCCGTACGACAGTTAGCGGAAGTTAGAGGTTCACAGACAGAAACAGCCATTCACTGCCATTATAAAGCTTTGAAGAGCCAGGACATTTTTAATATAACTCTGATTGTATTCGTCTGAAAGAAGAAAGTCATTACACCTAGGATGGCTTGAGGGTGTGTAAATCATGGGCTAATTTTCCTTTTTTGGTGAACTAACCCTTTAAGTTACTTAGTTACTTTTTGGGAAAGTAATCAAAAAAGTAATCTGATTATGTCAGATGTTTATGATATATCATGCTTAAATCTCTTAAATCATAACTGCATTATATGTTTTGCCCCGCACAATTAAAACTACAGAGCTTTGAACATAAAGCATTTAAATATCATCTCATTATGACATAATATTGGGAGATATATATTGACAACTGATATTTATATGCATTTAATGTAAATAGCCTGCTTGTTAGAAAGATTTATTTATATTACAAGCATTACATTACTTTTTGGTCATATTAATATCAGCTACTGCATCAAATTGCAATTTCTTTGCTCAGTTTGGGCTTCTGAATAAAAAAAGAGGTGTTTTTTTTTCTTCCTCGAGTGTTTTCCTCCTCCATATTCTCCTATATCATAATATATGAGCCGTAAAAGCCTGATGTATCAAATTTGATTGTTGCATGATAATTGGCCATGCAAACATGAAGCAATATGAGAATAATGTGCGTACTAGAAATGTTTAGTATATTGCATACTGTATCATTTCACTATTTTATAATATAAAACACAATAAGCAGTAGAAAGTACTTTAGATTCCCATTGCAGACACAGCCTTTGCTTCTCTGTGTATGTGGTTAGATTACAAAAATGAGAGAAGACCTACAGCAGAGGTGCGGATCTTCATCGCTGCCGTCTGAGCAGTCATCATCACCATCGCACTTCCACGAGAGCTGAATGCAACGCTGGTTCTGGCACTGAAACTCCGCTGGGCCGCAGTGTTTTGTCTTAGTGACCTCTGATGGGGCTGTAAAGGGCAGGAACAAGATGTTAGAGAAAGAACACACACTCTATGTCTCCTCTCTCAGCATCTCTCTCTCACACACACACACACACACTCACACACACATACATACACAAGGTTTGAGAACGCTTTTTAAAATGTAACATTTTTAATTGATGTTGTAAAATGGATGATGTTCAAAAAAATTGCAATTTGAATTAAATGTAAGTATACTGAAATGTGTACGATTTCGTACGAATTACCTACCCTTAACCCGCCCCTAAAACCCACCCATCACTGCAGTAGAGACAAATTGTACAAATTCATGTGATTGAGGTCGTACGAATTCGTACAAATTAGCCACCTCATACAAATACGTACGAATTGGTCGTGAGATAGCGTTGGTTATTCCAATTTAACTTCCTGTGCAGAATAGCCTATTCAAATTCAAACCGAATTTGAAAGTTAACCAATTCTTCAGTTCTGAATTGTTTATAACTTATAACGACACATAAAAGAAAAAGTTAGCAAAACAGGATGTCATATATGCAGTATATTGAATCCACATGAGTTTGCAATGGTTTTAAAGCCAAACCCCACGCAAACACAAAGACGGCTGCAGCCAAACCGCAGGTAGAGCCGAGGCATTTACATCCCCCACTGGAATTGGAAATCAATGGACATATTCAGCTTAACGTAAACATATCTGATCTGCAGTCATACTTCCCACAAACGCCACCATTATTGACTAGTCTGTGGGTGCCAACACAAAATCTGCATATTCTGCTCAACCACGTACACATTGGGATCGTTATGATGATGATTAAAAAAAAATACACATCCAAATGTAAATCTCAGTATAACAATCAGTTATATCAGCTCTAACCAGACAAATTTTCAGTGGCCAGTAATATTTCTGTCTCTCATATGTGACCCTGGACCACAAAACCAGTCATACTTTTTTGAAATTGATATTTCTACAGGGAGTGCAGAATTATTAGGCAAGTTGTATTTTTGAGGATTAATTTTACAACATTAATAATTAAACAACAACCATGTTGTCAATGAACACAAAAAACTCATTAATATCAAAGCTGAATATTTTTGGAAGTGGTTTTTAGTTTTAGCTATTTTAGGGGGACATCTGTGTGTGCAGGTGACTATTACTGTGCATAATTATTAGGCAACTTAACAAAAAACAAATTTATACCCATTTCAATTATTTATTTTTACCAGTGAAACCAATATAACATCTCAACATTCACAAATATACATTTCTGACATTCAAAAACCAAACAAAAACAAATCAGTGACCAATATAGCCACCTTTCTTTGCAAGGACACTCAAAAGCCTGCCATCCATGGATTCTGTCAGTGTGTTGATCTGTTCACCATCAACATTGCGTGCAGCAGCAACCACAGCCTCCCAGACACTGTTCAGAGAGGTGTACTGTTTTCCCTCCTTATAAATCGCACATTTGATGATGGACCACAGGTTCTCAATGGGGTTCAGATCAGGTGAACAAGGAGGCCATATCATTAGATTTTCTTCTTTTATACCCTTTCTTGCCAGCCACACTGTGGAGTACTTGGACGCGTGTGATGGAGCATTGTCCTGCATGAAAATCATGTTTTTCTTGAAGGATGCAGACTTCTTCCTGTACCACTGCTTGAAGAAGGTGTCTTCCAGAAACTGGCAGTAGGACTGGGAGTTGAGTTTGACTCCGTCCTCAACCCGAAAAGGCCCCACAAGCTCATCTTTGATGATACCAGCCCAAACCAGTACTCCACCTCCACCTTGCTGGCGTCTGAGTCGGACTGGAGCTCTCTGCCCTTTACCAATCCAGCCACGGGCCCATCCATCTGGCCCATCAAGACTCACTCTCATTTCATCAGTCCATAAAACCTTAGAAAAATCAGTCTTGAGATATTTCTTGGCCCAGTCTTGACGTTTCAGCTTGTGTGTCTTGTTCAGTGGTGGTCGACTTTCTGCCTTTCTTACCTTGGCCATGTCTCTGAGTATTGCACACCTTGTGCTTTTGGGCACTCCAGTGATGTTGCAGCTCTGAAATATGGCCAAACTGGTGGCAAGTGGCATCTTGGCAGCTGCACGCTTGACTTTTCTCAGTTCACGGGCAGTTATTTTGCGCCTTGGTTTTTCCACACGCTTCTTGCGACCCTGTTGACTATTTTGAATGAAACGCTTGATTGTTCGATGATCACGCTTCAGAAGCTTGGCTATTTTAAGACTGCTGCATCCCTCTGCAATATATCTCACTATTTTTGACTTTTCTGAGCCTGTCAAGTCCTTCTTTTGACCCATTTTGCCAAAGGAAAGGAAGTTGCCTAATAATTATGCACACCTGATATAGGGTGTTGATGTCATTAGACCACACCCCTTCTCATTACAGAGATGCACATCACCTAATATGCTTAATTGGTAGTAGGCTTTCCAGCCTATACAGCTTGGAGTAAGACAACATGCATAACGAGGATGATGTGGTCAAAATACTCATTTGCCTAATAATTCTGCACTCCCTGTACATCATCTGAAAGTTTAATAAATAAGCTTTCCATTGATCTACTGTATGCTTTGTTAGGAATCGCTTTTAAAGTTGTCCAAATGAAGTCCTTAGCAATGCATATTACTACTAATAATACTTTTTTTATATATATTTACAGTAGGAAAATTTCAAAAAATCTTCATGGAACATGATCTTTACTTAATATCCTAATGATTTTTGGCATAAAAGAAAATACAATGCAATGTATTGTTGGCTTTTGCCACAAATATACCCGTGCGGCTGGTTTTGTGGTCCAGGGTCACAAACTGTCCAAATTATTGTTCACATATCACATTGTGCCTGATTAATGATGGCTTTTTCCAAAAGACTAATGGAAGCTTACATGAACAGGTGATGTTATCTTTCTCCAGATGTTGGCCATCTGCGCAGGCGCACACACGTCCCGCAGGTGTGGCGAGACACAGAGCCGAGGGGCTGCAACCACCGTGATTCAACGAACATTGGTTATTACCTGCGGGGAAGCAAGTGAAGATGTCAAATAAACCATATTTTCTGTATTCCAAAGCAGCTACTTTGAAAGTCCGATGTGCGAGGACAAGTTTAACCTGATCCTTTAACTTTTAATGATTTGAACCACCAAGATAATCACATTGATTGAATCACATATAATATTTTTGTAGCATCTTATTACTCTAAACAAGTTCACCAGAAACACGATTATGAGTGCTAAACTAATTGTGTAACCACAGACTTCGACTAACTCCATTTCCAAGCGCTCCAAATGAACTATCAAATGCTTTTTCCACTCCCAGTTAAGCACAGAATCCAGACGGGACATAACACGACATGCTTAGAGTTTCTTGTCTAATGAACATTGATCTTTCTCCATTAAAATTCAATGCTTCAGGCATGTCTGGGATAGACTCCCAGTGAAGATGATATCAATCGGACGTTATGGATCATGTGTCCACTGAATCATCCGCAGAGATGAATGTAGATTAAAGCAGATCAAGTTAATTGAACACAGTGCTTTTCACTTTAGCTACCAAAATATCATAATGCACAGTAGGTCTTTTTTGACTCCAGAATGCATTAATAGAAAAAGGCAAAACCGTACAGACATCTATAGCATTTCCTCAGGACAACGATAAACATTTTATGTGGATACGAGATTGTAAACTGAAACCACTGACCGTTTCTTAGAATAACAGTTCTGAGCAAATGATATCCAACTCGCTTTCAATTGTCAAGTGAGGCAAAAGAATGAGTCATAGCGAGTTAATGTAGCATAACATGACAACAACTCCTGAACAGAGCTTAGTGAAGCTCGCAAAATGATAAATAGCGAACATTATATCATTCGCTTTTCCCATATGCTTGTAACATGCATTATAAATGATACAACAGCCAGACGTGGTTAGTAAAGTTTGGATCTAAGATATTTCATAAACAAATGCCCATAATTTCCACTAAAAACTACATGCTCTGCCAGGTTATTATATATTCATAACAGTTGAGTTCACATGTGCCGCAGTGGTGCACAGAACATCTGGGCAAAATCAGTAGGGCAAACATGATTTTCAAGCTGTTTGTTAAGAACAAGAATTTGAAATACAACCATCAACCACCTTGGAAATGTTCACACTATCCATAGAAGTCCCATTTTTGAAATCCTTTTCCGCACCCATTTGCGGATGGGTCTCTTTGTTTGGCAAGGAAACAGCGCACTTGATGTTGTTAAAACAGACAAAGTCATCAATACTCATTGTTGAAGTTTGAGAAAGATTTAAGCCTGATTTATATTACCATTGCTTATAAGGGGTTCAAGCGCAAAACGCTGAAACCCTATTATAATTGTTAACATTTCCAAGGATCAGCATTCTCCCCTCAAAGTGATCGGGCAGACCAAATCGCAAGTCGTGGAGACTTGACGGAGTTTCAAGTCTTTCCTGACGGAGGCGCTACCCCAAAATTTACAGTATTTTGGATATTTTGAAAAACCTAATTTTGCGAACTAGTCCTAGGTTTTTGGCCCGATCAGAATCAAACCAGTGCAGCAAAATTTGCTTGATTGTCAATAACGATCAAAATAAAAAAGTTAAGATTCACAGTCTCTAAGGGCTGCCAAAACGTTCAAAGTGGGCCAAGGTTGTCCAAGGAGCCAAGACGAAAAAGTGGTGGTAAATGAAGTTTGAGCAGCTATTAGACAAGATTAACAGAGAGCGATCAGAACTAAACTCGCTGGGCCTGTTTGACTCATGGCCCTAGAGGCCTGTGAGAAATTTGAAAGAAATCGACCACCGGGGGTCTTCACGTTTTTTAGGTTCGTAAAGGATTTTATCTCATGCGATTTTACCCACACGCCCATGACATTCATAAAACATTTTTTGCCTCTAGGACCGCCGCTGTCAATCAAAACGCTCATTAAATATTGGAGACCATTTCAAAAACCAACGTTTGGCAAACTAGTCCAAGGTTTTTGGCTCAACCTCGATAAAATTCTCAGGATTCTCTAGGTCAATAATTATCCCCAAAAATATTGAACTTTTGGATAGCTACAGCAGGGTCATTTAGAAAATAGATGTGACCAAGTACCCAAAAGCCTATCATTCCTAAACGAAAACTCAACAAAGAACTTTGCATCATTAGGCACAGGATTCTAAAGAAGCATGCAAACTTTATTCAAAATGCCTGATTTGCATAGAACTTAACAAAATTGGGTGTGCATATGCATCACATGATTGTAAAGAGGCATGGGAACTGTTATAAAGGTGAAAAAAGCTTTAAAAACCATGTATTTCCTTAGTAAACTGCCTGTATTGGCTATAAATGGTCTTTTCCATCTTGAACCCTGATAATCGCTGCTCCCAGCTATATTTTATATTTACATTCATACTGTACCTGAGATGGCTTGGCCATTTCTGGCGTGCCATTGGCTGGCTGTCATTAAGAATGACATTTAGTATCTCTACCAGAGGCAACATATGAGTAACTCTACAGGAGCCGTCACAGCGATTAACCTTCAGCAAAAGTCGAAGACAGAAACAAACATTTATCATCACCCTCAGTCACCTTACTAGCTCCAATGACGCGAACAACTAGGAGTTCAGTTTTGATCGATGCCATTTTACCCAGTCAAGAACGAGTTAAGCCACCAAATAAAGTACAATGTTAAACAAAACGTACAATAAAAGTAATCATCAGCTGGCGCAATTCTGTCTTAGGTACGTCTACATTAAACCAGGTACATTTGAAAATGCTCTCCTTTTTCAAGCGTTTTCCAAAACTTTCTTGTCCACACTGAATTGTCAGAAAAAGCTACAATTATTTTACTGCTCATTTGTAAAAATGGAATAAAAGCTCAAGGAGATGGTACAGAGAGACCAGACATAATAAAGTAATCATGCTATTCTACTGGCACTATCATCTTATTTGCAAAATATCTCACCACTTACTGGTGGATCATTCCGTGTCAACTCAACCAGAGGTCCCTGGCTAAAAATGATGATTTCGATATTTTTTTTCTGGAGAAAGGAATACATGAATGAAGAAGAAAGCCAAAATGTTACATTTCATGAATGTATATTGTATATGAATGGGAATTAACCATATAGTGCCTTGAAAATGAAGATTTCAAAGAAAAGTGTGTTACAAACCAGAATCTAAAATCATATCTTTAATACTTTTTTAAATGACATGCACCCAAACTTTGAAAGAAATATATTTATGGCACTCAGATAGGTACAATCTATGCAATTGTGTTGATGGAAAAAAAATTGATACATTTCTAGTTTCAACATTATTTGATCAGATATTCCTCTTCAAAAGAAAACAGGTATCAGCTGTATGCAAAGTGACTCACATTTGTTTTTTGGACACTGAAAATGTGTACAATTTACCAATTTACTGATGGAACCGCATTAAGAACTCCACATCTCTGGGATTGAACCATATAGGGCCTTTAAAATGAAGATACTAAAATAAATGTTTGATAAAAACCCAAATCTAGAAGGATATTAAAATAGCTTTAATATTTCTTGAGATACAGGCATGCAAACTTGGGGCAAAAACCACAAGAAGTGCCTTTCCCCATGTTTTGAACCGTCACTGTTGGCATATAATGCAACAAAGATTGCTAAAGTCAACAGATTTTACCAATAGACTTACCAATCTCTGTGTAAAAATAAAATAATGATGCTGCCATCCTTCTAAAGTCATTTTTACCCTGTGTAATTTGACGCCAAATCTCAAGTGGCAATTGTCATTACTCAGTCAATACACATTCATTACATTTAATATGTTGGCAAAACTCTGACTTGGAATGACCCTGGTGCATGACAATGTCTAAACATATTTCATCATTTTCAAATACGCCCTTTTTCACAGTGTACACTCCAACACGAAAACAGCATTTTTAAATGTATCTACTTGGGACGGCATCTTCAAAAAGCTCAGTTTTGCAGGACAAAAACGCTGTCTCAGTGTGGACGGAAAGCCAAAGCGTGGAGAAAAAGCATTTTCATGTACACTTAGCCTTAGTTAATTTTCCCATAATTTCCCATAAATGTTCATCTTCCTGCATGGTAGGGTGATGGAGAACAATTTCACTACACTGTGTATAGATGCCAAAAAAGCTGCCCAGTTCTTTTGAATAATTGCTTGATGCTGGAGACAAAAGGAGATCTGGATCCAGAACCTCAGGACTAATCACACAAATGTCCCACAAACACCTTCAAATTAGCCTTTAAAATATGAGAGAAGTTAGGCTTTTTTGATCCAGGCACCAAAAATGCTTGAATCATGAAGTCTTAAGGTTAAAATTACCATTAAGTTTCCTACTCGGTGAATATCCGTCGCAAAGCATTTATTCAAAATCTGGGACTTGCCGGTGTGGCATTAGTTTCTAGAATGTTCAGCTGTTTAAAAGGTGAACGCATGTGGGGTGATATATTTCATTTCCATATATCGTAAAGTATAGTAAGCGTGTGCCAAAACAGGGTTAGGATTCTGGGCAAAGCTATGGAATGGTGTATTATAAAGACTCAGACCACCCATCGGAAGATTGAAGGTTTAAATCTTAGAGCTTCTGGACGACATTCAAAAGCTAGAAAGCAAAGTTCTTCTTTAGCATTTGGCAAGATTTCAAGAATTCATTACGGCTTAAAATCTACAGCATACATATTCATATTTACCTTTCTGGCTCTGCGGGTCATACACCTGAATCCCGAAGAGAGGTGGTCTTTCCGCCCGCATTAGTGCAACATCATTAGATGACAAATCCAGACGGAATATCGAGGCGTTCATGTAATCCGTCCAGAATATGTAATTCTGGTAATGCGCTATCCCAAATGGGTGATTCAACTCTTTCCCGCTGTACACCACCTGTGAAAAGTAGAACAGGTTTGTGAGTCACAGGGAAATATTGAGATGAACATCGAGTGGAACGGATGTGTCTGAGAACTAAAGAACCGACTCACTCATTTACTAACCGTTCTGTGGCTGCCGTTGAGGTAGATTTTCTCTATGTGGTCATAGTTGGCATCACACCAGTACATGATGCTGGAGGAATGGTCCAGGGTGAGGCCATTGGGCCACAGCATGTTGGACGTGACGAAGATCTGGCGGTGAGATCCATCCATCCATGCCTTCTCTATCCGTCCTCTACTGTCAATTAACTCATCCTCCTCCCAGTCTGTCCAATACATCCAACTAGGGAACCCAGTGAGAAATGATATATTTAAGGTCATGAAACCACCAGCTTAGACCGCCATCAATTTCCATGCTGCTCTGGACTGTTTAATGTGGATTTAATGAATGCCTCAAACTGAGTAGCTCTCTGGGAAAAGTCTTTCACTGCATCCGAAATTGCCTACTTTCTGGAGGTACTACATTTGAATTTGATGAATTCGGACATACTACATCCGCCATGTTGTTACGGTCACATGACCTATCAGCACCCGTTGCGTCGTTTCACTTCCATTCATAAATCCTCTTCCATGGCCTCACGAGATGGTAAAGTGTCCATCGAATGCGCACTTCAGAATCTTGGCAGAAGTAGTAGGTTATCCGGGGATTTTTAGACTACTGTTTTTGGAATACTATGTATTCGGACGTACTACTCTTTGGGGCTTTCCACACTTGAAATAGTTAACCCTGGGACATTCTAAACCCAGAGTAAACAGAATCCTGTGCTATCTTGCTTCACGTTTCACACTAGTCATAATTTCTGGGTATTCATAAGCTGCTGTTTCACATTGTACATTCCTAAACCCTGGGTTAATGCTCTTATTTGCATATTTGCTATGTCAGTGTCATTGATTGGATAAACGCAACATCTGTTTACATAAAAGCTGTAGTATTATGCATCCTCGTATTGTCGACTGAGTTTATACTAAATGTACATTTCGGACTATAAAGGTAAGAAAGAAATCTCTTCTTCACTCAAATAGTTTTCTGTCAGCATTCGACAATTTTACTCTCAAACGCTGAATTTACTGTTTATATACAATGTGCAGTGTTTCCGTGACTGTACAAAGTACACAAATATGTACGCGATTGGTTGTCTGTTGCTAAGCATCCAGTTTCACACTGTAGAGGGGTTAACACCCAAAAGCAGTTTCATATCCCTTGGTAAAAAGCGGTGCTAATCCTGCTTCTAAATTACAAATGTGAAACGGACCTTTACTCAGGATTAAAAGCGGTGTTTAGAACGACAATAACCCGGGGTTAAGCACAGAGTGTAAAGGCCTTTTTGGATTACAGTTTTTTTAGTAGGAAAGTATTAGATTTCTGACGCAATGTTGAAAAATCCAGCTGCTAGATGTGTTTTGGAACACTGTAACTGTTTTATAGCAAGCTGGAAGACCATTCTGGACAACAAACCAGCTAGTAGTTGGTTGTAGCAGTTCAAGGTGGTAAAGTTGGCTTTTGGAACGTTGACTAGGTTGGACCACTTAGAGGTGCAGTGTGTACATTTTAGCGGTATGTAGCGATGAGGTTGTGGATTGCAATCGCCCACCGCTCACCCCTCCCTTTCGAAGCACATAGAGAAGCTACCGTGGCTCACATAGGACAAAAATGTCGTCGTCGGAGAGAGCAGAGAGTAGCTAGCGCTCTGTAGAGAAGTTTGTCGGTTTAGGGCTACAGTAGAAACAAGGCGGCGCAAAATGGCAACTTCACTGTAAGGGGACCTGCAGTGTATGTAGATGGAAATGGCTTATTCTAAGGTAATAAAAACTTAACGGTTCATTATGTAATGTCTTTATAGATCACTGAAAACATAGTTATTTCTGTCATCTTCATAAATACTACACACTGCACCTTTAAAGTCCAACTGAAGTGTCTTGAAACAAGCAGCATTATTCAATGTGTTGACGTAATTTCCCCTGAAACATGAAGACAGGATGAGATTTATCAAACAGCCCCTCCCCTTTTTTAAAATAGCCAATATAATTTTGTTTATATCACATCTTGTTGAACTTGGTAAAGCCGCGTTTGATAGCTTATGACAGCCACAGTCTAATAGATTCCCCTTTAGATGTAATATGAAACTTTTACTAAAGCAAAACAGTGAACATAAATCATGCTGAGGATGTGTAGTTTGAGAAATGTGTAATTTATGTTGGTGTATGGCACCAGCGTTATCTCTTCTACTCATTAGTGCCATTTCTAATGGCAAGTCTGTCTAACCGTTTCTCCTCCTAATCTCCTCCACATCGCTTTAAAATATAGCATTCTGTGTAGAATTCAAATGCCTAGCGCATATGATCTGCTCTGTGCTATTGTGTCTCTAGATTGGAGCAGACTGTGTGTGCCCTATGGCGGATCGTGTGACACTAACGTAAAAACCAGACTCCATTTGCCCCATTGGAAAGCGGATTTACACTGTTTGAATTGCTCCCAATCCCCTATATAGCACACTATGTGCCATTCACCATATAAAAATAGTAATTGTGTGAACAAGTGACTGATTTCAGTCACAGCTTCAGTGTGTATTTATAGTGTAGGGGGCAGGACGCTTTAGATTTTAGAGAGCATTTGATTGGACAGAAAATCTGATGAGAAGATGAAGTGCAGAGTGATGTCATCAAAATCACTGATCTATATTGGCAGATTTTTTGGCAAAGTTTTGAATGCTTATATCTTCGAATTATGTCATTGTTTTGGAGCACACTATAACATATATTATTCTAAACGCCATTGATTTCATGGGGACTTTAATAACCTAGTACCATGTTCCAAAAACACAGCTATAATCTTAAACTGGGTTTGCTCAAAGGTGCTTTCTAGAAGACAGGTCCCGTAATATAATCCTTCAAAAGTATTGAGGACAATGTCCTCACTTAACCACCTAGAAAACCTTAAAAAAAATGGCTCTTACAATTGGATGTTATTAATAAGTCTTCATTCTTTGGGAGCCAAAACTTTTTGTTCTGCAACTCTTACAAGGTCCTATTTTTCCAAACTTCTCACATTTCCCCACATAAACGTAAAAACTGTGACACGGCCTTACGCAGCCTAACGTAACCTAACATAACATGACAGAGGGAACCGAATCCCCCCACTCATATTCAGTGACCTGTTGAATAATTCATGAGGCAGGGCTTTGAGTGACAGCACCTGCTGTGAACAGGCAAAACGGGCGAGTGATGGAGATGGAGAGCAAATGCGATCAGGACCTTGAGTCATAACAGCAAATCCTCCATCTTATCATGTTAGCACAGACAGGAAATGACATGCGTACATGGGATACGGAAGGACAGACATGGTAAAGGACAGTTTTTAGAGAGTGAAATGGGATTTGCAAGGGGAGAGATTAAGCTGGGATAGGTATTGAATATTCAGCATACCGGCAGCTAAAGCTTAAGCGGTGATCCGAAGTTCAAAAAAACTTGGACTGTTTGAAATTTTAAACCAATTTCCAGTAACACAATAGCAGATTAATTGCAGATTAAAACTGATTACTCGTAATTATTCCTAAGACTCCACGTCTTTTGCAAATTATCTAAAATTCCAAGCTGTTAAAAAACAGACAACCCAATCCAAAAACCCATTACGAGGATAAACATGTCAAGTGTACAGCGCACGGAAAGAGTCACTAATATATAAGCAGAAACTGGAACCTGCCTTTAAACTTTTAAACCTCTTATGTTAGGCTTCCCCGTTCTGCCAAGGCAGCGATTTGCAGTCATGGTCTCTCCATATTCCCTTTAAGCTTTTCCATCTGAGCAGTGACATCGAGTGAGGATGTTTGCATTAGCTCCCTTTGACATGGAACTTCTGCTACTTCCTCTCTTTGATTTAAATTAACAATAATATTGAATAAATGTATGTTTGTTAACTTTACATTTATGCATTTATTTATGCATTTGGCAGACGCTTTTATCCAAAGCGACTTACAGTGCCCTTCGTACAGGGACAATCCCCCTGGAGCAACACGGAGTAAAGTGCCTTGCTCAAGGACTCACTGGTGGTGACCACTGGGATCGAACCAGCAACCTTCTGCATATCAGTTCCATGGTTTAACCCACTGGACCACCATCTCACATAACTCGGCAACATTTTAACGTAGGTGACACCAAATAGTACCATGGTATATTTTGGTGCTTTTCCACTACATGGTAACACTTGGTAACGCTTGGTACGGCTCGGTGTGGTACGGCTCGGCTTAGCTCACTTCGCTTTTCCACTGCGTGGTACGACTTGGTTCGGCACGGCATGGCACGGCATGGCTCGCATTGGCTCGGTTTGGTTTTCCACTGCAGTTAGCTCCGCTTTAAAGTGGGTGGGATTATAGAATGATGGTTGTAATTGTGCTGCCTCGGCATGTGGATGTTTTTAACTATAAGACGAATAAGTTTGTTTCAAAGGAGGCTGATGGCAGCAAAACAAAATACAGCTAAAAACATCTTGTATTTAGAAATGTGTTTAGGGTCTCAACGGCTATATCACTGTCACAAAAACATATAATTGTAGTGACGATTCTCTCTGAACAATCAGTGATCTGCAGTATACGGCACGCTTGGAACCTCGAACGAGGTGGTACTATTTATGCGAACCGTATGAGCCATACCGAACTGCACTATGCAGTGGAAAAGCACCAAAAAGTGAGCCGTACCGAACTGTACCATGCAATGTAAAACGCAACAAAGCGAGCCGTACTGAACTTTACCATGTAGTGGAAAAGCGCCATTTGTAACCACTCCTGTTCGAACTGCCCGCTCCAAGTGGGACTCGAATCCGTATCTGCCGGCATGAGAGTCAGACGCTCTAACAAGGAGGCTAAAGGCTGCAACCTCTAGCAGCAGTCGCAAGAGCGGCTCTTGAACAATCAGTAATCTGCAGTGTACGGCACGCTTGGAACCTCAAACGAAGTGGTACTATTTATGCGAACCGTACGAGCTGTACCGAACTGCACTATGCAGTGGAAAAGCACTAAAAAGTGAGCCGTACCGAACTGTACCATGCAATGCAAACGCGCCATTTGTAACCACTCCTGTCCGAACCGCCCGCTCCAGGCGGGACTCGAACCCGGGACCGCCGGCATGAGAGTCGGACGCTCTAACAAGGAGGCTAAAGGCTGCAACCTCTAGCAGCAGTCGTTAGAGCAACTCTTGAAATCAGATGAACGAAGATGAATGAAGGTCTTATGGGTTTGGAACGACAAGAGGGTGAGAAATTAATGACAGAATTTTCATTTTTGGTTGAACTAACCCTTTTAAGCTGTAATCCGTAGGTTTTGCCTCTGTGTCACCATCTCTGTTTGTAACCTGCAACTGCAGTTATTTGCGGAGTTATCATTTGTAAGTGAGTTGTGCGTCGGCACAGCTCCTCAGCGCTGATGGATCTAATGTTTTGAAGAGTATTGCTGTCAGAAACCGCTGTGTGGAAACTCCCCCCGTGTGTGTAAGTGGTTAGAACTTACATGGAGAAAGGGTGGTTGAGGGAGGCTGATAAACTGTCAACAAACGGAGGTAAGACTGCTGAATATATGTATATCTTATTGTTGAGTGTCAGAGTGCTCCTCCCAACTTTGTCAATAAAACATAATTTAATGTTTGAAGCGGATGTCATAACATGCCAGTAGACCGGGAAGACATAAGGTCTATATTGACAATTCTTTACATCGATAAAGGTATACCATTGATATCGTTTTATCGCCCAGGCCTATGAAGTACCATAGAATTACCATGTTCCTTTAGACACAGGTTGGAGTCCAACGTATGTAAATACTGTAATAATAAACAGTCCTTTATTTTATATTTAAGCACCATGGTATTATTATCTGATACCAGGGCTTTTCTGTTAATGAAAACAGAGGGAGCACACGGCTGTTGAAATTTCTTGATGAAATCTCTAAGCGCAAAGGGCAAACATCCCCGCCTCCAGTGCACTCTAAATGGCTGGATTTCATCCAAGGCTTTAGCAGACTGAAATCCCTGCAGAAGAAGCTTTTAAATGCTGCTGTAAGCAGGAAAGGTATCATGGGCTTACCCATTTAGAGGATCCACAACAATGGCCCTGGGATGAGACATATTGCCTTCTAAAAGCGTTCTCCTGGTCTGAGAGGGCCGTTCCAGCCCGGCCACGTTGATGGTCTTTCTATAACCGTCATTTGTCCAGAACAGGCTATTACCAATCCAATCCACCGAAATACCCTCAACATTATCCAGCTCTGGAGAAAGAGAAGCAGAAATAAATTGAGAAAATGTTGTTCTTTTTGCTTGATAACATCAAAGACAGCTCAATTAATCACTGTCCTCCTCTAATTCTTCCTAGTGGAATTATGCGGTATCGACCAGTGAGCTTCCCCAACAACTGAATTGCACAAAATGTATGATAAATAACATCCCATTTGGAAAACATCGGCAACAGAAGCGCTCAAGTACAGGTGGCCTGCTTCTATAGTACCACGCCGCATGGTTGCACAGATGATTCATTGCAGAGCCAGAGCGAAAATGAGTTAGTTTGAGAATATTTAGGAGCTTTTTACACAATACAACTGCGGTAAGGCTCAACAGACTTACACAAAAGCCAACATTAATCTCTTTGAATAAAGTGTAGGGTAAGTTATGATTAGCCTACCGTCCTTGAGGATTGTTTCACGAGCGGTTCCGTCAATCTTCTGGCGTCCGATTAGGAAGCTTGTGGTGTCGGCGAAGTAGATGTAGCTACTCTCTGCATGGAAGTCCAATGCTCTGGGACTCACAAGCCCTTCGATTTGAATCAAATGTTCGTCGCCAGACTTGATATTCATATCCAGACCTCGGATAACCCCGGGTCGTCCTTTTCCGTAAAACAGGAACAGCTCATTCTTTGGTTCTGCGAAGACACGATTACCCAAGTAAACAAATGCAGTGGCGGAACGTAATAAGCCTTCTGCCACACTACTGTCAGAGCTTAATTAATTGACATAATTAGCCTCCGTTTTCAATTCAGTTCTGCAAATTAAAGCCTTTGACAAAAATGCATCCAAAGCGAGAGGCTCAAGCTAATTACATTAGCTTAATTAAAACCAGAATTAGTTCCACTGATTCGGGTTCTATCGAATCAATCATCTTTTGGTGCAAAACAGTTACATTATGTTTGTAATTGTATCTGAGTGTGTGTGTGTGTGTGTGTGTGTGTGTGTGTGTGTGTGTGTGTGTGTGTGTGTGTGTGTGTGTGTGTGTGTGTGTGTGTGTGTGTGTGTGTGTGTGTGTGTGTGTGTGTGTAAAGGGCAGTAAAATAATGGACACATATGTATGAAAGCACAATGTTTTCGAAATGCATTACTAGCTGAAATGGTGCAAACATGATGATTGCAAGTTCTGACAGTGAGATCCAGGGAGACAAAGACAATAGGATAAAGGGATAGAGGCAGCCAACAAGAACAATTGTGTTTTTATAACTTTGAATGATTCCTTTGTGTGACTCAAATGCAACCATTCTGCTGCCCTCAAAACAAATACATTCGGCCATGAGACGTGAGAATCAATGAAGTGCAATGCTGTTAACGTCCATTAGGGTAAGACAGACAGACAGAAATTTCCGTTTTGCGTGAACTACAGTACTTTAAATAACCATGTCGTAATGAAAGTTCTTGCATAATCCAGTGAATTCAATCATTTACAAATGAATGGTACTTCAACTCATTCATAACGAATCAATGAGTCTGGAATCAGTTCAAAAACAGCTTCTTCACATTATAACACTTGAGATAAATCTAAACACTCAATTGGATGAGCTACATTCAAAGCCACATGAAATAGGTGACACACTGTTTTAAATTTGTACAAGGTTACAAAATCATCAAATAAAGAATATGGCATGTACAAAAAGTTATAATCATGGTTAAGGTTAAGGGTTTAGGTAAGGGATTGAACTTTAGGTTTAGGTTAGGTTTAGTATCTTGAGATATTTTTTTATTTTAAACTTTAACTTACCACACAATTACTTAATTTTTTTTACCCTGAAGTGGAATATAAGGTGTGCCAGAATTGCACAGCACAATGGAATTTAAAAAGCAAACGTAAGTCACGAAATCAAGCGACAACACAACGGAAATGCTCCCGACCATTATGCTGCGTTCACACCGAACGTGACTTGAGCATCTGAAGTGAGTGTGTTATCTGAAGTTTCCATGTTAAGTCAATGTAAAGACACGTTGACGCACGTCTGGAGGTCCTGCGGTGTGATAGATGCGTTTAGTGCGGAGCGATGGACGCGATTTCGCCTCATTTGCGTTTCCAGTTCGCACTAAAGAGGCGAATTGAGTGTCTTGCGCGAGTGATTTTATTTGGTGCTTTTTGTGCATTCACGCGTTTGAAGCGAATTCGCGTCTGACGCCTGGGTTGAAAAATCTGAACTTTGGCTTCTGTTTGTGCCGCGTTGACCAATCAGGAGCCTGCTTGCTGCTGTCATGTGGTGAAGTGGCGTGATAAACGGGGGCAGGTCACTCATTCAAAACAGTGGCTGTGTTTAAGGACTCGGCACTTAATCTGGACTGAAAGACTGAAGGACGTTGGCGTATTATTGCATTTTTATGGTATGACAATGATGAAAATTGTTGTTGCTGTTCTGTCCTGCGTTTAATTAAAAAAAAGTCAGTCATTCAACATGGAGGAACAACTGATATTGTCAGTGAGTAATCATACAAAGCTATATGCGCGCGGGACAGGCAGAAGTACCGCTGAAAGCGGCCGACATCCAGGTGAGCTCCGGGAGCGTCTCGAACGCGCGTCTATTCCAATCCATCCGAATACGTGCGAGTGGATTCAAAATGTTCAAGCATCCAACTAGACACAATAGAAGAGAATTTGTGAACGGTGTGAACGCAGCATTAGGTGGCTCTCGGAGCACTTTAAAGTTACTTTGCCTTGCCACTGTTCTAGAGTTGGCAGTCTTACAAAGATATCAATACCACGATTCGTTTTAACAATATACCATTGTATATCGACATGAAATTTTAATTCAAACCTACATGCATTATAGCTGCATATTTATACTCGAGAACGCTTTGACGTGCTATCACGGCGCATGATGCCTAAGTTCAAATGATGTTCGAATTCTAAAGCTTGTAGGTTCCTATTAGTAAGACTGACTTAATTTTCATTTTTGGGTGAACTAACCCTTTATGTCATTAATTACTCAACCTCATGTCGTTCGACACCCGTAAGACATTCGTTCATATTTGGAACATAAAATGAAGATATTTTTGTTGAAAGCTGATGGCTGAGAAAGGCCTCCATTGACATTCAGTACATTTACACTCACAAGACCCGTAAAAGGCACTAAAAACTTCATTACAAAGTCCATCTCACTACAGTGGCTCTACAATAATTTTACGAAGCGACGACAATAATTTTTGTGCGAAAAAAAAAATCAAAATAACGACTTTATTCTACAAGTTCTTGTCTTCCTTGTTGGCCTCTGCCGTGAACTCACGAAGCACCACGACGCATGCGCGAGAATATGACACAGATCCGGCATTCGGACACATGACCCAGAAGCGAGGAGGAGATTTGTTTACAAGCAGAGGAAGACGCGCCGTATCTAAGCTGTTGAATTCTACATTGATCGTGCTTTAGGTCTCGGCGTAGTGCTCAAAATGGGCATTTCATGGATTCCCGAACGCCGGTGCTACGTCATATTCTCGCGCATGCGTCGTAGAGGCCAACAAGGAAGACAAGAACTTGTAGAATAAAGTCGTTATTTTTATTTATTTTTTCCGCACAAAAACTATTATCGTCGCTTCGTAAAATTATTGAGCCACTGTAGTGAGATGGACTTTGTAACGACGTTTTTAGTGCCTTTTATGGGTCTTGTGAGTGTAAATGTACTGAATGTCAATGGAGGCCTTTCTCAGCCATCAGCTTTCAACAAAAATATCTTCATTTGTGTTCCGAAGATGAACGAATGTCTTACGGGTGTCGAACGACATGAGGGTGAGTAATTAATGACAGAATTTTCATTTTTGGGTGAACTAACCCTTTAATACAGGTGACATTTTGGCAATACCTCCCTTGTATTTACAGTAAACAATTATTTTCAGGAAAAAATTACTGTAATTCACATAAAGGGTTTTTTCATGTTCCAAATTGTGTACTGTACATACATGGAGGTATTGGCACAATTTCACTTGGTCACCAGCAATGTGCTATAACCTTTGGAACATGAAAAAAAACGTTTTGTTGTGGCTTTATTCCGTTGTGTTGTGAACTTATGTTTGCTTTTTAAATTTTGTTGTGTTGTGCACCACTGGGCCACTGTAGGAGTTAGGCTTCCATAGCATAAATAATCGTAGATATAGTCGATTTTGTAGAACTCGCAGTAAAAATATCATCTTTCAAATGAAAACTCATGCATAGTGATCTAATAGTCGTTCATGTGCAAGCAGGGTTTGTGCGCTATTTTGGTTTTTGTCATCTATGTTGGGCCTCAATCATGGAACACGAGCAGGACATTATATTGTCACAATGTAAAAACATAGTTAAAAAAGTATGACATTTCACACTGAAATTCATTCTGCTCTTGTTTCGCGAATAACTGATTCTAGCAGCACAATTTCAGTACAATTTAGTCCAAAACCATTCAAATGCAACTACGAATTATTACGACTAATTAGGCCATTTTGGACATACAGTTGGTTGACTGATATAGAAATCAAAGCAAATTTACGACGTGACGGTATTTTGGGATTTTCACCACACAACGCAATTTGTACACTACGTTAAAATTGTAGGTAATATATTTAAGATGCCAGATGATTTACAATTTTTGTTTTACGACTTAAAGTGGTCTGCCATCTGAAATTCGAGAAAAACGTTACAAAATCTTCTGATGTAAACACACACACATTCTCTGATAGTCAATGATCCTGATGCCAAGAGACAAAACATATCAATTTCCCATGCATTCCGCCCTAATGTGCTGAACGTGCGCTATTAATCACAGAAACGTGTCCATTCTTCAGCATCTTGGGCCTATATAAATTTGGTCATAAATTTCCATTTCGACAAACCCACAAGGGCCATCCATCTGATATATGGCTTTAGATAGCAGCACCCTTTCCTTTGGGAATACCCCTAAAACCATTTACATGAGAAACCCGTCTCACAGATGCTAATCAGACACCTAGAAGCTACAAGAGGATGAGAGAGGAAAGAGAAATTGGCTTTTTGTGACCCTCACTTTTGCAGGACTTCCCGTCGCTGGCAAGGACGTGGCCGGTCCGGCAGCGGCACAGGCGTGATTTGTAGTTGTGGCTCAGTAGACAGATATGCGAACATCCACCTTTTCTTCCGTGTGGGTCAGGGCTGCACGCGTGAGTCCTGACTGAAAAAAGAGAAAGGTCAGCATCAAGGAGCTAGCATCGCGAAATATCAGTTCAACCACATATGCTACATACCAAATTTGAAATAATAAAAGACAACGAATGAATAGAGGAAATTAAAATAGGCTTATAATCTTTTAAAATGGAGAAGAAAACATTTCCCATATTGGTTGACGTCGAAGATTATGTCTGATTAAACTGATTTAACAGTATTTTGACACAAATTCATTGGTTACTTTGCAATACGGCTAAATGCCAATACAAAATTTAGCCCAGTTTTTTTTCACTGTTTAAGGATGATAAAATGATTAGAACGTTGCACACTCAGCAGGGAAAAAAAAATAAATATGATACTTAAAATAATGGCAAATTGCTAAATATTAAAGGTCAACTAAGGGGGCATTCCATAAAAACGTTTACCAAAAATGGAAAACTTGCGTTTACTAAAGCGTCTGCGTCAACGCTTCTCCTTTACTTTGAATGGGTGACGTTATGCTTTGCCGAACTGAATTGTGGGTTCCGTTGCGTTGCGTCACTGGCATTGCTCGTGGACGAAGTGAAAAGTTATTCAGCCGTCAGCCAATCAGATCGCCTATGCAAATACCCTAACGCAGACGCTAGCCAATTGCCGGAAAAGTAATATGGTTGGCTGTTGTCACTATGACGGTCATGTCAGCGCCAAGCGGCAACCTCCCCCAGATTCTCTTGAAGCCAATACGGAAGTGACTTAAACTGCAATTCATCGACTGGCCGCTAGGGACAGACTCCAGAAGGAGCAGAATCTCATTGTTCCCCATGTTAAAACACCCAACTTTACAGCAGAAAAAAAACATGTTTACAGCCTGGTACAAATTGTGGTTTTTGTCTATATAGCTAATTATGCTCTGTGAGGGGGGTGAATTTTTTTATAACTCATTCGTTTACATTATATAAAGCCTTAAAGTTCTGCTTAATTAAGGGCGTGGCCACTTTGAGTGACAGGTGGATAGCCGTTTGTCTGCTGTCTGTTAGTCATCACGTCACCTCAGTTCCAGCCACGTCCCGCCTCTTTGCCAACTTTGAGGCTTCAAAACTGCTCTTCAGAACCCTATGGGTGACGTCACGGACACTACGTCCATATTTTTTTTACAGTCTATGGTCAGCGCCAAGCTTCACACACGCCCTGAAGTGTTTCTGAACCACCCATAGACCTCCGTAGTGTAAACAGTGCAGTTCTACGGCAGAACGGCGGCTCACCATTGGCTAGCTTCTGCGTCAGCATCACATACGCGCTTCGTGGTGCTCACGTGAACAGCAACGACCAATGATAAGCTGGCGTTCTGACATAGAGCTTTGAAAGTGCTGCACTGTGTTTACTACGACAACAGCGGAGGAGAATGACAGACGAGAAGAGATTGCTGAATAAATCTCTTCAAATTGCACAAAGAGTATTCTCGCCGCTTCATAAAATTAGGGCTATTTTAACGATTTCTTTACTACCTTTCTGGGCCTTGAAAGTGGTAAATAAATTGCTGTCTATGGAGGTCAGAGATCTCTCGGATTTCATCAAAAATATAATTTGTGTTCCGAAGATGAACCGGTCATCTTACGGGTTTGGAGCGACATGAGGGTGAGTAATTAATGACAGAATTTTCATTTTTGGGTGAACTAAAACTTTGGGTGAACTTTTAAATCAGGGTGATTGCTGATTATATTAGTTATGCTCCGACGACAAGTTTACCTGTAGGTTGAGCCAGTCTGTGATAAACTCGGACGGCTCTGGCACTTTCCAAAGTGGCGATGGTGTTCATGTCACTGCTGTTAAAGCGATTTATCCTAAATATGTCCACTTTGCTCTCTCTGGAGGGTTCAGAGCATGTCGCAAACAAGTAATCTTCAAAGAGCGCTAATCCGAAAAGGTGCGACACCTGGAGAGAGAAACACAGGAATGGGGAAAGAGAAAGACTCATCTAGAGGCCATGGCACCTCTTCGACTTAATTCTGAACATGACACAAATACGTCTGCTTAAATTCGCTTCTTTAATCCATCCAGCCATAGACGTTCGCTGAATAAACAGCAGCCCTGACAGACACCAGTTGAAATATGCAGGGATCTTTGATGTCACATCTGTGCTACAAATTACCGACGGGTACCGTTGAGGCTTTGATTTCGAGGAGAAAGACTGACATGAAAAACAAATGAGTTAGAGGTAGAAGAGTTCATTTCAGGTTATCTTTCAGTGCCAGCTCTGAGAAAAAAAGTACCAATATAGCCTCCAATAGAGGTCCCAGGGAATATGCTAGAGCTGAACCTCGCAGGAAATGGATGAACAAATCAATAAAAAAATAGCACACAAAAGAGTTGCAGTGTGAATCGAGGACTCGGCAAGGTCAAAACAACCCGATGCTCATCCAGGCTAACGGTTCTGACAGGGGACAATGAGACAGTTACAGAAATGTCAAGGAAAGCATGCCCTCCATGCGACCAATTGACATAAATGGACACAGTTTGGCTGCATGCTTCCTGTGATTTCACAAGTAGGATGTTGACCCTGGGACAGTTTTCCTACTAAGAACTATTCATTGGATTTGACAAAGTTTGGGAGGTTAGTGGCATAATATCTTTGAAAGATTACTCCAGTCTTAAGTGTCACATGACCCTTGAGAAATCATTCTAATATGAAGATATGCTGCTTAAGAAACATTTCTTAATATCATCAATGCTTAACATTTTTTATGGAAAAGCAGTTTTCTTTGATGAATATGAAATTCAAAAGAACAGTACCAGGAACTTTTTTTTACAGGAACTTTTTTTCCCCCAGACCTGCTACTGTCTGCGTTTCCACTGCGGTCTAAAGTACCGTGAAGATTAGGCAAATTAGTCCAGTGACTAATTTATGACTGCTTGCGACTGAGATTCAAGCTTTGCTGCTTTTGCTGGTTATGTATTGGTTTACTAAAGAGGTAATTAACAAAACGGCGGAAAAGAGACAAGCACTGATACTAAGGGTGTACTCACACTAGGCACGGTTGCCTTGTACCGTGCCCGAGCGCGATTATCCCCCCTCCCCACTCCCCCGCTGGCCTGCACTCACATTGTACTTAACGTACCGGGCCGGAGCACGCTTAAGTCATTCACGATGCAACTTTTTGTTTTGAAGAAGACAGGAAGAAAAGCGCTTTCGCTAATACATTTATCATTTATGCCGCACTGCGATTTTCACTTGATTGAACTGCACGTATCAGAAGATTATTACGGAGGCAGCTGACTTTGATGGAGGGGTTTGCAGCTTTACCCGCAAACTTCAATTCATGTTCATCAATAAGGTTAGAACCAGAACCATTATAAACCTAAATATAATTGAATTAATTGAAAAGTGTATCCAAGTAGTAATAGTTTGGTGTTTGCTATCGTAATGATAGCACACAGCTGTTCCATGATCCGGCGCGGTTAGCGCTCACACTGCATGCGAACCGCGCCCGAGTCCAACTGAACCGTGCTCTGGCCCACCTCTTCCAAGCGGGCCAGGGCCGGCTAATCGAGCCGCGCCCGGGCACGGTTCGGAGCACTCACACTAGTCAAACGAACCGCGCTTTGGTGGTCAAACGCACTCGGGCACGGTTCAAACTGGCTAGTGTGAGTACACCCTAAAGCGTATTCTGAATTTAAAATAAGACAACGTATGTTATCAGCCATTAAGGACATTGACCGTGAGATGGCTGAGACGAACGCGCGCCATCGGACAGAAAGAGCAAGACTGAAATTGCTGAACGCAGAACGATCCTCACAAAAGACTTGAAAATGCCGGTTGAAATAAAATGCTGCGTGAGCTCAACCAATCAGCATGTTCAGCGCCCAAGTCCCACCCCCGAAAAGTTCCTGAACTTTGAAAAAGTACTACCTCGCAAGCAGGGACTTTCGGAGGGGGAGATTTTTACCCGGAACTTCATTTAGACCCCGGTTCCTGCGGTCAAAACACACTGAGTACCACCCCAAAGTCCCTAGTTCCTGGGGAAAGTTCCTGCGGTGGAAACACGGCTTAACATTATAAATGTCTTTACTGTCACTTTATCAATTTAATGCATTCTAGTTGAATAAAAATATAAATTTGTTTACTAAAATAATCGAATCTGATCGAATCTAATCGAATAAAAATTTGACTATGCAAGACTAACGGTGCGTCCCAATTCGCATACAAAATAGTATTCGAAAATAGAATTTGTGCGTTTATGTATGGATTCTCATGTTAAACATGGCCAAAATTTCAAAACACGAGTTGGACTTATGACGAAGTATTTCTGTTCCAAATACACTCCTTCAGGATTTGAATATGTTTCGTTTATTTTTTTCAGATTATTTTGGTTGTGAGGGAAAAATAACCTTGTTCAGCTTCCCAAATAACCCAGCATTAAGGGGACAGTGGATTCAGTTTGTTTTTTCAGGAGCAGCAACCGAGTTCTGCAAGTGTTTGTTTGTTCCCGGTCATGGGTCGAAACAGCAGGCGGTGAGTGAAAGTCCATCAAATGTCTGTGTTTTGTTGGCAATCGGAGCGTAAGTGCATATAATGTCAACAACACGAATGTATAGTGAATCGAAAGTAATCCAGGTATAATGCCATGATGTATTGTGTGTGTGTGCTCATGACTCTTTAGCTCCGCCCACTGCACGCCTCCATGAGCTCGGCTGTTTTCGGAAAGAATCGGTACAGCGTATCTGTCTTTTATAAATATGATAAAACTAAAGACTCTTCAGAGATATGAAGGATGCAATACTACTCTATAGGTACTCAAGATTAACATGAGATTGGCAGAAACTGTGTGTGTGTTATGTACCCTTTAATATTATCCACATTATATTTGATCTGCAACAGCATTTTAAACTTTTGTAAAGATACGTTTGGCCATTAACTTAAATGCATTAAATGCATCATTATATTCAAATTTAAAACACATGAGGAGAGTCTCTGCATAAAAGACCCACGACTGGCAGATCAACATGCTACTACATTTCTCTCCGATACGGTAGGAAATTAAATTCAATTGAACGTGGAGGATTTTAACCGTGACAAGATGATTGACAAGGCAGTTTAAACGGTGACAGGTTGCATGTAACCAAGCGATAGAGCTGTCTGTTAAAGATGACAAAGTAGCATGTCCCAAAGCTTGCCTATTCTGCTACACACTCAAAAGCATGTACGTTTTCTTCACAAAAAGAGTATATACTTTTAGGTCGTAGTATAAGTAGGCGAATTGCATGGGCGTCAGTTTGGTTTGAAATGTGCTGGGGACAGAGACGCATTCAGAAGTGCATTTTCAGGAGTGCTGGGTACATGATGCATTACTTTTTTTCCTCTTTAGCGCAGGTCGTGTTTTGAAAGATGTCCTGTAGCTTACTAATGTAAATAAATAAAAATGTCAGCTGAGAGACATATTGCGGATCTTATAGCCTATCTTACTCATGCCGACGAAAGCGCCCCGCGAATTCTTTAATATTTTTCATTTTTGCAATTTTTTTTACCACTTCGTTATCAGAGTCCCACTGGAGCCCGTGTTTTTTTTATTTATCCTCCCTATTACACATTAGTTGCAGCCATTAAAATAGTTCAGTTTTGTTTTTAATGTCAAAGTAGTTATATTTCGTTTTGTTTCTTTATTAAGTTAATTTAGAAAAATGTTTGAAGCATTTTTTTGTTTGTTAAACTAAAGTTTTTGCGTTTTAAAGTGACGAGCAAGCGGCCAGCGGCCGACAGTGAGTTAACCCAATGCTTTAGCCTTTGAAATCAACACTTGACTTGTCTTGCTTATAAAATCCATATAAACACTTAAAGCATCGTTTAAACGTTTAGCCTACTATCACCACCATCACAGTAAAAAGGCATTTTTGACAAGATGAGGCAGGCAGATCGCAACAGCGCGCGCAAACAAAACGGGCTATACAATCTAAACAAATAATTAAAAAAACATGCTGGTTGTCTTACCTTAGGCTACACCTCTCCGCGAAATGAATATAAATCCAATCTTCAATTCCCGTGCTATATGCACATTTAATGGAGTTCATGTCAACGAAAGCAACAGATATGAGCATCTTATTCATCAGCTCATTTCAACATCAAAGTCCGCATTATGAGAACGAGCGACCTAAACACTGGTAAGAGCCTTTAGTCTCATTAGTTTTAATGAAGATGATTGTGCTTTTGAGCATCTTAGTTTATTTTCAGTTTCACTTGTGGCAGTTTGCGTGTTGGCTCGCTTTACTCATTTGTAGATGCGTGTTGCATAGCGCCGTCCTATAGCCTAAAAAGGCCCGAAGCCCGGCCCGCGTCTGAGGTAGGCTATGACTGGAAAATTGGCCCGAAGCCCGGCCCTAGGGGCGTAAAAAAGTCGGGGCCCGTCGGGCTCGGGCAGAAATGTAGGGCTCTACTTTGAGTAAGGCTGAAAGCGTCTTTCTTTTTAATACATTTCTTGAATGTCTTAATTACAGTAGGCCTATAGATAGTTATGATATTTGTGGCTGCACCGGGGTCCGTCATTACGCTAATCATGAGCGGTCCATGGCACCTGCTACCCATGGCTGTTAAGAAATGTAGGCTACATCAATACATTACAACAATTTCGTGCTATGGGCACTGCCACTGATACAGGCAGCGGAAGAGCCTGTTTTACGGAGCTTGCTTCTGCTTTTCAAACATTTTTACGACAAAAGATGTCGTTAAAACGACATAAGATATCGTTATTACGACACAATTGAGTGGAAAAAATTATATGTTTGTGGCAGCAATGCTTCACCATAAAATTGGTTTAAAAAAAAAAAAAAGTGGTGGATGCAAAAGGACTCATGACGAAATCTGGTGGGTACGCGTCCCCCCCGTCCCCCCCCGAAATCGACGCCTATGGCGAATTGGGACGCAGCATAAATTGAGGGTTATGGGTAGGGTTGAAAGGAAAGTTGTTCCAGGACCACCAAAGGATTGGTGAATTCACAGTCACCTCAGTTGCATTTAAAAATGAAAGCCAATAACTCATCAACAGTGAAAGCAAATCCAAACACTTAAAAAGCCCAAGCTGAGCCAATAGCACCCCAAGTGAGACGTTGAGTGGATGTCAATACTTAACATAAAAAACGACTGAAATTGATACAAATGCTGTTCTTCAACTACAGTAATCAATCAAAACATCCCGTAAACCATGAACACCTGCACACCTGCTTTCCAAAAGGGATGCGAGGAATTTGTCAAAAACTTTCCTAAGTATAGAATCTGGATATTAGTTAATACCAGATGTCTCATAAAGCTGATAAACAGCCACGGATGAATTATCTATTGTTTTTTGAGAAAAATGCAAGCGTTTGACACTGCCCTTGGCCCGTTCTATGAACTATGGATGAAATTTATACTGAATTTATGAAGCTATGAATTTTGTATCACCATACTTTTAGGCCCGTTCAAGGGGCGAGGGAGATAGGCCAAACTTTATAGCCTTCGAAATAAACTGCTTTAAGAGTTATTCAAAGGAGCATCATCTATCACAGCTTTACTGCTGACTATTAAGGCCGTAAAAAAATACACAGGAACTTTTTCCTATATACTGTAGTTTAGTTGTTTAGAGGTCACGCTTCTTTGTAGGTTTGGAACTGTTGGAACAGCATAAACAAGCTAGTTGGGGATTCGCACCCCAGCGACAACACATGTTGGTCTTGAAGATCTTAGAAGAAACCAAGATGGGGAACGTCTTACCGAGTTGCCTTGGATGATCGCGTGTCTGTTCTTGCCATTGTAATCCACAACTTCGATTAAATCCAGATAAGCGTCCGCCCAGTAGACGAGCTTCTTGACCAAATCCAATGTCACGGCGGTCGGCTGTTCGGTTTTATACTCCACTATCCTGGTACGGTTGGTGCCGTCCATGTTGCAGCGCTCCACCTTGGCTATTGTCCCGTAGTCCGTGAAGAACAGTTTTCTAGGGGGGGAGAACACATCGGGTTTTAAACCGGATTCCACAACCTGCCTGACATAAAAGAAATCAAAAGTCAAGGCCATTTAAGATTTAATCAATCAGTGTGTCAAAGACACAAAAGTGTTTTGTAAGAGCAGACCGCTCACAGTAGCAACAGCACAGTTAAAGCGGGCCACTCTGAGCAAGAGCTGAATGAATGGGCCGCAGTATGGTATTTCTTTTTATGCTAACACATACTGACAGTGGAGTAAAAGAGGGGGAGGTCATCCGCATTATTCCGCATGAAAATTGTGGCACAGAAACCGTCCTCATCGACTGAAAGCGACAAACTGCTCCCAACAGCATGCACAACTCTGCACTGCATACAAATGAATGTTTACCAAGAGACCAAAGAGTTTCTCACGTCACAGAAGTGTAGATGACTCGGCATCAGATAAGGATGATTTATTCACGCCTATGAAAAATGTAATCGAGAGTCTCCTCTGTGATCGCTTTAAGATAGCTGAATATCTATGTATAGGTCAATGAATTATGAACGATTTGTTTGGAGAGGGTTCTAAAAGGTCATTATATTGAGTGTGATTCGCCTTTCTAGATGGAAAACCTCTTTCAGTTGGCCAGTTAGACTTCAGTGACCGGTATGACCTTGATGATAGTATTTAATCTCACAATACTTTGTTACTTTGGTTGGAAATTCAAAGGCATCTTGTTTATATACTACTAATACTAATACTAATACTACTACTACTACTACTAATAATAATAATAATAATAATAATAATAATAATAATAATATAAACTCTTAATTGTATTTAAAATAGTATTATTATTAAACTATTATATTATTATTAACTTTATTTAATTTGTATTTAATTAATTTACGTAATACATTCCATTGACATTAAATGATTACGGTATTGCAATAATAATAATAATAATAATTATTATTATATTAGTATATATAGTATATTTTAGTATCAGTATATATGTGACCCTGGACCACAAAACCAGTCATAAGTCTCACGGGTATATTTGTGGCAATAGCCAACAATACATTGTATGGGTCAAAATTACAGATTTTTCTTTTATGCCAATAATCATTAGGATATTAAGTAAAGATCATGAAGATATTTTGTAAATGTCCTACCGTAAATATATCAAAAATGTATTATTAGAAGTAATATGCATTGCTAATGACTTTATTTGGACAACTTTAAAGGAAATGTTCTCAATATTTAGACTTTTTTGCATCTTCAAATTCCAAATTTCTTTCAAATAGTTCAAATATTGTCCTATCCTAACAAACCATACATCAATGGAAAGCTTATTTATTCAGTTTTCAGGTGAAAAATTGCCCCTTATGACTGGTTTTATGGTCCAGGGTCACATATACACTCTAAAAAAAAAAAGGTTCTATATGGCACCAAAAATGGTTCTTCGTCGTAATCATAGGGGAACCATTTTTGGTGCTATATAGCACCATATCTTAGCATGTTCTGTTTATGGTAGCGGTGCTATATAGCACCATAGTCAAAGAACCGGCGAAGAACCTCTGAAGAACCACTGAAGAACCAAAATTGGTGCTATATAGCACTTAAAAAGGTTCCCCTATGATTACGAACCAAGAACCATTTTTGGTGCCATATAGAACCTTTTTTTTTTAGAGTGTATATATATTCTTGTTTTCAGCGCAAAGGTTCCTTCCTACCATCTCATGTATACTGTTAATGGCCAGCCCTAAAAAGACCTAATGGTAGTCTTAGTGATCATACCCCATGATGGGATCCAGCGCTAGGCCTTTTGGGTTCTGGATGTCCAGGTCAATGATGGTGACACATGCATCTCCCTGTTCGCTGCACACAAATATCCGGTCGTTCACTCTGTCTATGAAGTAGAAGTTTCCTGTTAACCAGTCGATGGCCATATGCTCCACATCTACATGGGAGAAACAATTCATTTTTAGACATGGGACATCAGAGCACCAGCAAAGTCTGCAAGCCAAGATAGAAATAATTAAAAATTCATGCATGCTTCAAAGAAGCAACAACTGACATTCAGCGACTTGACATGTACACTTGACACACTTAACCTTCTGACATTAAACACTTCATTAGCAGATCATTAAACACTTCAAGAGGTAAAAAGAAAGAGAAGCTAATGAGAATTTATATGGACATTAGAAACAAAACACTCACGTTCATAAAAACTTCAAAGGATATTCGTTTGCACTTGCTCTGAATAAAACATCAAAGTTACAAGACATTCCTTAATTTGCACTTTGAGAATAAAGTGGGTACTCACTTTGTAGGTTGTGACCTATCCGTATCTCATGTATTTCTGAAAACCCTTTGAGTTTGGTCATGCGGGCACACCACAGTTGACCTGTGTCCTGCGCCAATGAGAGCCAACAGAGTGACTCTTCTCTATAAATAAAGTCCAATATTTGAGTCCCGTTTGTCTCCATGGACTTGAGATTTGGCATAGATGATCCATTGAGGTAAACAACTGATATAGAATTCATATTTGTTGTCAACAGAACTGGAGGTTTATCGCCAGGATCTGAAAGAGGGAACAAAATGCATAGAGGTCCTTAGAGGTATTCGTATAATAAATGTTTCCTGTGAATATATAAATTAAGCGATTATTTATGATAACCATATTTAAGCACACGTCATGTTAGGCAATTTCGGTACTGTGGACATGTAGAAAATAAATTCAGAAATAAATAAAATGAATTCTGTTATTTTTGAACCATCAACTTTGTGTCATTACACAAACCATGTATTATGAATGTTATTTTAAATTTTTAAATTTCTGGATTTTTTTTTTTTTTTTATGTTTCACAATTAAATACTTTCAACTTTCTGCATAATTTGACAAAATTACAGCTTGATAACAAATTACTTCACATGTGAAATAAACTTTGATTTGTCTCATATTAACTCTTAATTATATTTTGTTAATTAAATAGTCGGTCCCACTTTAAATTAGGTGGCCTGAACTACTACTTACATTAAAAATAAGTACAATGTACTTATTGTGTTCATATTGTATTGCAAAACACTTTTGCTGATATTGAGGTGGGATACGGGTAAAGTTAGGGACAGGTGTGGTAGTATGAGTAAATTTAAGGGTAAGGTTAGGGGCAGGTGTGGTGGTATGGGTAAGTTTAAGGGTAGGGTTAGGGACAGGTGTGGTGGTATGGGTAAGTTTAAGGGTAAGGTTAGGGACAGGTTTGGTGGTATGGGTAAGTTTAAGGGTAAAGTTAGGGACAGGTGTGGTGGTATGGGTAAGTTTAAGGGTAGGGTTAGGGACAGGTGTGGTAGTATGAGTGAATTTAAGGGTAAGGTTAGGGGCAGGTGTGGTGGTATGGGTAAGTTTAAGGGTAGGGTTAGGGACAGGTGTGGTGGTATGGGTAAGTTTAAGGGTAAGGTTAGGGACAGGTGTGGTGGTATGGGTAAGTTTAAGGGTAAGGTTAGGGACAGGTGTGGTGGTATGGGCAAGTTTAAGGGTAAAGTTAGGGACAGGTGCGGTGGTATGGCTAAGTTTAAGGGTAAGGTTAGGGACAGGTGTGGTGGTATGGGCAAGTTTAAGGGTAAAGTTAGGGACAGGTGTGGTAGTATGAGTAAGTTTAAGGGTAAAGTTAGGGACAGGTGTGTTGGTATGGGTAAGTTTAAGGGTAGGGTAAGGGACAGGGACAGGTGTGTTGGTATGGGTAAGTTTAAGGGTAGGGTTAGGGACAGGTGTGGTGGTATGGGTAAGTTTAAGGGTAGGGTTGGGGACAGGTGTGGTGGTATGAGTAAGTTTAAGGGTAAAGTTAGGGACAGGTGTGGTGGTATGGGTAAGTTTAAGGGTAGGGTTAGGGACAGGTGTGGTGGTATGAGTAAGTTTAAGGGTAAAGTTAGGGACAGGTGTGGTGGTATGGGTAAGTTTAAGGGTAGGGTAAGGGACAGGTGTGGTGGTATGGGTAAGTTTAAGGGTAGGGTAAGGGACAGGTGTGGTGGTATGAGTAAGTTTAAGGGTAGGGTTAGGGACAGGTGTGGTGGTATGGGTAAGTTTAAGGGTAGGGTAAGGGACAGGTGTGGTGGTATGGGTAAGTTTAAGGGTAGGGTTAGGGACAGGTGTGGTGGTATGGGTAAGTTTAAGGGTAGGGTTAGGGACAGGTGTGGTGGTATGAGTAAGTTTTAGGGTAAAGTTAGGGACAGGTGTGGTGGTATGGGTAAGTTTAAGGGTAGGGTAAGGGACAGGTGTGGTGGTATGGGTAAGTTTAAGGGTAGGGTTAGGGACAGGTGTGGTGGTATGAGTAAGTTTAAGGGTAAAGTTAGGGACAGGTGTGGTGGTATGGGTAAGTTTAAGGGTAGGGTAAGGGACAGGTGTGGTGGTATGGGTAAGTTTAAGGGTAGGGTAAGGGACAGGTGTGGTGGTATGAGTAAGTTTTAGGGTAAAGTTAGGGACAGATCTGGAAGTATGGGTAAGTTTAAGGTTAAAGTTAGGGAGAGATGTGGTAGTATGGGTAAGTTTAAGCGTAGGGTTAGGGACAGGTGTGGTAGTATGAGTAAGTTTAAGGTTAAAGTTAGGGACAGGTGAGGTAGTATGAGTAAGTTTAAGGGTAAGGTTAGGGACAGATCTGGAAGTATGAGTAAGTTTAGGGGTAAATTTAGGGACAGGTGTGGTAGTATGAGTAAGTTTAAGGGTAAAGTTAGGGACAGGTGTGGAAGCATGGGTAAGTTTAAGGGTAATGTTAAGGACAGGTGTGGTGGTATGGGTAAGTTTAAGGGTAAAGGTAGGGACAGGTGTGGTAGTATGAGTAAGTTTAAGGGTAGGGTTAGGGACAGGTGTGGTGGTATGGGTCAGTTTAAGGGTAATGTTAGGGACAGGTGTGGTAGTATGAGTAAGTTTAAGGTTAGGGTAAGGGACAGGTGTGGTGGCATGGGTCAGTTTAAGGGTAATGTTAGGGACAGGTGTGGTGGTGTGTAAGGGAAGTGTCAGCAATGTAATTATAGATGTAATTAAAGAAAAATTGCAGACAGATGTAATTACAAGCAGGTATTTTTTTAAATGTAAGTACTATGTAAAAACATGTATGTACGTGCATTGTATCAAATTATTAATTTAAATGTTAGTACATAGTATATAAAATGGGTCCAAATTTTCTAGCAATATGACTAAAAGTGTACCTATTTCACACTATATTATTATTAAGTGACAAGTAAAACTCATAAAAATCTGCCCCGGGACATACATGTGCATGTAGCTGAATAAAGATCCAAAACACCCATTTCAAATATCATTATTTAGGTGTTACATAAACATAAATTAACATTTACATACATTTTGCTTACCTATATAGAACATAAAACGCAGGTTATTAAGGAGCTCACAATTGCTGCGACACAAATTGTGCAAACGTAAACTTTGTGATCATCTTGTGTGTGTGTTTTTTTTCCTTCTTTCACACTAATGAACAGACACCATGAAGTGCAATTAACTGTGAGCATGTAATCATCTCTAAATTTGATAGACAGTTGCGGGTCAGGTTGGATGGGCTCTGATTGACTTTCCATTAAGACCTCCCCTGTTTATCTCTCCCACGGCTCTGTCGTAGGCCAGCTTGCCGGTGGCCATTTGCATATTGATGACAATAAGTGTAACTGACACTCGTATCAGGCGAATGACAGTGTCATCCATAGTAATATGCCTGGATGATCGCCACTGTGATCAGGCTACTCTGCTGGGGCTTTCCTGTTCAATCAAATGTCCCAGGAGGCATTGTGTTTACCCATCTAGTCTAGCTCTTAAAATGTTAAGACAACTATAATTTAAATGGTGAGTAAAATGTCAAGTGTGGAGTTTGTTGACCTTTCTTTGTTTTCAATACTAGACACTTATTCTCTGGTGGGTGTTGCTTAGAGAAGATATTCACTGTAGTAACTTCCATGTTATTATTATGTGCCAGTACTTGTATTATGGCCCAATCCCATTTCTACCCCTTACCCCTACCCATTCACGTGAAGGGGTAGGGGTGTCTCGATTCTCTTTTGGTTGGAGTGGTAGGGGTGGGGGGAAAGGCAAGATAGCCCTTCAAAAGAAGATCTTTCGGGACCCAACTTCAAACGAAGGGGTATGAGAAATTTCCCTGGACACACCAGGTACAGTGGCAACATGTAGGGCCCTATGATTTCCAAGATGTGGAAAACACGAACGGAATCATGGAATCCAGTCATAAAAATGGTTAGTTTCAGTCGTTTATCCACGGCTATGACCGCTTCACCCAACGGTTCTCTGTATCACTGCACAACACCCTTAGCAACCACTCTTAGCAACGTAAACATATGTTTGTTCTCATTGAAGCTTGTATTATTGTAAGAGAGGTCGAGTGTATTACCTGCATTCAGATTTATCATATTCCAAAGTCAGTCCTATGTTCATAATAGAAAATCAGTTGAATGTCCGCTGCGATATCTTGTCTTTTTAATAGTAAAGGGGTTTTCCCCTGTCCTGACAGTCAGTCAGGTGCATCTTGTTCCCGTGTTCACAACAAGTTTTAGTCCTTTCAATATAAAAGTCTTCGCTACTGACTGATTCACTCATAAAGACGTAATAATGTAACGGTCACTGATCTATATAGAGAACATTTATAAGTGGTTGTTGTTCATGGTCAGGGAATATTTTTTTCGGCGGAAGGAAGGCTCTTAATGATTTCATTTAATGAAAGTTGGCTTGATACATACATTTTGGCTTTAATATTTGTATTGTGTGGTAACCGTTTTATAAAAGCAATTAGCCCCATGCAGTGGTTTACAGTGAACTTATAACAGCTAAGGGGGTGCCTAACAACGCTCTGTAGCTGTTATAACGGGTTTACTGCTTTAATTTACTGTATAACGTGGAATTTAATGGAATTTGCCAAATTTTCAATTAATTTATAAAAAGCAGGTCAGTACACTTGAATAAAATTGCAATATATACTAGTGTCTGTGAATGTCTCTGTG
This sequence comes from Romanogobio albipinnatus, assembly GCA_023566225.1. NCBI lineage: Eukaryota > Metazoa > Chordata > Actinopteri > Cypriniformes > Gobionidae > Romanogobio > Romanogobio albipinnatus. The sequence continues at coordinate 5,568,434 of CM042263.1, forward strand.
TGAATGAATGGCGCAGATGCGCGGTTTCATTTACCACACAGACACACTGAAGCACGCCTGACGCTCACAGTGTTTTCAGACTCTGCCGCTTCACTATATGAGGACTAGTGTTGTCAAAAGTACCGACCGCGATACCAAGTCGGTACTGAAATTTTTAAAATGTGACGCTTTGAGCGCTATTGGGTGGAATCGTCAACACCTCTGACTGGCCATTGTGCTCACGCGCTCATCAAATATGTCTGTGATTGGCTACAATGACCATCACTTCCAAAAACATGTTGTAAATATACATCAATAACGCTTTCACAGAGCGCTTACACAGATACACACGGGAGGAGTTTAGCAGCTGGTCGATGCCTGCTTGTGCTTTCAAACGCTCCTACTTTCAAAACACTTTCAAACGCTCCCATACGCTGATCATTGTAGCCAATCACAGACACATCCGAGTCAGAGGTGTTTCCGATTACAGCTCAACAGCGCTCAAAGCGTCACATTTTTTAAATTTCAGTACCGAATTGGTATCGCGGTCAGTACTTTTGACAACACTAATGAGGACATGAATGCATTAACTTCATCTGCAGAGCCGCTCTGAGAATCACTTCATCAGCATTTCATTTGAGAAAAACTATCGTCATATATCATAAACACACAAACTCGAAGGTCTTCACGACAACCAATCAAAATAAAAGTTTGGTTTAACTAGAAAAATTTAAATACACAACACACCATTTCTGGGCAAAAAAAAAAAAAAAACATTTCATAGAAATATTTTTTTGAAAATAAATGATTAAGTAGACATGCTTTTTGATCATTAAAATGTAATTAGACCATTAACATTGAATAATGGAATATTAATCTCCAGAAAACTTGAGAAATTTGAGAAAAAAGAAAAAGAAAAAAAAACATTTCATAGGGCCCTAAACAAGTACTTTTTGTTAAACCTTTAATAAATTGTTTAAGGGTTTTAATTATTAAATTAAACCAATTGTTTAATTTAACCATTAAAATGGAGTAAAAAAAAAATCATGGAAAGAAATCCAGAAAAATAAAATTACAATTTGGAAATTTGGAAAAAAAATAAAACAGAATTTGGGAAAACTTTAACAGATTTCATAGGGCCCTGGCTGCCCAAGTGAACAAGGAGAGTATTTTTGGCATTGATAAGGATTTTAATGACAAAAAAGAATTAGTTTTATGTTACATTCAATCTTGTGTTCATATTGGCGGTCATATTGTTGTGATAAACATTGACACATCTCCATTGACGTAGGAGCTGGCGACGGCATATGATGACGTGTAATGGTATAATAGTGGCGTCCCCCGTTTTAAGCGACCCGGGGAAGGGGTAGGCAAAGGGGTATAAAATAGAATTTGGTATTTCAACAATCCTCTAACCCTAAAAAGCCAATTAGACTTACCTAGCACTACCCATAACTAGCAATCACACAGCAATGTGTTAAAAACCACCCAGATCCCTTTAGCAAAAGGCTAGAAACTACCCAGAGTCCCAATAATCTGTGGAACACACAGTAATGTGATAAAAAAAACTCAGAACCCCTTAGTAACCAGCTGCGCAGAACACCCTAGAAACCACATAGCAATGTACAAAAAAGTAAGTACCCACACCCTCACAATTATAAAATAGTCAAAATGCCTTGGCAACCACCTAGCAACTACAACACCCCCTAACCCCAGCAAAAACATACTGTAGCCTAAAACCAATGTGCAAAAAAATTATTTTTTTTATAACTTTTTTTTAAAGTTTATTTTATTAGTACTCTCACAAAGCTGCCGGTCATCTATCCAGCACTTAGTATAGCAACTCGAGCAAAAATTAGATTTACTCATGGGTTAAATTATTTTTATACTTGTGCTTTTAAAGCACAGCTGAAAATCAAAATAAAATACATGTTGCTTAATGCACTCTTTTTGGACTGGAACTAACGGGGATGATAAATGGACTCACCTGTTTTGGCTTTGCAGGATCGTCTGTTGGCCTGCAGGCTGAAGCCATCTGTGCATGCGCATCTGTACGATCCCTGTGTGTTCATACAGATCTGACTGCATGTCCCGTAATCCCTGCATTCATCATGATCTGCGGGCAACAGCGGGGCTATTTATTAAACGCTTAATGTGCTCAAACATGACCTAAATATGCAAACCCAACTCATAATGTTGCCATTCCGCAGCAACCCATCAAAATACATGAATATGCAAATGTATGTTTGGACAGGGAAGGGTGAGTAAATTGCTGTTTTGGTTGACATAATCAACAACAATATCTCTGAGGTTCGAGTTCATGCATTGGAGAAACAAGCAGCTTTGCTAAAGACCTCAAAACGGCATTCGCTGAGGCAACTGTTCATGGTTACTCTATTTGGTGCCTGATTAGAACTGATACAAAATCATTGAATGGATTTATGTGGCAGTGAAGCAACGCAACTGACGCTGATAGGTCACGTGACAGTAACAACATGGTGGATGTAGTCTGAATTTCATTCATACTACCTATATTCATACTATATAGAGCATACTTTTAACAGTCATGAAGTAAATTCAAATGTATTAACTATTCAGACAGTACGCGGTTTCAAACGCAGCAAATATCATTCAAATTACCCAAGCTTTTAGCCTACTAGCTTAGCATAGCGCTAACTTTTGACTAGCTAAAACAAGGTTTCACCACTAACATGCTTCGTTTTCATCACATATTAGCTGAGAGAAACGTAGCCTTCTTGCTTAGCATAACTTGAACTTGTTAGGAAAAGCTATTTTGGTTAACGTACTTACTTTTTTTACTCTCTTCCGTGTCTGATTAGAACTGATACAAAATCAATTCATGACTTTTTCTAAATCATAAAAAAACCTTTACATTTACACATCAATGCATGATAACATCACAAATGTCACAACCATATTAAAAAAAATCTTTTTATATTACTACAGACATTATTTTAGTATAATTTTATCTTTTTATTTTACCTCGTGTATTTATGAAAATTATGTGCTATGCTGTGTCAATGTTAAGATTCTTTTTAATATGTCAAAAAAAATACTGCAGGCTTTTTTTCAGGTTATCACTTTATTAAAATTAAGCAAAACAAACGGACAAATATATACCTTGAAGCCGTCTCAAAATCGCGGTTTGAAATCCACAGTTCAACTTTTCTGATAAAAACGCCCTCCATCAAGAGCCTTTTTTACAGCTGACCAATGACAAGCGAATAGCAAGACCTGACTCATTTCCATAACAACGAGAAAAATGGAAAAGGTGCAGGTAGATCGACTAATTGTACTAGTGCAGAAGGAGCAATGATATTACACAGCACCTGAAAATAGGCTAACTTCTGTCAACATAACCATAGTGCTGGGGACTATTTTCAGGTGCTGCGTAATATCATTCCCAGGGTACGACTGCAAAGTTCCTTGATTATTACGCAGGAATGTGAGTATAGTTCCTAGCCATATCTAGAAAATTGCAACTTTTCATTTTCCGTCGGTCTTAGTACACGATGTAACTGTACACATCACAACATGTAAATAGGAAAATGTTGGTGTTATTTTATCACGTATTGAGCAGTAGGCTAGCTGGAGCCATTTACCTCCAGTCTTTGTGCTAAGCTAAGCTAGCGTTGGGTGCGTCAGACAGAGTTATGGCACGCACGGAGATGAGAATGGTGTGTATGGACTTATCTAACTCTGGGGGATACGACGAATAAGCTAAAGTCCCAAAAAGTCGGCGCGTTCCTTTAAATATATAATTTTGGTGATCAAAGATGAGTTTTATTGACTACAGGGGGACTTTAAAGCTTACAGGCTTCCGTATGTCTGATTTCTAATGGTTAGACTCTCTCAAGTCTGCATTCGATGCATCCTCAATATCATGAACACATCCAGGTACTTTCAAGAGTCCTCTGTGTTTACTTGTGTTACAGTTGAGTATTGGAATTGAACTTCCATGGTTGATGAAGACGTAGTACAAGAACACAAGGTTGCTTAAGAAGGCATATTGAGAAAAGGCTAAGATAGAATATTTTTCATCAGGAAGAGAGATAGGATATTTCTATTGGACTAAATTCTGTCTTGCTGCTATGCCACCTGTAATCAAACGTAGTTCAATTCAATGACATTTCCAAAGCTTCAAATTCTTCAAACAGAGTCGCGGATGGTAATGACCCTCACCTCGACATCGTCTCTCGTCCTCGTCTAGTTCGAAACCTTCCCCGCAGAAACAGGACGTCCCGTTTCTCATGATCGCACAGTCAAACTGGCACTTCCGCTCCTGGCAGCTGCGCACCAACTCTGAGGAGACACAAACACACATTTAAACTTGCTTTGATTCACAGTCTTAATATCCAGCATGGAGTTCGCTCTCACAATGAACATGCATTTACACTCCGTGAAAACCTCCATAAAAGCACAATGCCATTTCACCAATATGAAATCATTTTTTAAAAGTTGAACAGATGCAGCCTCATTATGAGCCCATGAATCAGCGCTTTTTTAAGTGGCACTTAAGGCCTGTTTCAGTGGATGCAATTCTTCCTGGCGAGCTCCCGCTCCAAACCGCTGTCAATACACAACGGTAGAGCACAAATTTAAGGTCCATTGTGTAATATTTATCACCTGTGAAACGCTTACAGCCTCATAATGAGAGACATTTGACGGTCAGGTTTGCCCGCGTTTCGCGCCACATAAAGAAGCCCCCTTCTTTATTTATTGATCCCAGAATCGGTTGAAAAATAGCAGTGATTTATAAACGCTTGGGCTGCAATCTGTTTCAATTACAACAGCCATAGCCCATATTTTATGTTTTTATTCATTTGGGGGCGTGGCTAACAGGTCACCTTGCCTTTTTATACCATTTGTGGTGGTTTTAAGTGCACGGCAATACATATTGCACAGGAAAGTGTGAAAAAGATAAAGAATGGAGATGGTTTAGCCACTCTAAACGTCTGATTGCGGGCGAGAGATTCCTAGCGTGCATTTGCTATGGAGCCCACATTAATAATAACTATGCACTGAGAAATTCATCGACCCACCGCAGGCATGCGCTCGGAATGGCTTGAGTCTGACGGTTTTAAATTAAGTACTTCTTTAAAAATGTATCACAGCGTTTAAGGGTAATGCAAAGCGTTTTACAATATGAGTTTAACTGAAAGTGAAATATAATGGCTTTTTATCTATTACAGGGAATGTGTATCCACTTGAGCTGGAAGATGTTTAACTATTTATATGTGGGACTAGCGATGGGGAGCAACTAACAGTTCCTGAAATATTTCATAATCTTGGCTATAAAGATGTCTTTATTTATTTATGCAGATGGGGCATCTGAGCCCCTAAAATCTGTAGTTTTATTCTTTCACATAACAAAGACTGTGAGCAACAAGAGCAGCAATAGCATCCTTTGTTTCCATGTAACATGCCAGATGGATTTTATGAGACACAATGCTATGTAAATAATGATAAATCTTTCGTGTTTTGGGGTAACTAGCCCTTTACGGCAATCTGTGACAGATTTTTGTTTTGACTTTTCTTGACAGTATTGACGCTAAAAGCAATCCAAGACAGTTTTCCAAGAACAACCACACAGAAAAATAAAAACAACATGAATTAAAATAAATAATGAACTTCATATGCATTGCAAATGTGCCAAAAAGATGGTGGAATATATGACCAAGGACAAAGGACATGATTCGGTGCCAACAAAAGGCTTTTATTTTGTTCACAATCTAATTATCCCACTTAAACAAACATTTTGAACGCATAAATAAAGCCTCTGGCAGTGTAAAAGAAAAGCAGTACATTTTGATCAGCAAAAAAGGAAACTGCTAATAAAAGAGGAAATTTAATTTTTATTTTGCGTCCAAATTTTTGACACTTATCTAACCCTAGAAATTGTTAAATGTCAGTTTTTCCCCATTAGGTACGCAAAACAGAAACCTCACAGAAATCTATCATGGAAAAAGAGTGGGAAACTACATATATTTACAACGACAGCAGAATTCAAATGAGTGAAAAGATACTAGCATTGGTCCAAAAGAAGGAATCTAGACCTCTCTGATTCAAAACAGCAGGTGGGGGAGTTGATTGTCCGACGAGAATTACTCTTTGGAGAAATCAATGCTTATGCAAGGAATGAAAAACTTCAAACGTAACTTCAAAAATAGGTCAGAATCATTGTTTACATGGCGAGTGATGTCGAAAGTGAGCAGCTACTGTAGGACACTCACCGCCACCCGGATCCACACTAAGCGGGAAGGAGGCCATTATGGGTGGACTCTCGCTGTGAGTTAGGCTCCCGCACAACAGGATTTATCTCCAGTGAACTCCAGAGCTCTCCCTCAAGGTGATTTCCTCTCTGTGAGGAGCCCTACTTCCTCTGACACTCGCTGGGTGATGTAGTGCTAACGGCAGCGGTCCAGGAAGGGTGCTGAGTCTTACAGGGGCGTTAAGGTAAATGCCTGTAGATCTATTTCGCTACCCCAACCCAAAGAGCTTGAACTTTAGCTGCTGTGAACAATCAATCACTCTCGGGAGTCCCGTACCACATTAAAAATTAAAGGCAGAGACCTTGAAAATCTATATAGACTTAAATGCCACAGCAAAGTTTTTTCAGACCGCCTCTAAATTTGACATTCAAAAGATCCAATGAAATGCCTCACGAATGCTATTCATATTTTGTTACTTAAATACAAAGTTGGACCGGTATACATATCGAAGGGCTTGTCCTTTTTTATGGTCAATAGAGACCTGCAACGTTTTCTCAAAGAGATGGAAAAGAAAAGAAAAGAAAAATCAAGAATCAAAGCAAAAAAACATGCCTTGTTTGCTTTTTAATGGCCAATAGAGACCTACAGCAAGAAACAAAACAAAACAAAACATTAAAAAAATGTAATAAAATAAATAAAATAAAATAAAATAAAATAAAATAAATTGTAGCTTTAAATGCACCTGTTGTGCCTGGAGCTATTCTATTTCGTAATCTAATTTGTTAAAATAATTCTCATAAGGTACCAAGAATATGCTTTTTTGTTTGTTTGTTTGTTTTCTAGAAAGACTTCAGATAATAAGTGGATTAATGTATAGTGGGATCAAAGTGGTGTAGCTGTGCAAGTCATGCAATGCCAAAATAAAGGCTAATAATGGCTGAATGCAAACAAAAGAATAATGATAAAAAAAATAATGAAGATTAGGTCTGAGGTGTGAAAGGTTTGTTGAGTGAGAACAATAGAAACATAAATGGGGCAGTTCTCCTGGCCAGACATTAGACAACAGACTGCAAAAGGGTGTTTACAAGGCAATACAATATCTTATCCGCCTTCTCTAAAAACTCACATGGTCTTAGAATTTTTTTTATAAAATTCATAGTTTTAGAGATAACATCCACAAATTTGAAGCATGACCACACTTGCAGCTTCAGATTCGGTGTGTTTCTAACTGGCTACAACACAGCCACATGTTTGAGCTTATATATCTCCATATATATTACAGGTGTTGGCTTTCTAAATATATGTTGGTTAAAATAATTTGTTACATTTATATAACGCTTTGCTAGGCACTAAAATCGCTTTACATAGAAGGGGGAATCTCCTAAACCACCACCAATGTGCAGCACCACCTGGATGATTCGACGGCAGCATATTGCGCCAGAACGGCCACCACAGTGATGAAGCCAATCGTATATATATATATATATATATATATATATATATATATATATATATATGGGGATGATTAGGAGGCCATGATGGACAGAGGCCAAAGGGCAAATTTGGCCAGGATGCCGGGGTTACACCCCTACTCTTTATCTAAGGACATCCTGGGATTTTTAATGACCACAGAGAATCAGGACCTCGGTTTAACGTCTCATCCGAAGGACGGTGCTTGTTACAGTATAGTGTCCCCATCACTATACTGGGGGGTGAGGACCCACACAGACTATAGGGTGAACACCCCCTGCTGGCCTCACTAACACCTCTACCAGCAGCAACCTAGTTTTCCCAGTTGGTCTCCCATCCAGGTACTGACCAGGCTCAGCCCTGCTTAGCTTCAGTGGGAAACCAGTCTTGGGCTACAGGGTGATATGGCATCCAGAATGACTTAAGAGCAGCAACCTTTTATTTTGTGTGCAGAAAGGGGTTAGTTAAAAACCTTTCACATCAGTTGCACCTGACTTTAGCATCTCAACAGCTTCCTCAGGTGTCTAAACGAACCAATCAGAAAGCTGCATCGTAAGCCCCGCCCCCTGCCCAGCAGGAATCACGGTTCCAGAGAACACGGCATATGTCAGGACAGGTCTATTATTCACTCACAGCAGGTCTTCCCCTCAGTCTCTATCATTAGAGCGGCCACCGTCCCCAGGGCTCAGACAGCTAGGCCATCACTGCAGTGGAACCAGAGTGTGCTTGTGTATTTTTCTGTTTGTGCGATCAAAGCAGGTGACCGGGGGGGTCCGCACCTACCAGGTAGTGTTTATAAATAGATGACAGTTGAGTAAAAACATGCTTTATTACAACAGAAAGGACGGAGGTTGGAACCAGAAGATAAGTTGACTTTCCAAAGCAACAAAGAAAACGCAGAAAACTCAATGTCGAGCCCTCAACTGCAAATGGCATGGAAATTGAAATGAAAAACGGAAAACCAAAAATGACACGGTACATTTTCACAGTTACAGCAAAGAGTAATATTGCATAACTTCACAAACACCTGCACCTCCAACTAGAGAAACTGTGGTGGATGTGAGACATCTGAGGTGTAACTGTGAAACAGAGCTGGTTTATTTTGCCCCTTCATCAACACTTCAGAATCGACTGCCAGCATTGGAAGAGGATTCAGATAAACTACAGATAAACCGACGCAAATAAACAGGTTGGTTTAATGATCTGTGCTTAACGTCTAAATCTATATTTAACCAGACTGATGTGGCTGTAAAGGCTCTGCACTTGGTGGCTCATCCAAATCCTAGTAAAGCTACCAAAGGACATCAACTTGGCACATGGAACTGCCCTTCCTGTGACCACTACAGTTTCGCCCCTGGGCAAAGCACTTAACCCTCAGCTGCTCCCATCATACTGTAATATGCCTGCATTTCCAGCACTCCAGCGAACACTTTCAGACTCTCTGGATGGGATGAATGTTGAATTTATTTGATGAATTCTAACATTTAGAGCCATTCACTGAGGGTTGTCAAATTCCTGTGAATCTACAAAACTGCATTGTTTGTAAGGGTTGCTTAGCAGTCAGAAACATAAAAACTGAAGTAATACACAACCCAAGGACTTATTTGAATGTGCCATAAACAAGATCAGGGCTTGAATTTCGGCACGGGATTGCAGGCATAGCGCATTATTTTAATAATTCCTGCAAACATTCATTCACTTTAACATGTAGATTGTATGAGTATACTAAGAATGTAAGATTGAATGTAAGCGTCAAGAACGCTGCAGGTGGCGATACTAGACTTTTACGTTTCAGGAGTCGGGACAGTTGACGGAATTGGCACAATCGGGCCAGTGTTGTATCGTCAATAAAGTACTTGTGTGCTCTCTTTACCAATTTAAACATTCAAGTACTTGTGTGCTCTCTGAGAAATGTTTTGTTTGTTATACAACCCGTTCTCACTCCCAAGGCGTCAAAATCTGAAGCATGGTCAAGCACCTTCCACATCACAATGAAGACGCTAAATGTACCCCTAGGCGGCATTTTTCGACGTGACAGGTGCTCCATTGATTTCAATGAGAAACCTTTGGCGTTATACACAGATGCGTTGGGCATGGGAACGTTACTGTCATGATAAAATATATTGGGTTATGATTTTGCCATTATGACATGTTGGAGTGTGATTCTCAATTTAATCAGCCATCATAATTTAATTAACTTTTTTTAAATTACGCTATTTAGACACATTTTAACATGTAACCCACCCCCATCCCATCCCTAAACCTACCCATGTGTGTATTATATGATATAAAACACAGGATATAACAGGCAGATACGACTGCATGCACAATTTATTCAAAAAGTACAAATATTCCAAGTGTATTGATTTGTGTGAAGAAAATCCCCAAAAGATCATGCACATATTCAAATTTCCAAAAATTGCCGCCTGAAGAAACATTATGTCAGATTTCATAGGGAAATTGCATTGGCTCTTGGATGTCTCATGACCAATTGCGTCATTACGTCAGCTTTGATTGTAAAATGTCAATGATCAACTCTGTTCTTTACATGAAGATATCGTATGACTTCAGAAGACTTGGAATGTAACATGAGTTAATACTTTTATACTGTTTTTGGTCAATTTTTGCAATAAATACCTGTGACTGTACTGGTATTTGCCTGTTACATGTTTTATATTGTTGAGAAGTGCGTAGGTTTAGGGTAGGAGTGGGGTTAGTTGTTCCAAAATATAAAAGTAGCCTGTAAATATGAATAAAATCATGTATGCTTTTACAAATGCAAAGAATTTGTAAGAAGTCTTGATCTGACGTATTGGGCAAACAACTGAAATCAATGGAGCACTCTGCGCGTCGACATAGTGACGCCTAGGGGTAACTTTAGCGTCTTCATTGTGATGCGGAAGGCACTTGACCATGCTTCAAATTTTGATGCCTTCGGAGTGAGAATGAGTTGGCATATACACATAAAGCCGCCTCACAAACAGCTTGAGAGTAACAAAACAGAGTTCTTTTTTCACGTATTATAGCGCTTTAGCGATCAAAGCACACAAAATTATGTCAAAATTCCGATGTTGGCGAGTATCCTCGTAAACACAGTCGGTTTTGTCTTAAATAAACATAAATAGTTGAGAAAGAAAACGTATGTCATGTGACAGTGTAATGATCTGTGCACTAGCTCTTAAAGTGACAGCAGCCTAATATGTGCCAGTCATTAATGTTGATAAAACGACAAGAGATAGCTTTAATTGTAAGGAATCAGGATTAATAGCCTATGTATTTAATTTATACAGGACTAAAAGACTATCCAGTCTTATTTTACATTTGATTACATTTATTCAGTTTCTGCAGTATTTCTGAACACTAACGTTAAACCTACTCAAAAAACTCTATTGTATTTATTTGTGCTACTTTTTTCAATTTATTTCAAAGATTGAAATCAAGCTTCCTTATGTTGTGTAAACTCTTAAGCAACAAAATTACACCATTGTAAAAACACAAATACAAAACATTTAGGTGTGCGATAAATGTAATTTAAAAAAAAAAGGCAAAATTTGTCCTGAGAACTAAATTAACAATAAGGTTTTTGTTTGTGCAAAATGTCTAAATCATAAGAAAATTAAGTTCATATGAGGAAATAAGACCACAGGAAACTTTTATTGTGTCAAGATCAAAAGAAAATTAAGTAGATATTGAGGCTTTCCCTCCTCCGTTTAAAAAATGAAAATGCAAAACACGCTATGAAGCGCTGTCAAGGGCATTCCAAACCAACAGGTGGCAATATAACCCTAACAGTAAAGCCATGTTGGCCAATCAGAAGCCTGGAAAAAAGGTTATTGCCAGGTCCGGTTTTGACGCAACAAGCCAAAGGCTGTGTCCGAAACCTGGAAAATGCTGGACACATTTCAAGGTAGGAAGGCATCAAGGCTCGTCCGAATCTAATGTCAGCTTAATTTCCTGTCTCCTGAGATACCTTCATCTGATTGATTTTTGAAGGCAACATATTTGTATCCTTCGCTGCCTTTGATATCCCACAATCCTGTGCTTTACATTCTGTGACAGTTGAGCTGGAAAAAAAAATATAGCATCCGAAAGTTGTGTTTGCTGGTCAGTTTGTGAGTAAATGTACGTTTTTTACCAACATTTTCCACTTCTGATGTCATTTCTAGGGAGAAATTACTAATGTAGTAATTAAATACACTCACCTAAAGGATTATTAGGAACACCTGTTCAATTTCTTATTAATGCAATTATCTAATCAACCAATCACATGGCAGTTGCTTCAATGCATTTAGGGGTGTGGTCCTGGTCAAGACAATCTCCTGAACTCCAAACTGAATGTCAGAATGGGAAAGAAAGGTGATTTAAGCAATTTTGAGCGTGGCATGGTTGTTGGTGCCAGACGGGCCGGTCTGAGTATTTCACAATCTGCTTAATTATTGGGATTTTCACGCACAACCATTTCTAGGGTTTACAAAGAATGGCGTGAAAAGGAAAAAAAATCCAGTGTGCGGCAGTCCTGTGGGCGAAAATGCCTTGTTGATGCTAGAGGTCAGAGGAGAATGGGCCGACTGATTCAAGCTGATAGAAGAGCAACTTTGACTGAAATAACCACTCGTTACAACCGAGGTATGCAGCAAAGCATTTGTGAAGCCACAACACGCACAACCTTGAGGCGGATGGGCTACAATAGCAGAAGACCCCACCGGGTACCACTCATCTCCACTACAAATAGGAAAAAGAGGCTACAATTTGCACGAGCTCACCAAAATTGGACAGTTGAAGACTGGAAAAATGTTGCCTGGTCTGACGAGTCTCGATTTCTGTTGAGACATTCAGATGGTAGAGTCAGAATTTGGCGTTAACAGAATGAGAACATGGATCCATCATGCCTTGTTACCACTGTGCAAGCTGGTGGTGGTGGTGTAATGGTGTGGGGGATGTTTTCTTGGCACACTTTAGGCCCCTTAGTGCCCAATGGGCATCATTTAAATGCCACGGCCTACCTGAGCATTGTTTCTGACCATGTCCATCCCTTTATGACCACCATGTACCCATCCTCTGATGGCTACTTCCAGCAGGATAATGCACCATGTCACAAAGCTCAAATCATTTCAAATTGGTTTCTTGAACATGACAATGAGTTCACTGTACTAAAATGGCCCCCACAGTCACCAGATCTCAACCCAATAGAGCATCTTTGGGATGTGGTGGAACGGGAGCTTCGTGCCCTGGATGTGCATCCCACAAATCTCCATCAACTGCAAGATGCTATCCTATCAATATGGGCCAATATTTCTAAAGAATGCTTTCAGCACCTTGTTGAATCAATGCCACGTAGAATTAAGGCAGTTCTGAAGGCGAAAGGGGGTCAAACACAGTATTAGTATGGTGTTCCTAATAATCCTTTAGGTGAGTGAATTTGTTTAGTTCTCACCAAAGCTCTCTCTATTTTGCTGTAGATCATTAAACTGTTACACTGCCTAAAAATTAGTTTTGTGAGGTGCCTTCATGCACAAACGCTGCATTGTCTGATAAAGCAGCGAGGCAATAAGTCAAAATCTCCGGTTTCCCTGTCCACACGGCAACACTTCACCCTGAGTTTCTAAAAATGTTCACCCTGGCAGGAGTTTTCAAAAAAGTTTGGTATCAGTGTCCGGATACTGCGTTTGTGCGTGGATGAACGGACAAACGGCAAAGAAAAAGATGCGGTTTTGAAAATACCACGTTCGTGTGGACAGGGCCAAAGAAAACAGCTTCTGTTCTACCTAGATAATGAGAACATGTTGAAATCACAAAAAAATGTTTCATGTTGATCTTAAAAAGATCTTGTAAAGATCTTAAAATCTAAATCTTGTTAATTATTTTGTGATTTCACCATAAAAATTGAGATCTTGAGATGACAGCTTTTGTTATGTCAAGATAATAAGAAAATTAAGTTGACATCACAAGATAACGTAAAAATAAAAATAAAACTTTTTATTTTGAGATCAAAAGAAGATCGAGAGCTTGTGAACTTTTATAACGGAGAGATCGCAAGAAAATCAAGTCGAACTGTTGAAAAAACAACTTCTGTTGTATTGAAATAACAAGGAATATATATATTTTTAAAGTTGAGATCAAAAGAAAATGTAATCGTGCTCTTGAGAAAGTACCTTTTGTAATGTGGAGATGAGAAAATGAACGTGACACCATTAATTACATCTACAGCTCTACACGATTGACCTAAATTTCTTTAGTTGGCTGAAATATAACAATTCAAATCTAGTTACATACACAAGAAACTAATTACCAATAAATAATATCTTGCACAGATGGATGATATCATTGTATACACTTTTTTTTTGGTAGCTAAAGATATTCTGTGCATAAAAAGTTCCTGAAGTTGAACCTTATCAGGCACAAGCATAAGTAAAGCAATTATGTTTCACAACGGGCTGTAAAAAGAACAAAGAAAAACTGTTGTTCCCAAGATAAATTTACCTTTGAGCATCTGACGGCTTTCTTGTTATCCAAATGCTTTGTTTACTGTGTTGCCATTATATGAAAGCCACTGTGAGGTGTAGACTCTTTTATTTGCAGTTTCTGTGTGTGTTTCACCATTTTTTCAGTCGCGTTGCTGTGTGGGCTGCTTTATTCAATTCCGTATATTCATTAGGGACTGACAATGCAGATGGGGAAAGTGAGGCTAGTGTGTTATTACCACAGGGACATTCAAAGGTGCAACACAAACACTGTTTCTTGCCTAGCACCTGTAGTATGTAGTACACACCAATCTCTGAATGCCCAGGAGAGATAAAGCATTACCTTCAGAGAGCCCATGGTCATGTCGTCTACCAATGCTTTTGACTGTTTTGGTGCAGAACAAAATGCTGCAGCAGACGTTCATAGCACCTAAAGAACTAAGAATGTTAATTATGGAATGTAACGGAGCAACAAAAAGAGAAAGGTGTTCAAGGCCGTTCAACGTTTTTGAGGTGAAATGAAAAGACCAGTTACAAATAAGAATCAAGCAAATGGGCCTAATTCTTGAAACATTTGAAAGAATATAGTGCAAATTGTTCATGAATCTATTGTCATGTAAGGCAAGGCAAGGCAAGTTTATTTGCATAGCACATTTCATACACAGTGGCAATTCAAAGTGCTTTACACAGAAATTAAATTAAAATATTCATAAGTGAACAAAATTAAAAATAAAATATACATAGTATAACAGTTATAATAGGAATTAAAAGAAAATAAAAAAAAGTATAATTAACACTAAAAATAAAAACCGGGTTAAATTGAAACATAATTAAAGTGCAAGCAGTTCGGACAGAGCACAGAGCTCATTCAGTAAAAGCATAAGATAAGGTGCAATCAGTCGGACGTACAGTAGCACAGCTCATTCAGTAAATGCACAGCTAAACAGATGTGTTTTGAGTCTGGATTTGAAAGTGGCTACTGTTGGAGCACATCTGATCTGTTCAGGAAGCTGGTTCCAGCTGTGGCTGGCATAATAGCTAAAAGCAGACTCTCCTTGCTTTGAGTGAACCCTTGGTATTTCTAATTGACTTGATCCTGATGATCTGAGTGATCTGTTGGGTTTGTATTTAATCAGCATGTCTGCAATGTATTGAGGTCCTAGGTCACTGAGTGACTTATATACAAGTAATAGTACTTTAAAAACCGATCCTAAATGTAACTGGAAGCCAGTGTAAAGACCTGAGAACTGGTGTGATGTGGTCATATTTTCTGGTTCTGCTCAGGATCCTGGCAGCAGCGTTCTGTGTGAGCTGCAGCTGTCTAATGGTCTTTTTGGGAAGGCCGGTGAGAAGACCATTACAATAGTCCACCCTGCTGGTGATAAAAGCATGAACGAGTTTCTCTAAGTCTTGTCTGGAAACAAAGCATCTAATTCTTGCAATATTTTTGAGATGATAGTAAGCTGATTTAGTTATTGCTTTGACATGACAACTGAAACTCAGGTCTGACTCCAAAATCACACCAAGATTCCTGACTTGATTTTTTGATTTTAGACCTTTAGCCTCAAGATATGCGTTCACCTTGAGAATTTCATCTTTGTTTCCAAATGTAGTGATTTCAGTTTTGTCTTTGTTTAACTGAAGAAAGTTTTGGCACATCCAACTGTTAACTTCTTCAATGCATTTACATAGAGAGTCAATAGGGCTGTAGTCATTAGGTGATAGGGCTAAGTAGATCTGGGTGTCGTCAGCATAGCTGTGGTAAGCCATTTTGTTATTTTTCATTATTTGGCTCAGTGGGAGCATGTACAGGTTGAATAGGAGTGTTGCAAGAATTGACCCTTGTGGGACTCCGCATGTCATGGATGTCCACTCAGACTTATGGTCACCTATACTCACATAATAACCTCTCCCTTCTAAGTATGACCTGAACCATTTGAGGACCATTCCGGAAAGCCCAACCCAATTTTCTAGCCTGTCAAGAAGTATGTTGTGGTCAACAGTGTCGAATGCAGCACTGAGGTCGAGTAGTACCAGAATTGATGTTTTGCCTGTATCTGTATTGAGGCGAATATCATTTATTATCTTTATGAGCGCTGTCTCTGTGCTGTGATGCGGTCGGAAACCAGATTGAAAATTGTCAAAGTATCCGTTTGAGTTCAAGAATTTGTTCAGCTGATTGAAAACAACTTTTTCAATGATCTTGCCGATGAAGGGGAGATTTGAGATTGGTCTGTAGTTGCTCAGTATGGAGTTATCCAGATTTCTCTTTTTCAGGAGAGGCTTAACTACTGCGGTTTTAAGGGAGTTTGGAAAAGAAAGAAAGACTCAGTCTCAGAAAGAAGTGAGGCGTTTACCACTTCTAGGAGATCTGCTTCTAAACAGTTAAACAAACTTTTGAAAAAAGAAGTGGGGAGTGTGTCAAGGGCGCAGGTGTATGTTTTTAGGTGCTGTACCGTTTCTTCTAAAATTTTACCATTAATTGCTTCGAAATCAGTCATAGTAACTTTCTGAGGTTGTGGTCTGATCTGACTCACCCCAGAGCAACTCAAGGATGTGCTGATCGCATTTCTGATATTATTGATTTTCTCGGAGAAGAAGAAAGCAAACTCACTACATTTGCTGTCTGAGAGCATTTCATTGGGAATGTGATTCGGAGGGTTTGTTAGTCTCTCTACAGTATCAAAAAGAGTGTGCGTGTTGTTTATGTTTCTGTTTATAATATTTGAAAAGAAGGTCTGTCTAGCTTTGCCTAGTTCCACATTGAAAGCACGAAGACTGTCTTTATAGATGTTGTAATGGACTACAAGTTTTGTCTTTCGCCTCATGCGTTCATCTTTCCTGCATTTGTCTTTTCATTAATTGCACTGCTGTTGAGTTTCTCCAAGGTGCTTTTTGTTTGCCACTCTTTTTTCTGACTTTCACAAGAGCAATATCATCAATTACACTCTTAACTTTTGAGTTAAAAGAGTCAAGGAGAAAATCAACAGAGTCTGCAGATATGCTTGGTTTTAAAGATATAGCCTTCATAAACAGCACACTAGTGTTCTCATTTAAGCATCTCTTTTTGACAGAGACAGATCTAGTTTCAATGGCAGGAGAGATTGATATATCAAAGAAAATACAGAAATGATCAGACAGTGCCACATCCTTAATAACTATCGATGAAATGTTTAGACCTTTACTGATAAGTAAATCTAGAGTGTGTCCACGATCATGTGTGGGTCCATGTACATGTTGTGTCAAATCAAAAGTGTCATGAGATCTTTTGTTGTACTGGACTCATCATTGTCAATGTGAATGTTAAAATCCCCAGCAATAGCAAAACAGTCATACTCAGATGAGATTGCTGATAACAGCTCTGTAAAGTCATCAATAAAAGCTGGACAATATTTTGGAGGCCTGTAAATAATGATAAGCAGGATGCGTGGAGAACCTTTTAGCACAATGCCCAGATATTCTAGAGACAAATAGTCACCAAATGATACTTGCTTACATTGATAGACATCTTTAAAAAGAGCAGCGACCCCCCCACCCCTCCTGACTGCCCTGCAGACACTCATAAAAGTAAAGTTAGGAGGGGCTGTTTTATTGAGGACTATTGCACTGCAGCTGTCTTCTAGCCACGTTTCATTTAGAAGCAAAAAATCTAGGTTGTTTGTGGTTATTAAGTCGTTGACTAGAAATGATTTGTTTTTAAGTGAACGGATGTTTAAAAGTGCTAACTTAACAGTATTCATTTTAATTTTTTCCCCAACAGTAATCTTAGTTTGACAAGTAACAGGCCGCAGATTAGATGGGTTTGCCATACGGCCTGAGAAGGCCTTAGACTTTCTATCACGTAACAGAACAGAAATAGAGAAAGAGACAGACACAATGGGTTCCCGCTTGTTTTGTAAACATTTGATAAGGTTGCTGTTGACGTTGCGAGGACCCAGAGCATATCACTGAGAGCTAGTATCAGTTGTTTTTTTGCAGATGGAGGAGGGTGTGTGCCCTGGCGTTGTGACCGAAGAAATCTCACAGGAGGAGGGGCAGAGCGAGCTGGGCCCACAGTCTTTAGTGGTTGTGGGGCTCAACGCTCTTTGGTTGATATCTGGGGGCTCGCAGTGATCGAGTGTAATTGTCTGATTCCAGTTTAAACAAAATCCATTTTCTCTGTGAAGCTCAGAAGCGGGGATGCTGGAGAGAGGAATAACATGTCTGGTGAGGGGGCTGTTGCTCTGGTGTTACCGGAAGCTGCAATATGTTATTGTCCAGTTCATGGAGTGACTTAGACATTTCTTCCAGCTTATTGCTCAGACCACACATAAGGTGTAAAAGTTTACCAGTCTGACCCCCGATGGTCCCCATTTTTACCAGTGCCTCCACAGTCTCCACAGTCTGGGCTGAGATGTTACTGTTTAGTGCCTCGATCTGTGTCACTTGGAGCAGTTCTAATCCATCACAGTGTGTCTGTGGTGAGCTCTGAGGGCGGGGCTCAGCTGGGAGTGTGTCCATGAGAAGTGGTTGTTGTGGCTGCATGGTGTTATCATTGTCCTTGTGGGGTGTATCAACCGCATGTCCATTCAGATGCTGAAATGAAGTCCTGTGATCGTCCATACTCTGTACTGGTGTGTGTGTGCCATCCAGGTTGAGTGGGTTAGCACACACAGCTGAAGGATGATGAAGTAATATTGTAATAAATATTATTGAAATATATTGAATATTATATAAATATATTGAAATAAATATTGTCCTTTAGCATTCTTGCACCAAGTTTGTTTGGGTGGAGGCCATTTGATGTAAACAGTTGTCTCTGACTCCAGAAGAGATTAAAGTTGTCGATAAAGTTCACTCCCTTCATGTTGCAGGTTTTTTGCAGCCATGTATTAAGCCCAAGTAGCTGTGAGAACCTATTTGTTCCTCTTGCTGGAAGTGGTCCACTGATGAACGGCTGAACTTTCAGTTTTCTAAGTGTTTCAAAAAGTTCATTGAAATCCCTCTTAAGGAGTTCTGACTGCTCTCTCTGAATATCGTTCTTCCCCACATGAATGATAAGTCGATTTGCAGTCTTATGTTTCATCAGAATGTTCTTAAGTTCCCTGTTGACATCAGAAACTGTTGCTTGTGGAAGGCAGCATGTAGATGTATCCCTGCTGCTAATGTTTCTGACTGTGGAGTCACTCACTATCAGAGTCCTGGGCTCGGCTGCCCTCTGAGCTGAGGGCCGCTGTCTGCTCGACCTTGAGCGCCTGATAGCATCAGTGTTAGCTACGGGCTGATTCGATCTGTGTTCAGTCACATTCATCACGTTTGTGGATTCCTCACCCACATTCATTAACACTTCAAATCTGTTTTCAAGATGTATATTTGGTGGTAGGAAACAAGTGTTTGCAATCCTTGTGTCTGGGGTAGAGCATGGCACTGTGGCAATATGTGATGCTCGTGACAATCTGATGTCTCGAGTGCCTTTGGGTCTCGCTCCCTGTTTGTGCCATCGATTAGTGTGTTGATCCGTTACTTGTTTCTCTACCTGTTGAGTAGCACTACATTTATGGGACTCACCGGCAGTGTGCAGACGGCGTTCATGATGAAGCTCTGCTGTGTGATTCGTCTGGTTGGATGGTTCCGCAAATAACTTTGTTTCAAGAACTGCAATCCTTTGTAAAAGCCTGTGGCAGTTTGTGCAGCAAGTAGATTCTAGAAGAGGCATTTTCTTATCCTTTTGAATGTAGGCAGCTGTGTTTTCCCTTCTCCGGAATGTAAGCTGAAGGCAGTGGGAGGCTGGTCGGTTGAAATATTCCGCTTTTTAGTTTCTAATTTTATCATTGGAGTCAAGCTTTGTCGTTTGAGCACTGTGCTGATTTGCTGAAGTTGAAATTATGAGATAAAATATAGAAGCGATAGAGCAAAGCGCGGAGCAGTAAGCAAGAGCATCCGAACAGTATCGAAGCAGGAAGTATCGAATGTAAACTGAAACATTGGATTGAATGCAACAAGAATGTTCTGTGAACTATTTAGGGCTGCAACAACTACACTCTCTCTCAAAAAAAAAAAAAAATTGTACAAAATTGTACCTTTTAAGGTACAAGTGGCCGTCACTGAAAGTATTTTTGGTTAATATTATTTATTCATATTTTTAGTCAGTGGTGAGTTTAGCCAAACATTTTTCTTCATGAAAATTTTTGTTTATGGCTACTTTTGATTTGAACAGATTATGTGTCTTGTTAACACTGTAACAAAAACCACAAAGTCACATTAAAAGCCAAGAGTCAAACTAACCAACTAAATGAAACACTGATCACCATAATGGTGAACAAATATTTTCAATAAAACATCATCAACACCTCTGTTGATTCTCAATAAGAGCTTCTATAGATGTCTTTCAGGGTTGGAGCCAAACTCTGCAGGACAGTGACTCACTAGGACCGAACTTGCCTACCCCTGGTGCACTCTGTGCAGGGTAAGCTTCCACCAGAAGTGGCCAAAACGTGAGAATTGTTTATTTTAAGCTTCAAGCGAATGCTTTCCATTTTGCATGAAAGCGCATCCTGACAGTCTGTATTAAGCTTCAAACTTCACTGAACGAGTGCCGGTACGGTGGGCGTGTGCATACATGTCAAACAGACAGAACGCACAGTCGAGAGGGAGACAATTAATATTCATATTTTTATTATAACAAAACCATGTTTTTGCCATATTGATTACCATTTGTACAACCACACAAATACCATATAGTTAAACGATGGATTTGAAGCAAAACAATGGTTAATTTGTGGTTACTATTGAATAACTAAAATAACCCTGTTATTAATTATTGTTATTATTTTTGTTTGTTTTGTTTGATGTAAAACCATGGTTAATTTATGTTATGGTAGATATATTCGCTATGTATATGTTCATAGCACTGACTTAAAAATGGTGGTTGAAATAAAATGCTGTGTGAACTCAACCAATCAGCATGTTCAGTGCCCAAGTCCCACCCCCAAAAGTTCCTGAACTTTTTAAAAAAGTACTACCTCACAAGTAGGGATTTTCTGAGGGGGACATTTTTACCCAGAACTTAATTTTTACCCCGGTCCCTGCGGTCAAAACACAGAGTACCACCCAAAAATCCCTAGTTCCTGGGGAAAGTTCCTGCGGTGGAAACGCGGCTATAGACAATGCTATCCAATGCTAGTAAGTGTATGATTAATAGAAAGAAACATTACGGCGTTTTACATTTGCTGAAAATGTTGACGTCATACAATGTAGTTTGTGAACAAAAAAACACTGCTAGCAACCGAATTTGAACATAAAAGATGCTATGCAATGCATTTGTTGTATGATTATCAACAGAGTAAATCATTTACAATTTTACCTTTGCTAAAAGATTTTAGTGTCATGTAAAGCAGTTGGTCAATTTTCATCAATGAAATTAGCTAGCAAACCAAATTTTGGAACGTAAACAATGCTACCAAATGTTAGCATTTGTTGTGGAGGTGTACGATCAACACAATGTATTGCATTTTTCTGAAAATATTTTAGCATAATGCAGTGTACACAGAACATGACAGGATTTTATCAACAAAGTATAGGCCTACTAGCAACCACATTTCTGAACATAAAAAAATTGTTAGCATTTGTGCGATTATCAACAGAGAAATCCACTGTTTTTCCTGTGCTAAAAAGATTGTAATTCAGTTACAAAAGTTTGAGAAGTTTCCTAGCAAACCAAACCAAATTTCTGAGCATAAAGATGGTATGAAGTGCTAGCATTTGTTTAACAGATACACAATTATCGACAGAGAGAAAGGGATATCAGAGGGAAATATACCAGTCACACTTTTCCAAGTTGAAAATTCTGACTTTCTGATTGTAACATGTTTCCCTGACAAAACTGCAAAGAAGTGATGTGATTTACTAAAAATACCTGCTTCCCGTGTTTTTCTGTGGTGGATTTGTCAAGAACTGCCAATTTCAAGCTAGTCAGACGTTCTCCGCTGCTTTTTGCCTTTGAACTTCCCAAGATTCCTGATTGCTGCCTTGGCCTTCACTAGAGCACACAGCGAGGGTTCTAACTCAAGACCTCTTTTTCCATTGGAATTGAAGTACAAAGTGCTATTTGGCATCAAAAGCTGTCAAGACTGTCGCATGTTCTGAGGTTTGTTTTATCATTTGTAGGCTTTGATAAACATTCAGTAATGGGAATTTTTCAGAGAGGGAGAAGGAACGGCTGAGGTGGGCTATGCACTTCCAGAAACATACTGTATACAGGAGCAACACCAGCTAGCGTTATTAATATGTTAACAGGCTGCAAGCGAGGTAAAAATCTATCGCTTTCTTTCCTCAGGAGATGGAAGAGAAATGGTGCATCTGTTCTACTCTGCTGTTTGAGAGCAGATTCGGTTTAGACTCAAAAGCTTTTGCCCAAGGAACTGCAACAGAAGACAATTCGAGCATACTGCTAAATGTGTACTAGGCAAAAATAGCCTGTGAAACGGTGTACTGATACATTCTGTCACACATTTGATTTGCATTGTAAGATGCATTTGCACAATTGTTTTGCAACATTTTAAAAATGTTGTTCTATATAATATATATTGTCCCACTTTATATTAGGTGGCCTTAACTACTATGTACAATGTACTTATTGTGCTTATATTGTATTGCAAAACACTTTTGCTGATATTGAGGTGGGATTCGGGTAAAGTTAGGGACAGGTGTGGTGGGATGGGGAAGTTTAGGGTTAGGTGTAAGGAAAGGCTCAACAGTGTAATTATAAATGTAACTATAGAAATTAAAAATGAAAAATGAATTAGAAATTACTTTTATGAAAAAGTAAACCTTAAAAGTATTTTACATTTTAAAATAAATTAATGAAGCATAAAAGCGTTTGTATTTTGTAAATACATAAATATTAGCAATATGTCATTTTTTAAATACATTCAAAAACTGTTTGCCATATGGGATTTTTCGGCCAGAACCCCCAAACCCAATGCTGCATACTAAAAAAATAGTACAGTAAATACAGTAGGCAATGCTTGTTTGAGAGTCTAACTGCAAAAAAAAAAGACTTGTGTAGTGGTACAGAGAAATAAAAAAATAAAAAGTACAAGTGCAGGAGGGACACTCAGCACATTTTCAAGGTTACAGTCCTTCCTGTCACATAAAGATATAAAGTTTATGAGCTTTAGCATTTCCTTTGTGCTATAAATGTGGTTGTGTAAAATAAGGCAGCTTCTCAAGCCCAGAGGGCAGAAAGCCCATCGCTCATGTTCGGTAATGTGCAACCTCAATCTCTAGACACAGACGACTAAATGATTGCTCTGTAAATTCAACAAGACCTTTTGCCTGCGCTGTGATTATAGAAAGAGACACTCCATGATGTAACATCATGGCATCAAAGTTTGGCAATGGTCCAATTAGCCGATGCCAATTTACTGAAGCAAAAATGGCCAAATTAATCATTTAGTTACCCATCAGGTAGCAAGCTAACAGCTTAGCCAGCTAGCTTAGCACAGTGCTAACTGGTTAAACATGTTTCTGATTAGGCAGGAGAAGATATCATGATAACAAGCTATGTTTTTGAACAGGTACCTTCAGATAGCAAGCCTAGCTTAGCATAGCACTAACTGGTTTTAAATGTTTTGACTACACGACAAAATATCATGATAACAAGCTGTTTCTGAAGAGGTACCTGCAGATACCAAGCTAACACCTTAAACTCCTAGCTTAGCATATAGCGCTAACTGGTTATTTATTAATTTTTTTGACTAGGTAGGACAAGATATCATGATAAGTTGTTTCTGAACCGGTATCTTCAGATAGCAAGCTAACTCCTTAAACTCCTAGCTTAGCATATAGTGCTAACTGGTTAATTATTATTATTTTGACTAGGTAGGACAAGATATCATGATAAGTTGTTTCTGAACAGGTACCTTCAGATAGCAAGCAAACACCTTAAACTCCTAGCTTAGCATATAGCGCTAACTGTTTTTTTTTTTTTTTTTTGACTATGTAGGACAAAATATCATGATAAGTTGTTTCTGAACAGGTACCTTCAGATAGCAAGCAAACACCTTAAACTCCTAGCTTAGCATATAGCGCTAACTGTTTTTTTTTTTTTTTTTGACTATGTAGGACAAGATATGATAACAAGCTGTTTCTGAACCGGTATCTTCAGATAGCAAGCTAACAACTTAAACTCCTAGCTTAGCATATAGCGCTAACTGGTTAATTATTATTATTTTGACTAGGTAGGACAAGATATCATGATAAGTTGTTTCTGAACAGGTACCTTCAGATAGCAAGCTAACACCTTAAGCTCCTAGCTTAGCATACAGCGCTAACTGTTTTTTTTTTTTTTTTTTGACTAGGTAGGACAATATATTATGATAAGTTGTTTCTGAACCGGTATCTTCAGATAGCAAGCTAACAACTTAAACTCCTAGCTTAGCATATAGTGCTAACTGGTTAATTATTATTATTTTGACTAGGTAGGACAAGATATCATGATAAGTTGTTTCTGAACAGGTACCTTCAGATAGCAAGCTAACACCTTAAGCTCCTAGCTTAGCATAGCACTAGCTGGTTAAACCATTTTTTTGTTGAATCGGTAGGACAAGATATCATGATAACAAGCCGTTTCTGAACAGGTATCTTCAGATAGCAAGCTAACACCTTAAAATCCTAGCTTAGCAAAGCGCTAACTGGTTAAACCATTTTTTTGTTGAATCGGTAGGACAAGATATCATGATAACAAGCTGTTTCAGAACAGGAATCTTCAGATAGCAAGCTAACACCTTAAACTCCTAGCTTAGCATATAATGCCAACTGGTTATTTATTTATTTTTTCTTTTGACTATGTAGGACAAGATATAATGAAAACAAGCTGTTTCTGAACAGGTACCTTCAGATAGCAAGCTAACATCTTAAACTCCTAGCTTAGCATAGCGCTAACTGGTTAAACACATTTTTTGACTAGGTAGGACAAGATATCATGATAACAAGCTGTTTCTAAACCGGTATCTTCAGATAGCAAGCTAACAACTTAAACTCCTAGCTTAGCATATAGCGCTAACTGGTTAATTATTATTATTATTTTGACTAGGTAGGACAAGATATCATGATAACAAGTTGTTTCTGAATAGGTATCTTCAGATAGCAAGCTAACAACTTAAACTCCTAGCTTAGCATATAGCGCTAACTGGTTAATTATTATTATTATTTTGACTAGGTAGGACAAGATATCATGATAACAAGCTGTTTCTGAACAGGTACCTTCAGATAGCAAGCTAACACCTTAAACTTCTAGCTTAGCATAGCGCTAACTGATTAAACCATTTTTTTGTTGAATCGGTAGGACAAGATATCATGATAACAAGCTGTTTCAGAACAGGAATCTTCAGATAGCAAGCTAACACCTTAAACTCCTAGCTTAGCATATAGCGCTAACTGGTTATTTATTTTTATTGTTTTTTTTTTGACTAGGTAGGACAAGATAGCATGATAACAAGCTGTTTCTGAACAGGTTCCTTCAGATAGCAAGCTAACACCTTAAACTCCTAGCTTAGCATAGCACTAACTGGTTAAACACATTTTTTTGACTAGGAAGGACAAGATATCATGAACAAGCTGTTTCTGAACAGGTATCTTCTTAACTTAACTTAAACTCCTAGCTTAGCATATAGCGCTAACTGGTTAAGAAATGTTTTTGATTAGCTACAAGATTATATCATTGTATCAAGCTGTTTTTGAGCAGAAAAAGTTAGCTTTCTTCATGATACGACTGAGTCTTAAACTAGCATGCAATGCGTTGTGGGGCGTGAAAGTGTGATTTTGTACTCAGAGCGGTGCGCACTTCTGATCTGAGACAAACCGAGAATATATGCAACAGATCAAGAAAATCTTCGCCCGGGAACGTGTGTGGAATCGTGTTCCTGTGCGTGTTTTCAGAGAAGTTAATTAAACGTGTGACTCTCTTTTTGTCTCAAATTCTGTTATCTTCTTCACTGCTCTATGTCGTCTTTGTTAAGTTATTCATTTCACACGTCTACAGTCAGTCAGTGTGACACCGGCAGACGCCATCTGAATAATAATGAAAAAAAAAAGATAAAAAGTCCTTATCAGGCCCCAATGATCTAAATATAATCTGTGTGAGAAGGACCAAAACAGTAGGGAAACGTGAAGATAAGTGATCATACTGAAACACACACACACACACACACACACACACACACACACACACACAGCTGAAATCTCTTTATTCTCTTTTCTTTAGTCTCTAGTGAATAGCCGTGGTCACCTGAAGGCAGGCTCCATTCCTCAATGACAAAACAAATCCCCACACAACCAAGAAAAATAGCCAAGAAAGAGTTTCAAAATAACACACAGTGATCCAAAGGCAGTGCTCTCAATGCTGCTCGCTAGTTTTTTGTTTTGTTTTTTTGTTTGTTGTTTTCCCTCAGAACAAAATAAAAGAGAATCTAAAACCACTCAGTCAAGGTTAGTTAGCTGCTCAAGTCGATGTCAAATATCTGCTTTACGCAGTTTTATCGACGTAGAAACCCACATATCCATGAATGTTTTGAGCCAACCTGAACACATTAATACAGTTAAATTCAACATGAAACTGCATTCACAATGCATTAAACTTGTGTAACGTGATAGTTTTATAATGTTATAGCCCTCAAATTTCTCTTGGACCTCCATAGAAGACTAAAGTGCCACTAGTAGAGTTTTCTCTGTGGACTATTTAGATGTGACATACTGTATAACTATAACTATATTACCGAAGAGTCAAAGCATTTTCCTTTCTATTAGTTTTCAGTTAGCCTTAGGGGATAACTAGTCTACTAGCTTAGCGCTAAACAGTTAGGAAAAGCTCATTTGTTTTTTGTTAAGAACTAGGTTGTGACTTAAAACTGTTAGCAACCCCCCAAAACACACTAGCACCCGCATAGCAACGCCTTAGCAACCACCCACAATGGTGCTTACAATGGAAGGGAATGGGGCCAATGTTTAAACATTAAAACACTCACTTTTTCAATAGTATGGTCACAAATTATAAACATTATGATGGTTAACACGACTTAAGTATGGGAAAACATTTTTTAAAAACTTTTTCTGTGTAACGTTATATCCAATTGTATAACTTTGCCACCATGGCAACACCATAAACCCTAAAACAACTGTAAAAATTGGGCACCTGATCAGAAAATATTAGTGGAAATGAGGCAGTAGGGGCTTTTATGACTTAAGACAGTTGGCAACAACTCAGAACACAATAGAAACTGCATAGCAACGCCCAAGCAACCACCTACAATCGTATTTACAATGGAAGTGAATGAGTGAGACTTAAAGGGATAGTTCACCCAAAAAATGAATATTCTGTCATCATTTACTCACTCAAGTTGAGAATTTTCTTTCTCCTGCTAAACATAAATAAGATATTTTGAAGAATGTTAGTAACCAAACAGTTGATGGTCCCCATCGAAATCCATGGTGTGAAGAAAAACAAAATACAATGGAAGTCAATTAGGACTAGAAACTGTTTGGTTACCAACATTCTTCAAAATATCTTCTTTTGCGTTTAACTGAAGAAAGAAATTCATATAGTTTAGGACTTGAGGGTGAGTGAATGATGACAGGATTTTAACTATCCCTTTAAACCCTAATTTATTCAATAGTATGGTCACAAAACAAACAGTGGTAACATGGTTTTAGTGTGAAAAGAAAGACAAGTCAAAATTATGAACTGCGATATTGTGCACAATAAGACTACCGACATTTATTAATAATGTAAATGGGGTCAACGCTAGTTTCAAGCTATCTTCAACCCACAAGGCTAGTTTGTCTTAACCTTTATGACAAAGAAAAGAGCGCGTCTGGCTCATAAGACCATTCTTGTGAAGATGTTCCTCTCTTCTCTCGCTCTTTCTCTCTGTCTGTCCCAGATTCGAATACCTCCAGGAGTGAGAGTTGATATCTACTCTGCGGACTGATAATGTAAATTATGAAAGCTCAGTTATGACAGGTGTGCAGAGAGCAATTCGAAACCGGTCTGCGGTGGAACAAAGCGGCCCGCTCATGCTCCTCAAAGGAGTGTGCGCTTCCATACCTCCCTCTCCATGCCGCCAACTTTTATTTACTTTGAAACCGAACCAAGGCTAAGATTGAAATGGAACATAAAATGTAAATGCACGAGTTGTCCCTCCAAGCGAGGTCTTCGGTTGTTTTGCACGCCAACATCTTACGAGCGGTTCAACTCAAGGTGAGGATGATGAATACCTCCATATGCTCATTTATTACGGCCGTAACTAAATACACATATTCTCTAGACATGATGATGTAGCTCATGCGTCTCAACAGTTAAACGTGCTCGGCTGCAATACATCAAACGGTTTAGTCGTAAACTAGGCTGAGGTTTCCATATAAACCTCTTTTCTTGTTCCCTTTCACCGCAATGTCACAAAACGCAATCCTCACTTCATCATGTGGAGAAACAGTAATTGCCTTTTAGCAGAAACCCCATTATTACATTAAGCCGACTGTGCTTATCTTGCATGGAACTGACTTCAAATGTCTGCAGATTTGTTGTGGGTTTAATTCTGTCAAACACTCTTAAAATGAAATGAAATGAAATAATGGGCCCTTTTTTTGGGTGAAGACGTGAATTGCACTTTAAAAGGAGAAAGTCTTGACCTGCAGCTATAGATATTGATGGACCATCTAGTCCATCAACAAAAAACATATGTGACCCATACTGGCAAAATTACTTTGTCACCATGGCAACGCCATAAACCATAAAGCAACTGTAAAAGTTAGGCACCTGCTCAGAAACAATATTAGCAGAAGAGAGGCAATAGATACTTGCGGGTGGGCTTTTATGACTCAAGACAGTTAGCAACCACCCAGAACACACTATAAACTCCATAGCAATGCCCTAGCAACCACCTACAATCGTATTTACAATGGAAGTGAATGAGTAAACATTAAAGGGGTCATGAATTGAGAAATCACCTTGAACTTTTGTTATATAAAAGGTCATGGTAATACAAGAACATCCTGTAAGTTTCAGAGCGGAAAACTTCCTTGTTAGTCAAAGAAAAGCTTTTATTGACACCAGGCCCAGCAAACGCTCGATCTCAGAATGTGCCAGGCTTTGACGTCAGCGTGTAGTGAAACGCCACCTCAACAGAAGAAGACTCACGCTTGATTCTGTAGCCCCGCCCACGGACTCGCTGGCATGTTAGATAAATAACAGGCCTACGTGGAACTAAACCGGATCGAACTTCCAAGCAATAAAGCTTATGGCATGTTTCAAACATGAATTAAGCTTCCTTCGGATTCCAAAATGCATGGTTGAACTTTATTTTTAATGAAGATCCAGCTCACGAGGGGTCAGAGATGTCTCGGATTTAAAATATGTTAATTTGTGTTTCCGAAGATGAACGAAGGTCTTACGGGTTTGGAACAACATAAGAGTCAGTAATTGTATTTCAATTTTAAATGTAATTTTTTTGGGGTGAACTATCCCTTTTATCAAACAATTGACTACTGCAATGCGCTTCTGGTTGGACTCCCCTCTTGTGCGATCCAAACACTTCGAATGATCCAGAATGCAGCAGCACGTCTTGTCTTCAACGAGCCCAAAAGGACCCACGTCACACCTCTCTTCATCTCCCTGCACTGGCTACCACTCGCTGCTCGCATCAGGTTTAAGGCGCTGACGCTTGCATACAGAGCCACCACGCGCTCAACTCCTGCTTACTTTGACTCCATTCTACAAATCCACACCCCCACCAGAAGCCTTCGCTCAGCAAAGGAACGACGGCTTGTGGTACCATCACAGAAGGGGAAAAAATCCCTTTCCAGAACATTCTCATTCAACGTTCCCAGCTGGTGGAACGATCTTCCCAAAGCCATCCGAAACGCAGAATCATTGGCATCATTCAAAAGCCAACTTAAAACTCAACTCTTCCGCGAGCACTTAACCTCATAAAAAAAAAAAAAAAAAAAATTCCTTTCCTCTTTCTCTTCCTTCTTCCCTCCATACTCTAGCCTGTGCTACACTGAGCAATGTATAAGGTCTCAGGATTTCAGGCTCTTATTGTGCTTCTCGACTCTTCATGACCAATCGCTTATTGTTTCCCCAAGTTGTAAGTCACTTTGGATAAAAGCGTCTGCTAAATGCATAAATGTAAATAAATGTAAATTGTGGTATCATGGGGGGTGTGGGGTGGGGGGTTTGACTTGGTGTGTGCCAAATTTGGTCGTATTACCAGGGACTTTAAGGTATAGGTTGCTATAGGGGATTTTGTTTTGGAAGTAGATTTTTCTCAAAATTGACTTTGCCAACTAAAATAGTAATTTTTTGTCTGATTCCAGCAAATCATACGTCATTTTGAATGTTTTTTCAATAGAGAATGTGAAAATAACAATAACTCATTGCAAAAAATAGAACACAGAAGTATAATGCACTGAAATCTATCATAACTATTCACACCACGTCTGAAGCTAAAGTTTCATAATCATCTGAATAAACTTTATAAATTCATAATCTGAACATTTACAGGGTACATCTTTCCTTTTAACTTTAACTATGAAAACTTTCTTAACTAGACAGATTTAGATAAGAGTGTTAAAATCACAGGAAAATAAATAAAAAATTAAAATTGTCAGAGAAAGAGTGAAAAATAGCCATAGAAAATTAAATCATGTCCTTGGTGAATTGTTTTTCTTCTAGTAACACCAGTAGACATCAGAGGGACAAATTACACTGCAAGATCGTTTGCAGAACAACTCATTATGTCGGTGTGAAATAAACAGTTATGGAAATGTAGAATCCAATCTCCAATCTCCTCCCGAAAATCGCGAAAAAAATCAGTTGGTGCCTCAGTGAATACTTCGCTCAGAGAAGCTGTCAATCACAGCTGTCGATCATGTCACACCCCCGTTTTTATAGCATCAACTAAAACCAACCTTATTTAAGCACTTGAACTTGAACTTACATCAGCATGATAAAAAATAATCTAAAATGACAGAAAAAATCATTTGATGTGTAATTTGATGGTTTAGTTTGGCTCGCGTCCCATTCAATTACAGGGAGAGGGTGGGGTTTATGACCTATACTGGGACCAACCACCTAGGGACTATCTAAATGTTCACTTTTCAGGACTTTTGCTGCACACATGGTTACATTTATGCTTCAGAAATCATTCTAATATACCTTTTTTGCTGCTGAAAGGGGTACTTCAGCACTGGGAAGATGAATCTGTATTTAAACTGGGTCATTTTTGTAGTAGAAATGTGAAATTATTTTTGAATCTGGTGCCTTCTAGACTGAGAAAAGCCAAAAAATGTGTTTTTTGCTCATGTGGATGAAAGACAACAACTCCCAGAATGCACTTGCTTCACTGCCCACTCCCAAGCCACGCCTACCGGTTCTAACGTTAGTTGACTAGAAACTAAAAAGACGCTGTTTTACCGTGTGTCTCCATGACGATCTAGTTCCTAAAATAACTTAAACAGTAGTGTATTTTCCATCCAAATATTGCTAAGTTGATTTGTACCGGGATGTACAGCCAAAATCAGAAAAGGATAAGCAGTAAGTTTTCACCATTTGCGGGTTAAAAATTTGGAGAGGTGCAAACAGTGGCTGCGGGCTATCAACCACCCGAATTTTGGAGAGGACCTGAATGGAATATGGAAAACCTGAAAATACGAAGGGTGTGCAGTCGCCATTTCAAGCAGGAAGACTACAAACCGAATGTGCTTGGAATGAAGATAGCCACTCTGAAGGACACCGTGATTCCTTCGATATTCACCTTCCCAAATGACCAACAGCCTGGGCCATCTGGTACTAAATGCATTCGCTAAGAGGTAAGACTCTCGCTAATACTCGACACGATTTCTGATCACACAGTAGCCTATACATAGTGATATAGTTGTTAGCAGTAAAACAGCAAAGTTAGCAAAGTAACAAGCTAACTTACTTGTCGTGTAATGCTAACGTTACCACGCATATGCGCTGAGTAACTCTCCACTCTTGTCAATTATCTGAACGTGCTCCTCCCAAGCTTTGTTGATAAAACGTTATTTAAAGTACAGATCCCACCCCCTATGGGCGGGTTTAAAACATGCGGAACTAACTCCTACTACTGGCTGTAGTCTCTAGCCTCTGGCCAAAAAATCCTCAGATGATGTAAATATCGTAATTTTGCGTTATCGGAGGATTTTTTGCTCAGAGGCTAGAGACTACAGCCAGTAGTAGGAGTTAGTTCTGCATGTTTTAAACCCACCCATAAGGGGTGGGATCTGTACGTTTTTTTTTTCCAGAAATAAAATGCATAATTCTCTCGTCTCAGAGGGACATGAGTGGGGAAAGTACGGTAATTAGAATATACTACCGGGTTTCTACTGATACAAAGCTTAATGCTAATCGCTGAAGTAACCCTTTAAGAAACTTTTCTGTTATTACCAATGTCGAAAACAGTTGTGCTGCTTAATATTCTTGTGGAAACCATGATAGTTTGATAGTATTGTAGATAAAACAGCATTTTTTTACATTCTTAATGTTTTTACTGTCACTTTAGATCAATTTAATGATGCATCCTTGCTGAATAAACATATTATTCCTTTTTTCTTTATTTATCCCCCAAACTTTTGAAAGATAGCATACAAAAAAAATCAATCAGAACTCACCACGGCAGTGCACACCCTCATCGTAGCCGTCCTCACAGTCCCGTACTCCGTTGCAGAGATTACTATAATGAACACACCTGTGGGTGCCGAGGCACTGGAGGTGATTGATGGGACATCTCACCTTTACCTGCCGCAAGCCTGTAGAAGAGAAGGAGGACGATATTAGGAACTTCAATGAAGACTTGAATAATTCAACTTCTTCAATCAGACCTGCAAACTCACAAGAGGTGAACAATAATTGAGTTAGTTTACTAGCTAAATTATTGTGTTAGGGTCTGGGGACATCCTACTTCAGGATACATTTTTGTGCGATTTTAACATGTAAACGAAGCATTCTGGTGAAAATAAAAATAAAAGACAGCATTTGACTCAGATTTAATGACACGGGCTGGGCATAGACACAAATTTCACAGTTGGATTCGATTCACAAGCTTGTGATTGAGACAGAGCGACACTGTATCATAGACTGTAAAAAAATATGGACGTAGTGTCCGTGACGTCACACGTAGGGTTCTGAAGAGAGTTTTTGAAGCCTCAAAGTCGGCTGTTGACATCTTGGCAACGTGGCAACGCATCATCGCGCGTCACTCCCGGATAACTGAAAATGCAAACATGTTTTTTTCTGCTGTAAAGTTGGGCATTTTAACATGGAGCTCAATGAGATTCTGCTCCCTTCTGGAGTCTGTCCCTAGTGGCCAGTCGATGAATTACATTTCAAGTCACTTCCATATTGGCTTCAAGAGAGACTGGGGGAGGTTGCCGCTTGGGCATAATTTGAAAACCACGCCCACCGGGAGGAAAACAAACCAACCATCTCCATTGACTTTGTATTGCGTGAGGTTGCCTCCTTGTCATTTTTAACTTATTACAAAAAACAGAACAATGTCTAAAAGCTGCTTTGTGACAAGGTTTACAGCAAACAAGCTGAAAAACCCAGAAGTTTTTATAAGCTGTTGACCCAAAACACAAGCGTTTAAGGACACAAAAGTGGATACAGGCAATTGAGACAGAGCGCGACATGTTATATTACACTGGGAACTACACCCACTGGAGGGGAACGTAATCAGCGACAGGAAATTTAATATATAAAACTAACATTTGGATATTTGACTTAAAAGAGACAAAATGTTTACTGCACACTTAGGCATACTGAGTGTCAGGATCCCAAAATGTACCCATTCTTCCTGCTGAAGCTTCACGTCTTATTGCCTGTATCCAATTTTTTCTCCTTAAACGCTGGCTTTTATGGTTCGGTAGCTTATAAAAACGTAGTTCTGGGTTTTTTAGCTTGTTTGCTGTACAACTTGTCACATAGCAGCATTTAGACATTGTTCTCTTTATTTGTTATAAGTCAGAAAAGACAAGGAGGCCGCCTCACGCAATACAAAGTCAATGGAGACGACTGGATTGAAAACTAAAACTCCATTTAAGTGAGCAAATACATAATAAAATTGCACAACAGCAATGATATCCACATTATTATGGATTTGAAATAAACATTATGCACTCAAAAAAGACTGTCGGGTACACTGTAAACCTGAATAAGTAAACAAAACTACATTTTTTAAAGGTCCCGTTCTTCGTGATCCCACTGTTCAAACTTTAGTTAGTGTGTAATGTTGCTGTTAGAGCATAAATAATACCTGTAAAATTATAAAGCTCAAAGTTCAATGCCAAGCGAGATATTTTATTTAACAGAAGTTCCCTTTCAAAGCCTACAGCGAACGGCTGGCTTGGACTACATCCTGGTACTTCCTACATAAATGACGTCGGTAGAACAGTAGAACAGACTAACCTCCGCCCACAAGACTACGCGAAAAAAGGGGGCGTGGTCTTGTTGCTGTCCCACGTGGAGAAGAGGGCGTGTCGCGTGGAGAACAGGAAGTGGTGCGTTTCAGTGTGTTTGTCGCCATGTCGTCGAGACGCTGTTATTTTCATCCCGGAGTCAAATCACCTTTGTTTGGCTTTCCCAGGGACGCTGTAGAGATCATTAAGCGCATACATCTCCCGTTAAGAGGCGTGACCTTTCCACGTGCGCTAAGCTGCTGTCGAATCACAACACAGGAACCGGGCCACGTTCGCTAAGCTGCTGTCCAATCACAACACGGGAACCGCTGGCACAATCAGAACTCGTTACGTATTTCTGAAGGAGGGACTTCATAGAATAAAGGAAATCATCAGCCGTTTTTAGGACAGTGAATACAGCGGTATACAGATAAGTAAATTGTGTTAAAAATACTGTGTTTTTTTACACGCGAAACATGAACACATGTTATATTGCACACTGTAAACACAATCAAAGCTTCAAAAAGACACGAAGAACGGGACCTTTAAGTTAAGAAATGTAAAGTTTAAGTAAGCAGAACTTGCAGATTTTTATTTTGTACTCATACATTTGAATTGCTCTGAACATGAAATATTTGAGTAAGCTAATTCATACATTTAACTTAAAAATAGAATGTAATCTCAAATTTTTGTGGAAAGTGGAAACTTAACTAGCTTTAACTAGCTAATTCAATAAATGCCACCTTGAAAAGTGGTCACACAGTGTTTTGGTAGCATTAGCATAGCATAGCACTTGCTGAATGAGGACAGCAATATAATAAATTGAACAAATGTTCTCAAACTAAATTAATGCTCCACTCGTCACCATGATGGCAACCCTACAAAAACCAAACATTAACGGAACCTCTTCTAAACTAGCATAACAAAACATTAAACACTACTAAACCTCCCACTTAACATTAATCTTGCACAAAAAACATAATATAACACTTAATTTTGGCATTTACACGGTCCCTTTTCAGTGTCATGGCAAAGCATGCTGGGAAACATCCCAGCCCAGTTTCGGTTGAATTAGTTAGTCAGTTAGTAAGTTCATACAACTCAAAACGATTAAACAATTAAGTTTTGAGAACTCAAAAGAAAAAGTAAGATCTAAATACTCGTAAAAGTTCATTTGTTTGAACTCATTTGTTTAATTTGAGTTTGCTCTACTCAAAGCAATTCATTATACTGAGCATTAGGGTTAATAGTGTAGTTTCGACAATAGAAGAAATAACAGAACAAAACAAAGATGGCATAACCCTACTTTAATAAAAGAGACGAACAACAAATTCTTCTAAAAGCATCCATGTTCTTGTTTTCCCTCTCTATGCAGCATAAATACAAAT
Organism: Romanogobio albipinnatus; assembly: GCA_023566225.1. Lineage (NCBI taxonomy): Eukaryota > Metazoa > Chordata > Actinopteri > Cypriniformes > Gobionidae > Romanogobio > Romanogobio albipinnatus. The sequence continues at coordinate 5,604,419 of CM042263.1, forward strand.
AAAAGCCATAAAACTGAGGCTCACCTCCCTTAACTCGATTCAAAGGAGGGCTGTGTATAAATGTGATGAGCAAAGCTATTTTAATATTCAACTCCCTGCACAGTTCCTCCTAAATATGTCTCTTAAGCACACGAGAATTTAGCACGCCGGCAGCTGTCTCTTGTGAATCATTGATTGTGGATTGCTTGACATTTCTGGGGTGTCACGGGGGGAGAAGGGGCCACTGCCAAAACAGCAATATTGATCTCCATCCAGCTCCAATAAGGGCCGTGAAAGTCTTGGCCTATAGTTCATCTGCCTCCTTAACTTTCAATTTCCTTGTAAATGATCACCCGAGTGGGTTTTTTCGAGAGTTTTTTGGAGAAAGGAAGTGTATACACAGGTTTCCCCCCAAGGCTTGTCCCAGCGGACCTCTGTTCCACTTTCATAATCCCAGTAAAAAGAGAATATGTAATTCAACAAATAGGAGAATTGTTTAAAAATATCCTCTCAGTGTCTCTCGCTCTTCCTCTCAGGGCCTCCGGATCTCCAGAGATGTTCAAAAGTATCTAGGCAGCAAAAGTCAAGAAGGAACCTGGAAGATATTAAGGGTGATGCAACCTCATTAATTCTGCATTTTTTATTGTTTTAGACTTAACCACAGCCGCCCTCCATAGAGCCCTGCATTTCAGCCCGAGCCCGACGGGCCCCAACTTTTTTTACACCTCTAGGGCAGGGCTTCGGGCCTGCTTTAGGCTTCTCCTTCGTTTTATATTTTAGACATTAATTAATTAAAATAAACTATGAGATGTGCTGCGCTGGTGGAGACAACACGAGACCATGCTACCACGACTCTCGAGACTGGCTCGCAGAGTGTTCAGAGCCCCCACGAGCAGCAGCTGTAAGAGTTATGGCCTTTTTACAACTGGTCACTTAATTTGTTTTCTCTGATCAGATATCTATCCGATTGTGAAAAGACCAGGAGTAAATGCCTTCCAAAATTCTTTCGAGATGGATTTATATTAGAAGAAGAAGATGAGTGTAAACAATCTTTGCTGGTGTTGTAAAAATAAATCATCATTTTTGAGAGAAATAGTAAAGGTGAATGCATATACGAGTCCCGCTTTGAGCGGGCGGTTCAGACAGGAGCGGTTACATTGGTGCCATGACCCGGATGGGAGTGAGGTTTAGGGGGGTGAGTATAATGGAGGCCAGCTAGTAGTCGCTGTGCGGGTAAACCTCACTCCTCTGATCTCAAGAGACGCTCTAGCGACTGACGCTAGAGGTTGCAGCCTTTAGCCTCCTTGTTAGAGCGCCAGACTCTCATGCCGGCTGACCCGGGTTTGAGACCCACTTGGAGCGGGCGATTCACCACAGGAGGGGTTACATTGGTGCCGTGACCCGGATGGGAGTGAGGTTTAGGGGGGTGAGTGTAACGGATACCAGCTAGTAGTTGCTGTGCAAGTAAACCTCACTCCTCTGATCTCAAAAGACGCTCTAGCGACTGACACTAGAGGTTGCAGCCTTTAGCCTACTTGTTAGAGTGCGCGACTCTAATGCCAGCGGACCCAGGTTCAAGTCCCGCTTGGAGCGGGTGGTTCGGACAGGAGCGGTTACATTGGTGCCATGACCCGGATGGGAGTGAGGTTTAGGGGGGTGAGTATAATGGAGGCCAGCTAGTAGTCGCTGTGTGTGTAAACCTCACTCCTCTGATCTCAAGAGACGCTCTAGCGACTGACGCTAGAGGTTGCAGCCTTTAGCCTCCTTGTTAGAGCGCCAGATTCTCATGCCGGCTGACCCGGGTTTGAGTCCCACTTGGACCGGCGATTCGCCACAGGAGGGGTTACATTGGTGCCGTAACCCGGTGGGAGTGAGGTTTAGGGGGGTGAGTGTAACGGATACCAGTTAGTAGTTGCTGTGCGAGTAAACCTCACTCCTCTGATCTCAAGAGGCGCTCTAGCGACTGTCGCTAGATGTTGCAGCCTTTAGCCTCCTTGTTAGAGCGCCCGACTCTAATGCCAGCGGACCCAGGTTCGATGTCCCGCTTGGAGCGGGTGGTTCGGACAGGAGGGGTACACATAGTTGCTCCACAACGGATCAAGTCCAGACCGTATTTCCCAACCTCAAATGTGGTGGGCGGGGCTAAGATCGGCTGGCATCCAGGCTACCCCGGGATGCAATTATAAGAACTCTTATTTCTCTGAATAAGTATGAAATGGATGTGTGTAGTTTACATAAGTTTTAAAGTTTCCAAACATAGTCATGAAAGGATTTGGATGGATCATTGTGGCATCCCTTTGTTTCAGCCACCGCTCTTGCATCCAAAAAGTCCTAAAGAATTTTTATGGCGGTTTGCTCAAACCTTAGGGATTAGTCTCAAGATGGAGGCAGGGCAGAACATGCCTGTGGACCAATGAGAAGTCCTGTCCTTCCCGTGCTTAAGGTGTCTGTCAGTTGTCCTAGCATCTTTATCTGATGGTGTTTGACAGTTTGTTTGTGTTAGTCCACTAAGATCAAAATGTAGTAAATCTTTGTCCACCATTATGGACAGAAAGGGGCCCGGCCATAAATGGGGCCTTGGAATGTGAAAGAAACTCTTTCAATGTGTATTTTCCTGTCTATTTCATTCATATCACACATTAATTCTGCTTCTTTTTTATCACTTTGAAAATGGATTAGGCACCAATCTAGTGTGATTAAGGGAATGAATATTAAGAGAATGGCAAGTTGGAAAACCACAGATGGTCTTCCACAGACGAGAGATGACGAACTGATCAAAGGAACCACGGCGGTACGTTTGTTGATGTGCAATGATAACAGCCAGTGATGAGTTAGTATATGCAGCTGCGCATCCTGTACTGTGTGCAAAGACAATATACACTATAAAAACATCCTATTTATTTAAATGAGGTCTGCAATTGCCAAACTGTCAGAACTAATGAGCAAGGGGTATTTATTTGCCAAATTCTGACGGGAAAAAGAACGATTGTACTATGTTACTATGTTTTTCCCAGTTTTGCCGAAAGGCAACTGACCTCAACAGTGATTTCCTCTGATCTCATGAAAGGCTTGCCAGGGATATTTCTTCCAGCTCACACTGAATCTCAAAAGATACATCATGCATTCTATTAAAAAAATTATGCAGCTTGTCATACATATAAAAGATTTCTCATCACTTTATCCTCTCAGAATCGGCACATTCGAGGACTGTACCATGTGGAAACCACACAACACTTCAGGTAACAATTCCTTTAATTAACATTTCATAGCATCTTTTATCCCAGGCATTGAGCGCATATCATTTCTCATCCAGCAATATTTATGAGTGCATTCCCCAATTTTACTGAAGCGTTTTGGAATCCCATTCATTTTGTAGTAGAGATGTCAAGTACAATTGTTTTGAGTTGAAAATCTCATTGACTTTGGTTAAAATTACATGTAACTTGGCATAAAAAAGTTGATTTATATGAATATGTAGCTTATTAGTGCACTTTGATTAGTTTGTGGCCTTTGATGATGTTAAATCTGATATTGCTCTTCAAAACCCACTTGGAGACTCAAATTCAACAGATTCAAGCACATTTAAACTACAATCTCTTTATTTGGGAGCCAATGGACCATAAAGCGTAAAGTACACAAGAAATAAACCTGTTTACATATTTATTTGACATTTATATATAGTTATGAGATGTACATGAAGACAAAGCATAAGCAATGTAAATGGTGAGATGTGTTGAAATATGTTAAAGAAAGATAGAACGATAGAATGAACGAGAGAACGATACATAGAAAAAATGATGGCCCCACTTTATATTAGGTGGCCTTAACTACTATGTACTTACATAAAAAAATAAGTACAATGTACTTACTGTGTTCAAATTGTATTGCAAAACACCTTTGCTGATATTGAGGTGGGATACGGGTAGAGTTAGGGACAGGTGTGGTGGTGTGGGTAAGTTTAAGGGTAGGGTTAGGTGTAAGGGAAGGGTCAACAGTGTAATTACAAATGTAACTACAGAAATTAATTACAGATGTAATTACATGCAGGTATTTTTTTAAATGTAAGTACAATGTAAAAACATGTATGTACACAATAAGTGCATTGTATCAAATGATTCATTAAAATGTTAGTACATAGTAGTTAAGGCCACCTAATATAAAGTGGGTCCACAATTATATATATAGCAATCAATAGATAAAACGATCAACATATAGAATGATTGATAAATCGAATGAACAAACAAATGATAGATATAGATAGATAGATGATTGATAGATAGATGATTGATATATAGATGATTGATAGATGGATAGATAGATAGAACAGTAGATAGTACAAATGAACAAACAATAGAACAAAAGAGCGAGTGAACGATAGATATAACGAACGATAGATATAACGAACGAACAAACAACTGAACGATAGATATAATGAACGATTGGTAGAATGAACAATAGAACGAACGATAGATAGAATGATTGAACAATAGAACGATTGAATGAGAATGATAGAAAGAACAAATTAATGATAGATAGAACGGACAATAGATAGACAGACAGACAGACAGACAGACAGACAGACAGACAGACAGACAGACAGACAGACAGACAGACAGACAGACAGACAGACAGACAGACAGACAGACAGACAGACAGACAGACAGACAGACAGACAGACAGACAGACAGACAGATAGATAGATAGATAGATAGATAGATAGATAGATAGATAGATAGATAGATAGATAGATAGATAGATAGATAGATAGATAGATAGATAGATAGATAGATAGATAGATAGATAAAATAAATACATTAAAGATAATATATATTTTTATATATATATATATATATATATACACCGATCAGGCATAACATTATGACCACCTTCCTAATATTGTGTTGGTCCCCCTTCGCTCCCCACGTGCATCAATGAGCCTTGGCCGCCCATGACCCTGTCGCCGGTTCACCACTGTTCCTTCTTTGGAGCACTTTTGATAGACACTGACCACTGCAGACTGGGAACACCCCACAAGAGCTGCAGTTTTGGAGATCCTCTGACCCAGTCGTCTAGCCATCACAATCTGGCCTTTGTCAAACTCGCTAAAATCCTTACACTTGCCCATTTTTCCTGCTTCTAACACATCAACTTTGAGGACAAAATGTTCACTTGCTGCCTAATATATCCCACCCACTAACAGGTGATGAAGAGATAATCAGTGTTATTCACTTCACCTGTCAGTGGTCAATAATATGCATGTTGTATTGGTTTAGATATTAGTTTAGTTAAATGAAATAATAAAATTGGTGCATGAAATAAAGGGTGAAAGGTGTTTTGTAGATGGACTCACATATCGCAGGTGTTTCATCTGAACCGTCGGGGCAGTCTAGTTCCCCGTCACAGAGCCAGCTCTCAGAAACGCAGCTGCGTCCATCGCCACAAAGAAACTCCTCGATGTCACATGCTTGAGGGCGAGTGGAGAGTAGAGGTGGAAAGATGATGTGGGGAGAGAATGGAAAATCAGAGGTCATGAATAAGATGTTATAGTAATGTCTCAAGTATGCGTTGAGTATTAATGCTGAATGTGGGTTGACATTAAAATGACTGATATGGTTTATGTGAATGAGCGGTGTTCGGCTGTTTTAGCTTCAGAAACATGTACAAAAACATTGAAATAGAACTCTAGTTCTGGGTACTATTCCTTAAAGGGGACCTTGATTATGATTTCACTTTTTTAACTTTAGTTAGTGTGTAATGTCGCTGTTTGAGCATAAACAACATCTGCAAATTTACAGCGCTCAAAGTTCAAAACCAAAGGAGATATTTTCATTTACAGGAATCGCTTTTTAATGACAAATGGCTGGTAGGGACTACAACGAGCTTCTTCGCGGGTTAGTGACATCACTAATCCTAAAGTTTACATAAACCCCGTCCCCGGGAAGACACAACAAAGGCCGTGTTGAGAAAAGGAACAGTTGTAGTAGAGCACATTTGGGAGTCGCTCAAGCTGTCACATATTTTCACATTTATGGTGTAGACTTAAAAATTAAGCTTTTTTCCCCCGTGGTTTAATTCACAGGACCGGACACCAGTTATCTTGTCAAGAGATATCTTTTATTGTTATAAGTCAGACATAGGGAGAGGAAGACAATTTTCTGACGGATGGTCTTCATTCCAGCTTCTTCCTCTCCCTTCCTGGACAACCAGTTGGATTTTATAGGTTGCTTAAACAGTGAAATAATTGTTTACCAGAAAAACAGGTTATTTACGCTATACCTCGTGCTTTCACGTGGCACAATATACCCTTGAACATATGCATAGAGAAACTTGTTGTTCATTGTTCAAAATATGTCTTAAAGAGAACTTGTGACATGTCATATGCATTCGTAGGAAAACAACAACAATACTTTCTTACAGAAAACTTCAGTCACATGTGCATAATTGAAACCTTATGCTACATATTCCTTACACATGATCCCCTCTCCATGTCTCCCACACTTCATGTGCTCAGACTTACTCTGACTAGATAATAATGCAATACAAATAATAATAATTATGAATGATACAACACAAATGATAATGAATATTAGTAAATAATATTAATACAAATGCACACTAAATAATAATGATTAAAACAAATGATAGTGAGTATTAATAAAGAATAATAATAAAAATGCATAATATAAACTGATTATGAATACTAATAATAAAAAACATTTAATAGTAAAATTTAATCTACAATCTCCCTCCTTCTGGAACTACGGCCGTCCGTTCCACACCATCACCTGCAGGTGGCCAACCTATTGAAGTGATAGTGAGAAAGAAGAATAGCAGACGAAGAAATAAACACAAGGACAGAAGAATAGAAACAGAAAGGAATAAAACAAAACAAAGAAACAAAACAAAGAACCCCAACCCATGTTATGTCCCCGCATTCTATGTGTCGCTTAACTATGTGTATGCATTTAATATGAACCCCAGTCTTCTAAGAAAGTAAAAACGAATGAATCTTCACCAGTGCCTGAACTTGTTCGGTACCTGAACTCCTTCAGTTCCTGGTCAAAATAACAAACTAAAATAAATGTTGATGTTAAAGAATTCCTATCCCTTGGGGTTGTGAATCAGTAAGCAGGTGTTGATTGTTTGTGAGGTTGTGTTCTGTAAGTAGTGTAATGTATAAAATATCCTATTTCACTCTGTATTTCCTATTCTCGGTTTTATCCTTACGGTTAGAAATAACCAATCTGATAGGTTTGGTACTTTTCCTTCTAGAAACACATTTTATGAGTTGTATTACTAACAGGAACACAACCACTCCAACCATAATCAAAACTATCCATTCCGACCATGATAAATTCCCTGGAATTTGTGCTAATTTTCTCTCAGACATCAATTTAGCTACTCCATTTGCTACGATAACATGACCCATTGCTTGAATTCCTTCCTCTTGAGCTGCTTTAACACTTTCCTTAACTCTTTTAACCATTTCAAAGAGTTCATAATTCCTTTCCTCTACTAAATCATTATTCCACCACTGTGGTTCTACTTGCAGCAATTGCACATGTGGAACATGAATTCCACCCAATTGAAGAGGATAGAGAATCTCTACGCAAAATGGATCAGGAGGAATTGGACACAACTTCCCCCCATATATCATATTTTCACTTATTCCGTCATGTAATATACACCACTGTGCTTCCGACACCTGCCATGCACCTGTAGCTTGATCTAAAGGAACTACCTCCCAAACTGCAGATCCATTAAGGGATAGACTAAACATTGTAGAACAGGAGCAAATTACCCACTCATGTTCCTCAACACAACAGTCTGTAGTAGAAATCATTGGTGTTTCACCTTCAGCCCAATATCCATTTCTCCCTAATCTAATCACCGAATCACCTTGTCTAACACCCATTGATTGGAATTGTCTAACTGTCATTATATTGCGCTTTCCATATTGAGGCCATACCATAAATAAAGGTAATGTTCCAGAACCTGACAAAGAATCTTCATCGATAGCAATTTTGACTAATGGAATATGTTTAGCAGAAGTCAAATTAAGTTGTTTACCGAAAACCACTAACAAAGATTCCACAATTCGTTCAGGAATTTGACCCATTCGAATAACTTGAACATCCTCTACCATTTGATCCTTTAAATTCTGAGCTAAAAATAAACACGCTGCACGATGTGTCTCGAAATTAGATGATTTTACTAATGCATCTGCCAATTCCTTCGCTGCATCGTTAAGATGCTGACCCGCTGCTATAATATGTAAAGAACCTTTAAGAGCCTCGGTGAGTCCTTTTCCTGTCATTTTTCCCACCCACTGAGTGTATTCACTTAATTGATTCATTTGAGCAGTATTACTTATTGAATTGACAGAACCAAATACCCCCGCTACATCTCCCCATATACTCCGAGGTTTACGACTTCGACTATTCAATGGATCTTTAGAGGTATAATATTTTACTTCTTTTTCCAACCATTTCCTTATTTGTGTGAAATTTCCACAGTATGACTGATCATAAACGGTAAGAAGGGATATCAAATTATAATTGATACGTTGTCGCACCATATGGGCTTCATTTATCAAGACTTTGGTTTCTTTTGCTAACAAGATACCATGAGCTGGCGCAATAGTTGTAGTTGGGCATGTTTTAGCTTTGTTTGTTTTTTCAGCAGAAAGATAAAAACAACGTCCAATTTCTCCAGTTTCTAGTTCAGTCTCACAATATTCATTCTCATCTTCTGAATGCCATACTCTTACATAATTTCCCTTAAATCTTGTCGTTTTCGAGGCAGTATCCCTTAGGAATCCCTCACATGGCAACACTATGGGATAAATACACCCTAGAGCCAACGAGTCCCATATTGTAAGCATGTGAGTACGATTCAAAATTAAGTTAATTTCCACATTAGTAGAAGTTATGAGGTCTAACCCCACAATTTCACATTGTTCTCTTGAACAAATTTCTCGTCTTTGACCACTACTAGAATATCCTCCGTCTTTCACTGGCCAGATTACTCTGCTTTTGTAACATTGATGATGATAGTTACATCCACCATAGATGTCCTTACGATATTTGGCAAGATCTTTATCATTGCTTGGCACCCAATCCCATAATCCCCATTTGGAAATAAAGGGTAGAGTAAAATGTTGGCCAGATTTCAGAGTTGCATTTCTAGTGATTTCTTGAACTCGAGGAGTCCATAAGGCTTGGCTTCCTTGGTACATGCCAAGTAAAATTAAAAACAAGCATACCATCGTCGTTGTGTATCGAGAATAACTTGCAACCATCTCTAAGCAATGTCAATGGGAATGATCCCTGAAATGGAAGCAGAAAAATAATTAAACATCACTCCTTTGTTCCCAATCTTTAAAGCTAATGGATGAACATTGCTCAATTTCAGGCCATAAGTCGTCATTATCATTTTGTTCATTCACTAGACAAGGTTTAACTTGTGACCAATGATACCATCTATCTGTCCCTACACCCTTCCCTTTTAGGCAAACACTTGTATCTGTTGTTAAGAGTATCTCATATGGTCCCTCCCACCTTGGCTCTAAACCTTTCCTAGCAATACGTTTGACCATAACAAAACTGCCTAACTCGGGAATGTGTGGAATGTCAGTAGTGGTGTGTTTTTCATCCCATTGCTGCTGAGCCTCTCGCACTTTTTTGTTATTGTCTTTGGTAGCTTTGTCCAGCATTGTGAGATAGCGTCGTAACTTCTCTTGGAACAAAGTGGAATCTCCTCCTGTTCCTGCAGGAGGCGGAGCATCAGGAGGTAGAACCATTGCTCTTCCAGTCATCAGTTCAAAAGGGGTCAGTCCTGTTACTCTGTTTGGAGTTGCTCTTAAGTTCCACAAGATGGCAGGCAATAACTTGTGCCAACCTTGGCCAGTCTGCAGAATGGCCTTGGTAAGAGCCGTTTTTAACGAGCGGTTCATACGTTCTACGAAACCCGAACTTTCTGGCCTGTAGGGGATATGGAACTTCTGTTTGATCCCCATCAGTTTCATTGCTTCCTTCATCAGTTTTCCAGTGAAGTGAGTTCCATTGTCCGAGTCAATTTCATATGGAAGACCCCAGCGAGGAAAAACTTCTTCCACCATTACTCGTGCTGTTGCTTCAGCAGTGCAAGTTTTCGTAGGGAATGCTTCCACCCACCTAGTAAATCTGTCTATGATTACTAGAATGTATTGGTACCCTCCACTGGGTGACAAAGGTCCTGTAAAATCAATTTGGAGATTTGTCCATGGCCCCGTGGGTCTGGGTGCATGTGACATTCGCACCTTTACAGATTTTCCCACATTTGCTTTCATGCAGATCAAGCATCTCCTGCAGTAATCATCAATGTCTCTCATCATTCGCGGCCACCACCACGTCTCGCTGATTTGAGCTTTCATTGCTTTTGCTCCAGCATGCACTTTTCCATGATACAGCTGCATTAGTTCTCTTCTTGTTCCGACAGGCATCACCACTTGTCCTGTTGGAATTCTCCAGATACCCTGATCATCTTCTTTCGCTCCCGCTTTTATCCATTGCTCTTTCTCTTCATCTGTCTCTGTTTGATATGACAAAAGATGGAGCTCAGGATTGTCTTTCCTGTTTTCTTGAACCACGATGACAGGAATAGGAGGGAGTAAAGCCGCTTCTCTTGCTGCTGCATCGGCTGCAGAATTTCCTTGGCTTTCCTTGGACTTGTCAGATTGATGTGCTTTTACTTTGACCACAGCTGCTTCTCTTGGTAAGTGGCATGCTGCAATCAAACGACGAATTATGGAAGCATGTTGTATTTCGCTCCCACTGCTAGTGATGAGTCCACGTCTTTTCCATAGGACAAGGTAGTCATGGACCACGCCGAAAGCATAACGACTATCTGTATAGATGTTGACTCGATCTCCTTCCGATAGTTCAAGAGCTTCTGTAAGTGCTGTGAGTTCAGCTGCTTGTGCTGAAAACTGTCCAGAAAGAGCTCCTTTCTTCACAACAGTTCCATCAGCCTCCACAACAGCCCATCCAGTATGTCGCTTTCCATCAACGTAGTAACTGGATCCGTCTACCCATAATTCTTGGTCTGGATTTTCAAGAGGGATTGGATTGACTGGACCAAGGGTTTCTTCTTCTACTTGTTTTTCACACTTGTGTGGTATTCCCTCATGCGGTTCCAGCATCATTGTTGCAGGGTTAAGGGAGGTGTCTCTGATGATTTCCACTCTCAAATCCTTGTTCAGCAAAGTAGCTTCCCATTTTGCTCTCCTCGCATCAGTGATAGTCTTGATGTTTGTGTTGTTCAACAGCGTCACTATACTGTGCGGTGTGTGCAATATGATAGTTTGTGCTCCTATCAGATTTTCCACAGCATCTACTGCCCATGTGGCACCATCGAGGGCTTGTATACATCGTGGTTGACCTATCATGGTGACAGGAATCTTTGTGGAAAAGTATCCGACTGGTTTGTACCGATCACCTGGTTTTTGACACAGTACTGCTGAGTAGGTCTCATCTCCCACCCTGGTCCACAAATGAAATGGCAACCGACCATCAGGAATTCCCAAGGCTGGGGCTGAAATCAGTTTCTCTTTCATAGAAGTAAATGCTTCCTCAGCTTCTGGTGTCCAGGTTATCTGTTCCACTCCAGGCTTTCCTCCTTTGTACAGGTCAATGAGAGGGCTAGTGATGCTGGCAAAATCAGGTATATACTGACGACAATAGTTGAAAAGTCCCATCACTTTCCGCATTCCTGTAACTGTTAGAGGTTTTGGGAGTTGCCGTAATGCCTCTACTCGCTCCGTTGTCATTCTTCTTCCATCGACAGATAGTTCTTGGCCTAGGTAGATCACGTTAGTTTTGGCCAGCTGTGCTTTATCTGGGTTGACTTTGAATCCTCCTTTCCTAAGAGCTTGTAGAACAATGTTCAGAGCTGATACATGACTGTTTTCATCTGGGCTTGCAATCAACAAGTCATCAACATATTGGAGGCAAACACTTCCTGAGCTCTCAATTTCAGCTTTTCGCTCAGTTAAGAATTGGTCCAGAGCTCTATGAAATACAACTGGAGAAAGATTAAGACCTTGTGGGAGTCTATTCCAAACATACTGTTTTGCGCCCACGGTGAAGGCCAATTTCTCTTGAGATCTTTCGTCGATAGGTATAGACCAGAAAGCGGACAGCACATCTAGTACTGTGAAAATTCTTGCATTTCCTGGAATATCATTCAGAATGGTAGCAGGATTAGCCACAATAGGGTGTGGTTTTGGTGTTACACTGTTAAGTTTTGTGTAATCAATCGTTAATCGCCATGAATTATCAGATTTTTTTTTTACCGGCCAGACGGGGCTGTTGGTAGTAGATGAAGTTTGTCTGACGATCCCCTCAGCTTCCAAGTCTGCCACTATCTCTTCCACGGCTTGTCTTGCTTCAGGTCGGATGGGGTATTGTTTATGAGGGGCATGTATCGGTCCCTCAATCACAATAGGATCAATGTTGGCTTTTCCACAGTCCAATTTGTGTTTAGCCCAAACATCTGGATATAAGCTACACAGAAGACCCCACACACCTTCTTTTCCCCAGTCTCTGATGATTGGTTTTGCCACACCAACAGAACTTATATTACATGTGCGATCTTCATGTGGTATTATTCCAGCTGTTGTAGCGACTTGACGACTGTCAGTGAATATGATCATGTTCAACAATGGAAGAATATCCATGCCAATGAGGCTTCCTTGTGAATTCGGCCCCACCCAGAAAGATGTCCATAAGACTTCATCTTCATGTATTTGCAGAGGAACTGGTATACTTTTGCGAAATGTTGTGATTTCTCCTCCAACTCCTTCAACTTCCATTGTTTCATGTGTTGTAGGTAAGTTCAGGTCAGTTATCGAAATCGAAGCCCCTGTGTCTAAGAGGCAGTCACATGGGTGGCCCCCTATTTGTGCAGGAATGAAAAGTCGATTGTCACTCTTCTTACTCATACAGGGGGCCGCTGATTCCTATTGCGGACGCATAATTCCCTCAATAAGCTGACAGACTTGCTCTTCGGTCCACATCTTCCCTTGAGGGGTTTCATCCTTGTTTTTCACACTGACCTGTCTAAATGATGGACCTTTCCCTTCTGCTCCTCCTCCTTTAGCCCAACAGTCTCTTTTGAAGTGGCCAGGCTTTCCACAATTGCGGCAACCGTTAAGTTGAACTGACGCCACTCCTCTTCGATTTGACTTGTTTCCTTCATCCTTGTTTGATCTCATAGCCATCTCTAGGCGACCAGCCCATTGCATAATTTGGTCAAATGTTTCTCCTGGGTTGACTCCAAGTGATAAAGCGTGTTGGTACTTTGAGCTAAAGCCTTCCACGAGTGTGTCAGTAAACTGTACATCATCTCTGTCTGGATCTTTCTTAGCACAGAGGGCCCATCTTTCATAAGCATTCCATTTGCGCAAGGCATATTCATCTGGAGATTCATCGTCTTTTTGCTTAATCAATGTCACTGATGTGAAAGGGATTTTACCGCTGCCCAAGATCTCTTGGATTTCTTTTCGGAATCCATCTAATGCTTGCCAAAGACCCAGGGGTCGCCCCTGGCCATCTACCCACAAGTCCATCCATTGGGCTGTTGTTATCGACGCTGGCAAGCGCTCCCATCGGTCTCTTGGGATTTTAGCTTTCACAATGGTGTGTATGTCTCTTAGTGTCATTTGATGTGCTTCAATCAAGGAATCTAATTCTCGCCAAAACTCTGTGTTTGGATCTTGTCTTTTCAGAGGAGGCAAAGCTGTGAGAATGGCTTGACGTTCTCCTGGTGTGAATGGTCTCTCTTCTGTCATCATTTCAGATTGTTCCTTTTTGATAGCCAGTGGAGAAAATTCAGGACCGACTTTATCAATTGTGATCATGTCGTCATCTCTTGTCTCATCCCCCCATTCGGATCCACAAGTACGAGCAGGAGTACATCGCAGCATGTCTCTGTTGGGTTGGGTTGATTTAGATCTGGTAATAATTGGAGCTGCTTGTGCAGAAGCAATATACATTTTGTCAACCCGAACTCCATTCGAGCTTGAAGCTTGAGGCTGCATCAGAGGTTTAGAGTAACTTGTACATTGTTCAGGCAAAGTTGGATAAATTGGCTTGTAAACAGGTGGTGTTACAGTTGTTGCTGATTTTGCTGATGTTTGTGAATATTTCCTTTCCGCTTCAGCTATTATATCTGTCCAATCTGGATCAAATGAATCATCACTGGTGATGTTTTCCTTTTCTGTACATGTGATAGACATGATTTTACTCAACTTGTTATATGCTTCAACTTGTGGCTTCATTGCTTCAGCAAGTGGAACTGGACAACCATCAATACCACAACAAACTCCTCCTTGTTTCATGATCCAATTAGATGCCATTATTGGAAATACTTTTAACTTGATAGAGTCTTTTTGAGTCTTGAACCAGTTTAACTGCTCATCCATGGATGCATTAATGTCAAGTCCTTTTTTCAAAAACTTAGTTTGCTTCTTTTTCTTCTTTTCCAGATACCATGAAGAAATTGTTTTGCAATTATAGCTACTTTCTGTCATTTTGCAAACACTGGTCACTTCTGTGTCTGTGCTCTTAAAACAGCAGGGCTTTGGTATGTCTGTGTGTGTGAGAGGATCTCCAAGGGAGGGGCTACCTCGCTCCTCTCTGTCTTTCTCTAAGCTATATGTATACTGTGTGTGTGTGTGTGTGTGTGTGTGTGTGTGTGTGTGTGTGTGTGTGTGTGTGTGTGTGTGTGTGTGTGTGTGTGTGTGTGTGTGTGTGTGTGTGTGTGTGTGTGTGTGTGTGTGTGTGTGTGTGAGAAGAAGAAGATATGTGTGCCTATAGGGTAAATTCTGAAGGGACGGGCTGCCCTGTTTGTCTCTCTTTCCCTCCTAATCACTGAAGGAACAAAAGAGGTGAAGAATCAAAAATAAATGTTTCTCTTATATATTTCAGTTGTTTTTCTTCCTTTTTTGTTTAACTCAGATAAATTTCTTAGGTTTTTTTTTTTTTTTTTTTTTTTTTTTCTTTATTAAGTTGAACTCAGATCAATTTCTCTCTCCTCAAATACTGAACAGCTTAACTGTCAAAATCAGAATGCCGCCCGCGATTTCAGCTACTTCAGCACGTTTAAACGTTTTAGGATTCTTCATAAACAGGATTCCGCTTTCGAATCCAGATCCGCCACTTTAAACTGCTTTTAATCCAAACACCACTTGACACCTTCCCCGTCTGTCTGTAACAGCACGGATCTGTGGTGTGTGAAATATTTTAGGATAAATTCTGCAATCACAATTATTGCAGATCCGCCATATTCACCACCTCGCAGCCATGTCAAGCTAATTGCTGAATCGCCTTATGGCTCATTCTATCGGAAATTTGACTAAATGGTCTTTAACCAAGATCCACTTTTACCCCAGCTTCATTCAAATATTTTTTTTTTGGAAGGTCCACTGATCTGAGCAACTTAAATAGGCCAAATCAAATTTAATTATTTAAATTACTTTTACTATGTCTGACACATATATTCATTGGCAACACAACTGGTATTCAAATAACACAGTTCTTTTCAGCAGTTTCAGTCAATGTCTCTAACCATCAGGCAGACTTAGAACTATTTAGAAAGAAAAAAGTCTTACCTGATTAGCTGAGACAAATGGCTGAAGATGCAATCCTGTTCCGTGACGCCAAATTGTAGACTTAAAAATTAAGCTTTTTCCCCCGTGGTTTAATTCACAGGACCGGACACCAGTTATCTTGCCAAGAGATATATTTTATTGTTGTAAGTTAGACATAGGGAGAGGAAGACAATTTTCTGACGGATGGTCTTCATTCCAGCTTCTTCCTCTCCCTTCCTGGACAACCAGTTGGATTTTATAGGTTGCTTAAACAGTGAAATAATTGTTTACCAGAAAAACAGGTTATTTACGCTATACCTCGTGCTTTCACGTGGCACAATATACCCTTGAACATATGCATAGAGAAACTTGTTGTTCATTGTTCAAAATATGTCTTAAAGAGAACTTGTGACATGTCATATGCATTCGTAGGAAAACAACAACAATACTTTCTTACAGAAAACTTCAGTCACATGTGCATAATTGAAACCTTATGCTACATATTCCTTACACATGATCCCCTCTCCATGTCTCCCACACTTCATGTGCTCAGACTTACTCTGACTAGATAATAATGCAATACAAATAATAATAATTATGAATGATACAACACAAATGATAATGAATATTAGTAAATAATATTAATACAAATGCACACTAAATAATAATGATTAAAACAAATGATAGTGAGTATTAATAAAGAATAATAATAAAAATGCATAATATAAACTGATTATGAATACTAATAATAAAAAACATTTAATAGTAAAATTTAATCTACATATGGCAATACAGTACGTAACACAAGTGCAATAGCTTGTCATAAAAGCAAGTTATAACCGTAATTAAACCAAACTATACCTGTTCTACCTCCATGCAGCGTATATTCTCTAGCTCTGTGCATCTTACAACAGTTCCCACACGAGCGATTTATGGATTATCACGACAGAATGTGCTAATCAATGACTTGAAGATAGTTAACTCCACAACAACTAACCATTCAGAAACATCCCGTCTCATTCTACATGTTGTCAACACTTCTTGAGTCTCTCCGTCATTGTCCGACTCAGGTTTAAACATAAAAAGCTGAACAGTTTCGGACATTTTCTGCGTGAGGTAATCGGAGCTGCTAACACGAACTCTTGAAGCTCCGCCCACTTCCTGAAAGGGGGCAGGAGGCAGCAATTAATTAGCATTTAAAGGGACATGTACAAAAACGCTGTGTTTTGCTCACCCTCAAAAAGCTACCCTTAACATGCTGTAAAAATGATACGGTATTTTGAGCTAAAACCTCACACACACTCTGGGGACTTCAGAGACTTACTTTACATCTTGTAAAAAGGGGCATTATACACTCTAATGCTACGTTCACACCAAACGCGAATAGAGCGTCAGGAGCGAGTGATTTCAATGTTAAATCAATGGAAAGGCGCGACTTTGAAGTTGATGCGCGTCTGGAGGTCCTGCGGCGCGATAGACACGATTCCACCTCATTCGCGCGTCCAGTTCAGTCCAGTTGATGTGAATTGGGCGCAAATTGAGCGTCTTGCGCGGTACGTGCGTTACACACAAGTGGTTTGAAGCGAATTCGCGTCTGACGCCCAGGGTTGAAAAATGTTAACTTTGGGGTCAATTTGCACCGCGTTAACCAATCAGGAGCCTGCTCGCTGCTGTCACGTGGTAAAGTGACATGATGAGAAACCCTGCATAATTTAAAAATACTACTATTGTGTCACAAAATGAGGTTTTAATACTTTTTGAGGTGAGAATGTAGTTGTTTAAAGCTCAAATCTGTGGTTTATTTATAAAGAGAGCCCCTATCTAAAAAAAAAATAATCTTGTGTTTTTGGAGTTGTGAGATCCAGGCGATCACCGGGCACTCAGCGCTCATTAACCCCGGCGAGAGCAGCCTTTCCTCGGCTAGTCCTTCTGACGTTTGCCGCTGGCTCTGATGTCCTGTAGTGGTTCGTCTTGTGTGGATCTAACGGGCGATCTTTGGTGTCATGAATCTATAATTTGTTGTCTGCCAAATCGTTTTGACTAAGGGGCAAAGATAAGTTTCATAACTTTATTTTTTTAAGGATATTTAAATATACATGCAGTGAAGATAATGTAGGAGTTGCCTGGACCACATTTGTGTGGCTATTAATGCTTAATATATATTTTTTATGAAAATGAAAAGAGGCAGAGTGGTGTTTTATGACATATTTCTCCTGGAGTGCCTTGAACGCACATCTATTTAGCTTCAAACGCTCAATATATACGCGCGTCCAATTTGCTGTGGACGCGTGAATGGATTCAAAATGTTCAAGCGTCCAACTAGACGCGGTAGACGCGATTTTGATGCTCTATTCGTGTTTGGTGTGAACGTAGCATAACAAAAATGGTGCTATATGGCGTTGTCATACTCAATTCTAGTCAGAATTTGAGTCTGATACTGCTCCGTTGGGCTGTGATTATGGGCCGTGTTTCAACCGAACCAGGAAAGACCTCAATTGGATAGACCTACAACCAATCAGAGCAACGGAGCAACGCATAACGTTAGTTGTCAAATGTCAACAGAACTCAACTGCACACACAGTGTTTTGCCGCAAGCTATTTTTCCATGTCCGCGGGTTGAAGCGACCACAATTATGTGATATTTAGACCCAGGCAACCCTTCCAAAAAAACCCTGTCTGCACGCACGCTGGAAGACGATGTGTGTAAACGATGTTTGCCGGTGTTGTAAAAAAGAATGTAAGGATACGCAGAGTACTTACCAACACGATCATCATTTCTGAGAGAAATAGTAAAGGTTAACGCATATACGAACAAGTTCTCCGTTTAGGATTAGAACGAATTCAACCCAAGCGCTCTTTGGTGACGTGGATGATTACGTTACTGTTTATCATCTGTCCATCATCGTCTAAAGCCCGCCCTGACAATCTGATTGGTCCGAACAGCTTCTGTTCGGGCATAGTTGCTCCACAACGGATCAAGTCCAGACCGAACTTCCCGAACTCAAATGTTGTGGGCGGGGCTACGTTCGGCTGGCATCCAGGCTAACTAAAAGTGGTTCTTGGCTTGTAATCATAGGGGAACCACTTTTGGTGCCAAATAGCACCATATCTTAACAGGTTCTGTATATGGTAGCATTGCTATATAGCACCTCAGTCATCCCAAAGAACCGGCGAAGAACCACTGAAGAACCACTGAAGCACCAAGATTTGGTGCTATACAGCACTCAAAGTGGTTCCCCTATGATTAGGAGCCAAAAAAACACTTTTAGTGCTATATAGCACCATTTTTTTAGAGAGTAGGACCCCTTTAATCCCTCACTGCTCTTGTATTCTGAACAACTTCTCATATACACCGTGTTTAAGATGAATCGCTTGTTGTATTCCTTGCTTTGGATAAAAGCTTCTGCTATGTGAATATATGTCAAAATAAATAAATAAATACATAATAGCTACATATATCGATTCTGAAATACATATCCTCAGCTTTAAGTGAGTGTGGCCTTATAGTCTGCTCTGCTCTCACTAGTTCAAAGAGAACACATGTTCTTTCATTCACCCACGCGCTTAAAAACCAATAGCCTCAAGTAGCAAGCAATCTACTAAAAAGTGCCCTTTTTTTGTGGTCCACAATGCATTAGTGCTTCATAAATAACCAAATAACATGTGTACGGCATGAAACACTTCATGACGGTACTCAGCCTAAACCCAAACAATCCATTTGAATTACTTTCTGGCCTTGTGTGTGTTGCTGTAAACAATCCCAGAGAGAAGCAGCAGGGACGGACCCAACAAAGAGCAGAGATGGATTTCGTACATCAGATGGTTGAAAAGTTGAAAAGGAGCGCAGGAGAAGCTTTCAAGCTGGGAAAAGTGAGCGCATTTCCATCAGAACCCTATGAAGATGGGATGGTAATAGAGGAGCGTTTGTGGCCCTCCTGCTGAGTGGATGGGCAGGACAGCTTGATGCGTGAAAGCAGCGTGCGTTGTGATTGCAATGAGCTTTAAATCACTCTGGTGGAGATGACAAGGAAGCTCACAGTTGAGACAGGAAGTTCAAAAGGAAACATCCTGTTAGTTTGGCCCTGAGCGCTGATGTACACGAGAACATATTTAGGACTCGCACTCTGGTAATGTGAAGAGTCAGAGCCATTATACTGATACAGCCAACAGCCTTTAAACTAAAAACCTGTAAACGCTCCGTTTATGGTAAAAAGCAGCTGAGATAGCTCTGTTCAACAGCATCTGCTCTACAGCAAAAGCATGTTTAAAGTGTTTTGAAAGAGCAGTATGCGATTCACATTCAGAAACCGTCTCATTCTACATGTTGTCAACACTTCTTGAGTCTCTCCGTCGTTGTCCGACTCAGGTTTAAACATAAAAAGCTGAACAGTTTCGGACATTTTCTGCGTGAGGTAATCGGAGCTGCTAACACAAGCTCTTGAAGCTCCGCCCACTTCCTGAAAGGGGGCCGGAGGCAGCAGCTCATTTGCATTTAAAGGGACACACACAAAAACGGCATGTTTTAGCTCACCCTCAAAAAGTGACCATTTTAACATGCTGTAAAAATGATACGGTATTTTGAGCTCAAGTCCCCCCATTAGAAATGGCCAAATTGTCCCCCACCCCCCCCCCCAAATATTTGACATTCTTGATGCTTCTCTGCTGCTCACTATTACGCAGCGCTCTGTATGTTGTTAGGATGACAAGAAGTTTTAAATGTTACATTTTTAGACTGGTCTGCCTCAGCGGCACAACAGCGCTCATCACTGAGTGAATGAGTGAGATGGCCAATCAGATCTAAGAAGGCGGGGCTTACTGTTAGTGTGAATTCCAATGCAAGTGCGTCGTAAGATAATTAGCTAAACGATTATTATATTGACAATTACGATAGAAACATTCAGCGATCGAAAGTAATATTCGGTTATGCAAACAACTCAACATTTTTAAGAAATTTCACCATTTTGAATAGAAAATATGCCATTATTTACGTGATTCATGTAAATTACAACTGAATTTGACATGACATGAAACGTTTTTAATTTTTGCAAGTAGATTACTTCATTACAACAATAGACATGGAACGTTTACCATTCTTTTTTCTTTCTTTATTTCCTTAAATCCCTTTTAATCCTTTATTTAATTCATCTAAATAAACCAATAAAAGCATATATGTCATTATATGTCTGATATACATTATACACTCACCTAAAGGATTATTAGGAACACCTGTTCAATTTCTCATTAATGCAATTATCTAATCAACAAATCACATGGCAGTTGCTTCAATGCGTTTAAGGGTGTGTTCCTGGTCAAGACAATCTCCTGAACTCCAAACTGAATGTCAGAATGGGAAAGAAAGGTGATTTAAGCAATTTTGAGCGTGGCATGGTTGTTGGTGCCAGACGGGCCGGTCTGAGTATTTCACAATCTGCTCAGTTACTGGGATTTTCACGCACAACCATTTCTAGGGTTTACAAAGAATGGTGTGAAAAGGGAAAAACTTCCAAATGCCTTGTTGATGCTAGAGGTCAGAGGAGAATGGGCCGACTGATTCAAGCTGATAGAAGAGCAACTTTGACTGAAATAACCACTCGTTACAACCGAGGTATGCAGCAAAGCATTTGTGAAGCCACAACACGCACAACCTTGAGGCGGATGGGCTACAACAGCAGAAGACCCCACCGGGTACCACTCATCTCCACTACAAATAGGAAAAAGAGGCTACAATTTGCACAAGCTCACCAAAATTGGACAGTTGAAGACTGGAAAAATGTTGCCTGGTCTGATGAGTCTCGATTTCTGTTGAGACATTCAGATGGTAGAGTCAGAATTTGGCGTAAACAGAATGAGAACATGGATCCATCATGCCTTGTTACCACTGTGCAGGCTGGTGGTGGTGGTGTAATGGTGTGGGGATGTTTTCTTGGCACACTTTAGGCCCCTTAGTGCCAATTGGGCATTGTTTAAATGCCACGGCCTACCTGAGCATTGTTTCTGACCATGTCCATCCCTTTATGACCACCATGTACCCATCCTCTGATGGCTACTTCCAGCAGGATAATGCCCCATGTCACAAAGCTTGAATCATTTCAAATTGGTTTCTTGAACATGACAATGAGTTCACTGTACTAAAATGGCCCCCACAGTCACCAGATCTCAACCCAATAGAGCATCTTTGGGATGTGGTAGAACGGGAGCTTCGTGCCCTGGATGTGCATCCCACAAATCTCCATCAACTGCAAGATGCTATCCTATCAATATGGGCCAACATTTCTAAAGAATGCTTTCAGCACCTTGTTGAATCAATGCCACGTAGAATTAAGGCAGTTCTGAAGGCGAAAGGGGGTCAAACACAGCATTAGTATGGTGTTCCTAATAATCCTTTAGGTGAGTGTGTATATATATATATATATATATAGGCAGCCCCAAAACATCACTGCTCTAGAGGAGATCTGCATGGAGGAATGGGCCAAACTACCAGCAACAGTGTGTAAAAACCTTGTAGAGACTTACAGAAAAGGTTTGACCTCTGTCATTGCCAACAAATATATAACAAAGTATTGAGATTAACTTTTGTTATTGACCAAATAATTATTTTCCACCATAATTTGCAAATAAATTCTTGAAAAAATCAGACAATGTGATTTTCTGGATTTTTTTCTTTCTCATTCTGTCTCTCATAGTTGAAGTGTACCTATGATGAAAATATCAGGCCTCTCTCATCTTTTTAAGTGGGAGTACTTGCACAATTGGTGGCTGACTAAATACTTTTTTGCCCCACTGTGTATATATATATACACACACACACACACACACACACACACACAAACACACACACACACACAGCAGGGGCGTTTCCTCCAAAGAGGCAAGGGGGCAGTGTCTCCTCAAAAAAACTGGATGAGAAAAGAATCAATATTATAAAAAATATAATTACATATGTGACATTAAAGGCACAATATGTAAGATTTTTGGATTAAAATATCCAAAAACCACTATAACAATGTTATAGCCTATATTTTGTTGACTTGTGAATGTTTAAATCCAGAGAAATAAGCAATTTTAACCAGCACACGGACCGTGTCTATGCGTCGCCTATCAATGACATCATACCCGCGTTACCCTCGATTTTTTGTAGAAACCATGGAAAAGGTGCTTTGATATATTATTTGTTTTAACACACAGCTCGGCCAGAGTCTTGAGCTCGGTAAAGCCGCAGTTTCCTCCTCATCTCCTTCATATAGCTTTAAAATACAGCATTCTGTGCAGAATTCAAATGGTTCTGATACATTTTGTGGTCTGCGCTGACTTATGCATATGACCCGCTCTGTGCTATCATGTCTCTGGACCGAAGTAGACTTTCATGCTGCTCATGTGACACTACATAAAACCAGACTTCATTCACCCCAATGGAAAGCATATTTGAATCGTTCCCTATCCCCTATATAGTGCACTATGTGCCATTCACCATGTAGAAAATGGTAAATGTGCGATTTCAGCTGCAGCTTTAGCATGTATTTATAAGGTAGGGGGCGGGGCGCTTTCGATTCAAGAGAGCATTTGATTGGACAGGAAATCTGATGAGGAGCTGAAGTGCAGAGTGATGTCATCAAAATCATTGATCCATATTGGCGGAAGTGAGAGACTGCACGTCTTGAATGCTTATTTCTTCTAAATGTGAATTTTGTCGTTGTTTTGGAACACACTAGATGACCGTAAGGCTAACATTCATTCTAAAAGCCAAAAAAAAAACTTCATGGGAACTTTAATACGTTTTTTCCCAATTAATAGGCAAGAATAAACCTGGTGTCCTCCATGATTCCTGTTCTTTCCGACAACAAAGCACTTCTTTCACACCATGTCGTAATTACCACAATTATGTGATTTCAATTTGCTTGTACATTGGGAATGGTCTGAGAACTCCTTTGCTTGTACCACCTGACCGCTGCAGATTCATTTAGGCATTGAGGTCTGATGTTCATTCCGAGGACGTGAACAGCTCTGAATATAACGTCACGTGTTGTCATCTCGAGTCCACGGTAATTACGACATGGCGTGAACACAGCATTAGATAAAGGGGCTTGGTGATTAATAATCCGTATCTAACCTGATTAAAAGACACGCATTCAATGTTATCCACATTATATTTCATCTACAACAGCATTGTGAACTTTGCGTTTGGTCATTAACTTTTAAATGCATCATTGTGCAAACACATGAGGAGAGTTGTCCGCAAAGACCCACGACTGGCAGATCAACATGCTGCTGCATTTCTCTCCGATACGGTAGGACATTCAATTCAATTAACTGTGACAAGATGATTGACAGGGCTGTTTAAACGGTGACAGGATGCTGGAATACACTACATGACTTTTGCCCAGATTTTTACCCCGATTTACAGTCTGGACAAGTTGATGCTAGTTGCCAAAAGTCAGAGCCAGTCTGCAGATTTGACTTGACAGATTTCACAGAAAATCATGAGGTGAGGCTTCAAAGTTTCTTCTAGTCAGAGAATATCAAACATGTTTTCAACATGTAATCATATTGAATCTTCCATGTCACTTGGAAAATATTTTTACAATATGGAAGTGTAACGGAGGCCAGCTAGTAGTTGCTGAGCGGGTAAACCTCACTCCTCTGATCTAAAGAGACGCTCTAGCGACTGACGCTAGAGGTTGCAGCCTTTAGCCTCCTTGTTAGAGCGTCCGACTCTCATGCCGGCGGACCTGGGTTCGAGTCCCGCTTGGAGCGGGGCGGTTCGAACAGGAGGGGTTACATTGGTGCCGTGACCCGGATGAGAGTGAGGTTTAGGGGGGTGAATGTAACGGAGGCCAGCTAGTAGTTGCTGAGCGAGTAAACCTCACTCCTCTGATCTCAAGAGACGCTCTAGCGACTGACGCTAGGGGTTGCAGCCTTTAGCCTCCTTGTTAGAGCGTCCGACTCTCATGCCGGCGGACCCAGGTTCAAGTTCGCTTGGAGCGGGTGGTTTGAACAGGAGGGGTTACATTGGTGCCGTGACCCGGATGGAAGTGAGGTTTAGGGAGGTGAGTGTAACGGAGGCCAGCTAGTAGTTGCTGAGTGAGTAAACCTCACTCCTCTGATCTCAAGAGACGCTCTAGCGACTGATGCTAGAGGTTGCAACCTTTAGCCTCCTTGTTAGAGCGTCCGACTCTCATGCCAGTGGACCCGGGTTCGAGTCCAGCTTGGAGCGGGCGGTTCGAACAGGAGGGGTTGCAGAAGGAAATTTGGATAGCCTCATTTTCAATTTCCTTGCAGTATTGGGTAAAGTCATATACTCCTCCATAAGGCTTCATTTGTCCTCATTACATACTGTAAGTGAAAACAATCTGTTCTATTCTCATTGAAAATCACAGGAAAATCAGACATGGCTGCCATACGCATGTAAAGACACATAAGGAATCCGACCCATAATCCATCTCAGATCATAATGCTACGCATGTCTGAGAAAGAGATTCAGATGCGTTAATCCTGAAGCAAAAAGGGGAAAAAGTCCATGCAAACATATTACAGAGGCCTTTATTTTTCCTCCCGTCTCAATTTTAAGCAACCTCTTCCCTTTTTCCCTTTCGCAATGGCAGATTATCAAGATATTATCTCACACAACACAAACCAGGCATTCTTACCTTAAACACAAGCTAACACACACACACACACACACACACCGAGAGAGAGAGAGAGAGAGAGAGAGAGAGAGAGAGAGAGAGAGAGAGAGAGAGGGGGGGGGAGACAGACGTGCACACAAACCTCACTAAGAAAACATGAATAATTCATCAGCTTATCTTAAAATTCAGTGTGGCTTTCTCACACATTATGCTTAATGTGGTTCTGTTCACAGCCCTCTGCCACTCCGCGCCTGCTTGTTTTGTACCTGGAAAAAATACTGCATGCTGAACGCATCCCTGACAGCTGCTTTGGAAATATATTTTATGGGAACGTGTGAAATGTGGATGCATAAGAATATAAAAACCAGCTCCAATGATGAACATTCACACCGGCAGGGTTTTGGCAGGTGTTATGATGTGAATCTCGGCACGACTCAATTGTTTGTCAATAAATCGAGGTTGGATAAAGCGATAAAGTTCTCAAACGACGTTCTGATGCGGACTAGGACATGCTAAGTATTGCGATCCTTCACACATAGCATATTTATTGGACAAATTATCAATGATGGGAACATGGGATCCTGATTGATTCGACTTTTCAGTGCTTGCCCTATAAACAATGCTCCTCCGTATGGTGTCCGTCCTTGTAAATCGAGTGCTATTGACCCACGACCAGGCATATGGAGGAAGTTCTCCATCGCTGCATGTGCCAGAACGATAGTCTTGAAGACTATTAGCTGCTTCCGCTCATTTTTGCTTCCTTCTACTTTATTTCAACATGAATTGACTTTTTTCTGAAAGTACAGCAAATATATTGTATAGATATATATGTAATAAATGTCATTTTACTAAGCAAATTAAGCTAGACGCTTCTCTGTCTGGCAATCCGATGGACGAGTCTGGGTTTGGCGGTCGCCAGGAGAACGGTACTTGTCTGACTGCATTGTGCCAAGTGTAAAGTTTAGTGGAGGGGGGATTATGGTGTGGGGTTGTTTTTCAGGGGTTGGGCTTGGCCCCTTAGTTCCAGTGAAAGGAACTCTTAATGCTTCAGCATACCAAGACATTTTAGACAATTTCATGCTCCCAACTTTGTGGGAACAGTTTGGGGACGGCCCCTTCCTGTCCCAATATGACTGCGCACCAGCGCACCAAGCAAGGGCCATAATGACATGGATAAGCAAGTTTAATGTGGAGGAACTACAATCCTAACCTCAACTTGATAGAACACCTTTGGGATGCATTAGAGTGGAGACTGCGAGCCAGGCCTTCTCGTCCAACATCAGTGCCTGACCTCACAAATGCGCTTCTAGAAGAATGGACAAAAGTTACCATAAACACACTCCTAAACCTTGTGGAAAGCCTTCCCAGAAGAGTTGAAGCTGTTATAGCTGCAAAGAGTGGGCCAACTCCACATTAAACCCTACGGGTTAAGAATGGGATGTCATTAAAGTTCATGTGCATGTAAAAGCAAGCGTCCCAATTTCTTTGGCAATATAGTGTATATTTAAAATGAAAGTCCTTAAAAACATTTAAATACATTTACATTTATTATTAGTAAGGACTAAAACGCTGTATTATACATGCCAGGCCAGTAGTTGGCGATGTCACTTTGTAAAGAAAAACTATCCACCAATTGACAGAACACGTATTATGCATGAGCATGACATCACAGTTTTCTCAAATATTGTGTTTTAAGGCCCCCAAAACGCTGTTGTTGTGTAAATGAACAGCCAAAACGCATACAAAAGTTTTCTGTTTTTAGTTGAAAATGGCCCCTTAAACACCTCTGATTGGCCATTCTGTTCAAAGACATAGCCCCGGGACGTTGGGCTTTGCGAGCACTGGCCCATACATGTCCGAGTCTGATCCGAATCAAATTGAACCAACAACACCACAAATAAAGGATTCTCCAGCCTGTGGCAGCGTGCTAAGGTATGTTCAGTTAGACACGTACACATAATCAATACGATCTGTAACAATGCAATACTATAATATATATAAAACAATTTTGCTCATATTAGTGTGTTGCTTCATTCATTCATGTAATCTCATCCTGTCTGCAAATCCTGTCTCTTGTTTACAAACGAATCCGTGGTTAAATGAAGGAACAAACTCGCAATGTCTTCCCCACGTGAGCTGGATATTCATAAAAAATAAAGTTCATCCATGCATTCATAATATTGGAATCCGAATGCAGCTTATGCGGTATGTTTACTGCTTAGAAATTCGGTCCGGTTTAGCTCTATGTAGGCCTATGTCATGTCAGGCACGAGTCGGTGGGCGGTATTTCACCACACGATGACGTCAAGGTGTGGCACATTCTGAGATCGAGCGTTTTCTGGGCCTGGTGTCAATAAAAGCTTTTCTTTGACTAACAAGGAAGTTTTCAGCTCTGAAACTTACAGGATATTCTTATATCACCATGAACTTTAATATATCAAAAGCTCAAGGGAAAGTTGATTTCTCAATTCATGACCCCTTTAACATGTTTTCTAATTTCATCTTTTTTGATGCCCCATTTCATACTGCACATCTCTACACAGCTGTAAAACATTCTTCAGGATAATCTTCTGCTGTTTTTTTTTTTTTTAACAAGCTGCAAGTGAGTGACATTTAATGAGCGCAGACATATCCTCATCCAAATCTGGATATTTAATTACACACTGCTGTTCCATCTACCTGCCCTCGCGCTCCAAACATTAACTCCGACTCCTGCCGTACGAGATCAGCGCCGCCCGTTAGCTTCATCAGCGTGAGTGCAGATGATGAACAGCTCCAGCCATTGTGCCAAAGAGATGTTTGCAATTTCTCTCTTGCGTGATTAATCAATCCCAACGCGCACAAGCTCGTTCAATTACGCCACGCGCGTGGGGCCCATATTGATCGTTTTATTTCAGAAATAAGTGGGAAGGACGTAGGCTCTCTGCCAGCTCTTAATTATGAAATATCATTCGTGGTTGCCATAGAGATGTGACACGGTAATGAGGAATGAGTCTTGTGCACCTAAACTTCAGGCAGGAAAAATCTCATTTAAGCTGACTTCAAAAACAGAGCAGCAGGTCCCTATTGGACACCAAAGCCTGTTTGCGACATTAATAATGCAAAAATGCGGTTTTAGCGTGCCACTATGAACTCCAGGATATTTAAACGCAGTTTTGTTTGCCTTGTGTTTGTAATCTGCTAAATGGCTAATTCAGTGTTAGACAAAGGAACGGAAACTAGGAGACATACAGTTGGATCCAAAAGTATGAAACCATATTACAAATCAGGCACGTTTGACATTTAAACCTGTAAATGAAAACTTTTAGGACTTTTAAACAAATGTTTTGATAAAATAAATATTTAAAGCCAAATAACATGCCCCTTTGTCTGCCATTGGTCAATCAAACAGATAGCCCCACCCCCAAATCACAACATTGGTCGAATTTAACTTGAGCTTTTAACTACATGATTAAGGACCTCTGATAAAATGACATAAAATAAATACATATGATTTACAATCGCATTTTAGGAGAAAATATGAACATACATGAAAAAACATCACTAGTGGTCTCAGACTTCTGGAGATTGATTGATTGTTTTTATAAAATTAAACATAATTAAATATATTAGTAAATGTAAATTAACTATGTATTTTTCATAAAAAGAAACAAATTAAACAAATATATAATATATTAATAACAATAAATAAACTATATAATAAATTAATGAATAAACATACATTAATAATATATATATATATATATATATATATATATATATATATATATATATATATATATATATATATATATATATATATATATATATATATATATATATATTTTTTTTTTTATATATAAAATGGAACAAAATATACTTAAAAAATTAATTCATAAAAATTCATTAATATACAGTATGCGATATATTTGTATAACAAAAAGATATAAATAATAAGATAATAAGATTTTTTTTTTAAATATGTAATATATTTATAACAATAAATAAAATATATTATAAATTAATGAATAAACATACATTAATATATAGCATGTATTTAATAAATTGTTATAAAAAGAAACAATATATACTAATTTATTTAATATATTTTGTTCACTTTTAATATATATATACAGTGAGGAAAATAAGTATTTGAACACCCTGGCTATTTTGCAAGTTCTCCCACTTAGAGGGGAAAAAAATCCAGAAATCACAATGTATGATTTTTTAACTATTTATTTGTATGATACAGCTGCAAAAAAATATTTGAACACCTGAGAAAATCAATGTTAATATTTGGTACAGTAGCCTTTGTTTGCAATTACAGAGGTCAAACGTTTCCTGTAGTTTTTCACCAGGTTTGCACACACTGCAGGAGGGATTTTGGCCCACTCCTCCACACAGATCTTCTCTAGATCAGTCAGGTTTCTGGCTTGTCGCTGAGAAACACGGAGTTTGAGCTCCTCCAAAGATTCTCTATTGGGTTTAGGTCTGGAGACTGGCTAGGCCACGCCAGAACCTTGATATGCTTCTTACAGAGCCACTCCTTGGTTATCCTGGCTGTGTGCTTCGGGTCATTGTCATGTTGGAAGACCCAGCCTCGACCCATCTTCAATGCTCTAACTGAGGGAAGGAGGTTGTTCCCCAAAATCTCGCAATACATGGCCCCGGTCATCCTCTCCTTAATACAGTGCAGTCGCCCTGTCCCATGTGCAGAAAAACACCCCCAAAGCATGATGCTACCACCCCCATGCTTCACAGTAGGGATGGTGTTCTTGGGATGGTACTCATCATTCTTCTTCCTCCAAACACGTTTAGTGGAATTATGACCAAAAAGTTCTATTTTGGTCTCATCTGACCACATGACTTTCTCCCATGACTCCTCTGGATCATCCAAATGGTCATTGGCAAACCTTCCATGCCATACATGATTTCAAACCATGACGTCATTAGTGTATTACCAACAGTAACCTTGGAAACGGTGGTCCCAGTCTTTTCAGGTCATTGACCAGCTCCTCCCGTGTAGTTCTGGGCTGATTTCACACCTTTCTTAGGATCATTGAGACCCCACGAGGTGAGATCTTGCATGGAGCCCCAGTCCGAGGGAGATTGACAGTCATGTTTAGCTTCTTCCATTTTCTAATGATTGCTCCAACAGTGGACCTTTTTTCACCAAGCTGCTTGGCAATTTCCCCGTAGCCCTTTCCAGCCTTGTGGAGGTGTACAATTTTGTTTCTAGTGTCTTTGGACAGCTCTTTGGTCTTGGCCATATTAGTAGTTGGATTCTTACTGATTGTATGGGGTGGACAGGTGTCTTTATGCAGCTAACAACCTCAAACAGGTGCATCTAATTTAGGATAATAAATGGAGTGGAGGTGGACATTTTAAAGGCAGACTAACATGTCTTTGAGGGTCAGAATTCTAGCTGATAGACAGGTGTTCAAATACTTATTTGCAGCTGTATCATACAAATAATTTGTTAAAAAATCATATATTGTGATTTCTGGATTTTCTTTTTTGGGAGAACTTGCAAAATAGCAGGGTGTTCAAATACTTATTTTCCTCAATATATATATATATATATATATATATATATATATATATATATATATATATATATATATATATATATATATATATATATATCTCCATCCATCCATCCATCTTCTTCCGCTTATCCGGGGCCGGGTCGCGGGGACAGCAGTCTAAGCAGGGATATATAGTATATTATATTTATATTTTTATATAATATATAAAATATAAAAATATATAGATTTTTTATCAAATGGAACAATATATTTAATAAATTAGCTGTCCAAAAATACATTAATACACAGTATGCAATATATTTTTATAATAGGCAAGTTTGCTTTTTAAGAAACAAATATAAATATATGTAACATATAACTTTTAATTAAATATAATATATAATTAATAAACATACAATAATATATAATATGTAATACATTTAACTATCTATATATATATATATATGTATATATATATATATATATATATATATATATATTTTTTTTATATATATATAAAAAATGAAATGATAAAAAAATCAATTAACTATTTAATAAACAATAAACATACAATAATATTTAGTATGTAATATTTTATAAGAACTGAATGAATGAATGAAGCTAAACATCACTGGTGGTCTCAGACTTTAGGACGCCGCTGTATGTGCAGGGGCCTAAAAGTTGGACATTAAAAAGTCATTTAATTCATCGTTTGACACCTAAAAAATATTTTTGTGAAAAAACAAATTCTTAAAAAGCAGTATTTTGGGCAGCCACTGTACAGCGCTAGTTCTGTTAACCCGATTTGAAAATGTTCTTGCCATCTGAAAGCTGTTTTCATGCTGGAAAGTTTTGAAGGTGCATGAATGAGAAAAAATGTGATTTACATAAACTACTACTTCAAGAGTCGTTTGGAATTGCATGTCATCTCTACATTTTCAGGGTCAATCAAGCTGTCTGCTCGGCTGAAAGTCTTCATGAGCTTCACAAACACACTCTCGCAATAACCTGCAACAGCTCCTAGCATCAAAAATGATGGGAAATGAGACGACGAGTCCTTGGACGTTCCTTTATCACTACAATCTACATCAGAGGGCATTCTGGGCTTGTGAAATGACAAGATCCAGCCTCGCCAGCTGTCTTCATTCTATGAGCCGCCATTTTAAAGTCTGAAACGCTCTTCTCTTATCGCAGATGTCACCACAAAAACCTCTGGCAGAGGCTCCACAAGAAGAAAAAAAAAATTCAATGCAATGATTTTGCATCCGTTGTCCTAAGATTTTATCCGTTTAATCAGATATCTGAATTTCTTTTATCTTCGCACAATCACATTTGCAAATGAAACATCATCTTTTTTGCCCTTTCTTAGAGAAGTACTTCCTGTGCCTTCCTGTTCGCTTAACATTAGCGGATTCTGATTGGCTGAGTCTTTGTGAGCTCAAGAGACCACCTCGCTTCAGTTTCCAAAACGTTTCTAAATCGCACGGTTTCATAATGGGGCTAGATTAGCATAACAGAGCGGTGCTTCATATTGCGAGTGGTATTTCACTCTCACTGGGACATCCTGAGTGGAAGAGAAAACAATTGTTTCATTTAAAAACATGTTCAACTGGCCTTTTTGAAAATGTTTTTTGAAGTATAAGACTTAAGCTTAGCCAAATTGTGAACAGTGTTGCTAAGTATTAAAGCTCAGTGCAGCTGTGCTACGTGCGGTCTCATTCCATGTTGTTAAAGATGAGGATTTTTGTTGATTTATAATTTTCATATAAAACGGCCAAGACGAAGGGATGCAAGTCATATCTAGAGATCACAATATTGGGGGTTAACATTGAACCAGTAAGTAACCACCCAGAACACCTTAGTAACCCCCTAGAAATATAATTAAAACCACTCAAAATACCTTAGAAACCACATGGTAAAAATGACACAAAACACCTTAGCCCCTAAACACCTAACACCTTTTTTCCCCATAGCAACATGCTAAAACAACACCTTAACAGCCACATAGCAACATGCTAAAAACAACATAGTAAAATAACACCTTAAACACATAGCAACATGCTAAAACAACCCAAAAACACCCTAGCGACCCCATAGCAACATGCTAAAACAACACCCTAACAACCCCATTGCAACAAGCTAAAAACAACATAGTAAAATAACACCTTAAACACGTTAAAACAACCCAAAAACACCTTAGCGACCCCATAGCAACATGCTAAAAACAACATAGTAAAATAACACCTTAAACATACAGCAACATGCTAAAAACAACCCTAAAACACCTTAGAAACCCCAACATGCTAAAAAGATTCAAAATGATTTTCTGTCCCGGAAACTGAACAGACAATAAAGTTCAACTTAACTAAACTAAACTAAAAGCAACATGTTAAAACAACACCTTACAAACCACAGAGCAACATGTTAAAAACAACCCAAAAACACCTTAACAACCCCACAGCAACATGCTAAAAACCATCTAGAACACCCTACAGTAGCAATGTACTAAAAATAACCTAGAACACCTTAGCAACCTAAAAACAACACAGAACACCTTAGCAACCCCATAGCAACACGCTAAACATCTAGAACCCCCTACAGTAGCAACTATCTAGCAATGTGCTAAAAACAACCATGAACACCTTAGCAACCTAAAAACAACACAGAACACCTTAGCAACCCCATAGCAACACGCTAAACATCTAGAACACCCTACAGTAGCAATGTACTAAAAATAACCTAGAACACCTTAGCAACCTAAAAACAACACAGAACACCATAGCAACCCCATAGCAACAAGCTAAATAACATCTAGAACTCCCTACAGTAGCGAACAACGTACTAAAAACAACCAAGAACACCTTAGCAACCCCATAGCAACACGCTATAAAACCATCTAGAACCCCCTACAGTAGCAACTACCTAACAATGTGCTAAAAACAACCCAGAACACCTTAGCAACCTAAAAACAACACAGAACACCTTAGCAACCCCATAGCAACGCACTAAACATCTAGAACCCCCTACA
Source organism: Romanogobio albipinnatus (assembly GCA_023566225.1). Taxonomy (NCBI): domain Eukaryota; kingdom Metazoa; phylum Chordata; class Actinopteri; order Cypriniformes; family Gobionidae; genus Romanogobio; species Romanogobio albipinnatus. Next base: position 5,638,187 of record CM042263.1, read on the forward strand.
GTAGCAACTACCTATCAATGTGCTAAAAACAACCCAGAACACCTTAGCAACCTAAAAACAACACCGAACACATTAGCAACCCCATAGCAACACGCTAAACATCTAGAAACCCCTACAGTAGCAACTATCTAGCAATGTGCTAAAAACAACCCAGAACACCTTAGCAATCTAAAAACAACACCGAACACCTTAGTAACCCCATAGCAACAAGCTAAACATCTAGAACCCCCTACAGTAGCAACTACCTAGCAATGTGCTAAAAACAACCCAGAACACCTTAGCAACCTAAAAACAACACCGAACACCTTAGCAACCCCATAGCAACACCCGAAACATCTAGAACCCCCTACAGTAGCAACTACCTAACAATGTGCTAAAAACAACCCAGAACACCTTAGCAACCTAAAAACAACACCGAACACCTTAGCAACCCCATAGCAACACGCTAAACATCTAGAACCCCCTACAGTAGCAACTACCTAGCAATGTGCTAAAAACAACCCAGAACACCTTAGCAACCTAAAAACAACACCGAACACCTTAGTAACCCCATAGCAACAAGCTAAACATCTAGAACCCCCTACAGTAGCAACTACCTAGCAATGTGCTAAAAACAACCCAGGACACCTTAGCAACCTAAAAACAACACCGAACACATTAGCAACCCCATAGCAACACGCTAAACATCTAGAACCCGGCTACAGTAGCAACTACCTAACAATGTGCTAAAAACAACCCAGAACACCTTAGCAACCTAAAAACAACACAGAACACCTTAGCAACCCATAGCAACACGCTAAACATCTAGAACCCCCTACAGTAGCAACTACCTAGCAATGTGCTACAAACAACCCAGAACACCTTAGCAACCTAAAAACAACACAGAACACCTTAGCAACCCATAGCAACACGCTAAACATCTAGAACCCCCTACAGTAGCAACTACCTAGCAATGTGCTAAAAACAACCCAGAACACCTTAGCAACCTAAAAACAACACCGAACACATTAGCAACCCCATAGCAACACGCTAAACACCTAGAACCCCCTACAGTAGCAACTATCTAGCAATGTGCTAAAAATAACCCTGAACACCTTAGCAACCTAAAAACAACACCGAACACCTTAGCAACCCCATAGCAACACCCGAAACATCTAGAACCCCCTACAGTAGCAACTACCTAACAATGTGCTAAAAACAACCCAGAACACCTTAGCAACCTAAAAACAACACCGAACACCTTAGCAACCCCATAGCAACACGCTAAACATCTAGAACCCCCTACAGTAGCAACTACCTAGCAATGTGCTACAAACAACCCAGAACACCTTAGCAACCTAAAAACAACACCGAACACATTAGCAACCCCATAGCAACACGCTAAACACCTAGAACCCCCTACAGTAGCAACTACCTAACAATGTGCTAAAAACAACCCTGAACACCTTAGCAACCTAAAAACAACACCGAACACCTTAGCAACCCCATAGCAACACGCTAAACATCTAGAACCCCCTACAGTAGCAACTACCTAGCAATGTGCTACAAACAACCCAGAACACCTTAGCAATCTAAAAACAACACCGAACACCTTAGCAACCCCATAGCAACACGCTAAACATCTAGAACCCCCTACAGTAGCAACTACCTAGCAATGTGCTACAAACAACCCAGAACACCTTAGACACCTTATTTTTTAAATAAACATCAATCATCAGGAAGAAAAACATGGACAAATGTACTTGGACATTCTGCAAAATATCTCCTTTTTTATTCCATGGGAGAAAGATTAGTCAGACAGGTTTGGAACAACATCACATCACTGTTCCTCTTTTCATGCACACTCACTCCTCTAATCTGTTCATATATTCACTCCCAGTATTGTACAAGCTACAGTAGAAGCTACAGATAAGGGAGGATTAGGAGAATGAGCGAATGAAACAGGAGGAGGAGGAGAGAGAGAGAGAGAGAGAGAGAGAGAGAGAGAGAGAGAGAGAGAGAGAGAGAGAGAGAGAGAGAGAGAGAGAGAGGGAGGAGTAAGTGTAATTATGTTGCTCCCTCAGTTGTATAATAGAACATGGCGTTTCATCTATCAATACACGATCAAGTTAATTGTCAATTAAAAATGAGCGTGTATTTGCATGTTCCCGCCTCTGTCATTATGTGTGCAAATGTAAATTTTTCTATAAAAAAATATAAAAATATATATAAAATATATTCTATTTTTAGTTACATTTACCATAGTTTAAAAAGTTATGAAAATCTAAATGTATTTCATAAAATAAATATGAATACAGTATACATATACATTTATATTCATTATTAAATAAATAATATGAATATATTAAAAAATAAGTGACATATATGTGCCTTTAGAGTATAAATTGATTATTAAAAATATATTTTTTTAATTAAAAAAAAAAGTTTTAATTAATATATATATATAAAGTAATATTAATATAATATTTATAAATCTGATTGATCTCCATGGTTTATTTAGGATAACGTTTTTTTTTCCACGTTTAAGGATGTCACAGCTTCCAGACACGCGCACGCTCGTGATTCTTTAGCTCCGCCCACACGATACGCCTCCAGCCGCTCGTTTTTTTCGGGAAAGACTCTGTACAGCGTATCTTTTTTTTAATAAATATAATAAAACTAAAGACTTTTCGGAGATATGAAGGATACAATACTAGGTTTATTAAAAATAACAGGGTTGGAACTCTGAATCATGTTTCTGCTACACAAAGTATTTGAGTTGTGTTTACGAGGAAAACTGAGTTGAAATTACTTAAGGGTGCATGTCGAAGACCTGTAAAGTCTATTTGGTCAAACACAAATTAGATGGCGGGAAAAAAAAACACAGGTGTGTCGGTTCAAATCAGTACATATGTGAAACACATTTCCCTGACCTCCTGAGGGAAAACTAGTCTTTTAGTCAGTCTATACATGCACGTCTTTGTCAGTGTGTGTGTGTGTGTGTGTGTGTGTGTGTGCTGTAAGAGTCCCTCAGGGTCCGTCTTTCCCAAGAGATGCACCTCACTAACTGATGCCTCCACCTCATTCATCCGGAAATGTGGCTGTCTCGCTCAAAGAAATATGCCCATGACAGAAGCGGCTGAGAGAAAAACTGAAGTGTCAGACAAAGGGTTCTGCCCTAAAAAGCTGTAAAAATACGCCTGTCTCCAGTGCTCTGCGGACAGTCCTGGATGTTACATTACTCATAAATGAGCTCCACTTCCTATCAACTCTCGTTCCTCACCGGCTCCTCGGCTTGTTTAAGGGCCTTTAGCTGTCAGAACCACGATTGTGTCCACTTTTATAACAGCGATAAAAGGATACGGAAGGGCACACAGAGACGAGACCCGAGAACTGGACGCGGCTGAGAGGAAATATTGCTCCACAGCTCTGAACTGCACTGTGGAGGCGGCCGTCTGAACTCTGAGGCCAATAAACGCACCAGAAACACTTTCTGCTGAATCTGTGACGACTCATCTCCTCATTCTCCTGTGATGGAGTAAGACACGCTGAAATAGAAATCTACACACTCCAATCCATGTAAACTTTTGGTTGCAGCACTTGAACTTAGTATGATGTAGGCCTACTGATGCATCAATTCTACCTAGTTTGCCATTTTTGGACATCAAAATGATGTATATGTACATTTCTATAGAATTCTATAAGCGGAAATAAATATACACACAAACAATTTATATTATTAATGATGATTATATTATATAATATAAAATAAGTCATATAATATAATATAAATATAATAGGCTATAATATAATTCATATAATTATGATAACTATAATATAATATTAAATAACATTTAATATTTTAATAATTGGGTATATATTTATTTGTACATGTGTAAAGGTAATTTAATTACTGTAATTTGAATTACTATAATTTGGTACAATATTATAATAATTAAATATATAATAATTATATATATTTTTATATAATAATTATATAATTATATATAGGAACACCTGTTCAATTCCTCGTTAATGCAATTATCTAATCAACCAATCACATGGCAGTTGCTTCAATGTATTTAGGGGTGTGGTCCTGGTCAAGACAATCTCCTGAACTCCAAACTGAATGTCAGAATGGGAAAGAAAGGTGATTTAAGCAATTTTGAGCGTGGCATGGTTGTTGGTGCCAGACGGGCCGGTCTGAGTATTTCACAATCTGCTCAGTTACTGGGATTTTCACACACAACCATTTCTAGGGTTTACAAAGAATGGTGTAAAAAGGGAAAAACATCCAGTATGCGGCAGTCCTGTGGGCGAAAATGCCTTGTTGATGCTAGAGGTCAGAGGAGAATGGGCCGACTGATTCAAGCTGATAGAAGAGCAACTTTGACTGAAATAACCACTCGTTACAACTGAGGTATGCAGCAAAGCATTTGTGAAGCCACAACACGCACAACCTTGAGGCGGATGGGCTACAACAGCAGAAGACCCCACCGGGTACCACTCATCTCCACTACAAATAGGAAAAAGAGGCTACAATTTGCACGAGCTCACCAAAATTGGACAGTTGAAGACTGGAAAAATGTTGCCTGGTCTGATGAGTCTCGATTTCTGCTGAGACATTCAGATGGTAGAGTCAGAATTTGGCGTAAACAGAATGAGAACATGGATCCATCATGCCCTGTTACCACTGTGCAGGCTGGTGGTGGTGGTGTAATGGTGTGGGGGATGTTTTCTTGGCACACTTTAGGCCCCTTAGTGCCAATTGGGCATTGTTTAAATGCCACGGCCTACCTGAGCATTGTTTCTGACCATGTTCATCCCTTTATGACCACCATGTACCCATCCTCTGATGGCTACTTCCAGCAGGATAATGCACCATGTCACAAAGCTCGAATCATTTCAAATTGGTTTCTTGAACATGACAATGAGTTCACTGTACTAAAATGGCCCCCACAGTCACCAGATCTCAACCCAATAGAGCATCTTTGGGATGTGGTGGAACGGGAGCTTCGTGCCCTGGATGTGCATCCCACAAATCTCCATCAACTGCAAGATGCTATCCTATCAATATGGGCCAACATTTCTAAAGAATGCTTTCAGCACCTTGTTGAATCAATGCCACGTAGAATTAAGGCAGTTCTGAAGGCGAAAGGGGGTCAAACACAGTATTAGTATGGTGTTCCTAATAATCCTTTAGGTGAGTGTGTATAATATATAAATATACAGTGAGGAAAATAAGTATTTGAACACCCTGCTATTTTGTAAGTTCTCCCACTTAGAAATCATGGAGGGGTCTGAAATTGTCATCATAGGTGCATGTCCACTGTGAGAGACATAATCTAAAAAAAAAATCCAGAAATCACAATATATGATTTTTTTACTATTTATTTGTATGATACCCTTCATGATTTCTAAGTGGGAGAACTTGCAAAATAGCAGGGTGTTCAAATACTTATTTTAAGTACTTATTTACTTAAATATTAGCATTTTTTAAAAACAGTTTCAATTTAATATTGAAACAAATCATATATTTAAATTGATAAATTATATTATATGTTTAATTATACACAAATATATGGAGCAGTGTGTGATTTTTAGCGACATTAGCGGTGAGGTTAGATTTCGCTAAAACGCCCTACTCTAAAGAATGCCATGGTATTACTATGATGTGTGTTTTACAAAACACTATTGCACTTTTTGGTACTTGGTGTTTGTTGGTTCAAAACAGCTAAAAAGATGAAATGTTCCTTAAAAATGACATTTAACAGGTTAAGTAAGTCTAGAGTAAAGAGAGAGTAGCCCTAAATTTTAAACCATGAATGTCTAATGTCGTCATAACGCGCGTATCTAATAATCTCACGCGTTTTTTTCTTTTCTTTTTGCATTGTCCCATCCTAGCATTTACATTTGCAAATGATAAAATAAACAGATTTCCAGCAGTGAATCCCAAACTTTGTGTTTCCATGTGAGCCTAAACGTCTATTTTTGCATCCGTTGCATTTGCATCCCATTTAGAGCTGTAACTCTGTCACGGCTCTAAGATTTAATCATGATTTGAGTGTGTGTGTAAATGCGACACCACGGGGAACATTAATGTACGACTGTGCTGATCGTTTTCACCAGCTGTAGTGCGCAAAAAGTGAGCGGTTTTTGGGTCATTGCACATGATGGAATCCGCCGTAAATGCTAAACCAGGCACAGACATCAAAAAAACATCTAGAACACCAATGATCTCGCACAGTGGTCTCGCCCATCTGCCGCCCTATTATGGCGAACCGTTTTGCTCGAACAGAATACGGCTGTTCTGAAAGTCACTTCCCCCGTTTTCCGCTGCTAGGACGGAAAAACATGCAGCGTTCTTCCACTCGGGTTGATAAAACAAGCACATGGTGTCCTCTGTACGACATCACAATCACAGAAAGCCGTTTTGAGAGATCCTCGGCCAATATGCCGGACTCAATGTTCGCCCGTGCCACCTGCGACCTTTGTGGCGCTTGGCTTTCGCGGACAGAGACGAGGGGTGTCCTTTCTGACAGGACTGGCTCGGACGTTAGCGGGGCAGCGATTCAAACGCGTCCAGATAATGTCAGCGACGGTGGGTGAGTGTGGCTCCAACACTCGCATTCTTTAGCAACCGGCCATCTGCTCCGGGGGAGATTCATGCTGAAAATGCAAATCAAGGGAAAGCTGGAAGTTTTGTTGTATTCATAACTGTGTCATCATTTTTTATGGAAGTTCCAGGCCAATGTTCTGTAGGACGCTTTACAAAAAAACATAGTAAAAACACAATAATGCTATCAGACTTTGATATGTACAGTATCAGTCAAACGTTTGGAAGCAATATTTTTAAAGTCTCTTATGAAGAAAGCTTGCATGCATTTGATCAAAAATACAACAACAAAAAAAAGTTATATTGTGAAATATTATTACAATTTAGAATAATGGTTTTCTATTTTAATATACTTTAAAATATCATTTATTTTTGTGATGCAAAGCTGAATTTTCATCAGCCGTTACTTCACATGATACTTCAGAAATCATTGTAATATGCTGATATATTATCAATGTTGGAAACAGTTGTGTTGCTTTAAAACAAAAACAAAAATGTATTAGAACGTGATACTTTTTCAGGATTCTTTTATGAATAAAAAGTTGAAAAAGAACAGCATTTATTAAAAGAAAATATATTTTGTGACAATATACACTACGGTTCAAAAGTTTGGGGTCAGTATTTTTTTTATTCCTGAAAGAAATTCATACTTTTATTCAGCAAGGATATGTTAAATTGATAAAAAGTGATAGTAAAGATTTATATTGTTAGAAAAGATTATTATAAAATATATAATATTATATAAAATAATATTTTAATAGTATACTAAAATATAAAACTTATTTAAAATAATATTTCACAATATTACTGTATTTTTGATCAAATAAATGCATATATATATATATATATATATATATATATATATATATATATATATATATATATATATATATATATATATATATATATATATAGGAAAAAAATATATATATAAAAAAAATTGGAAAAAAATAAATAAATACGTAAAAAAAATATAGAAAAAAAATAAAATAAATCAGTCTAGATCAGTCAGGTTTCTGGCCTGTCGCTGAGAAACACAGAGTTTGAGCTCCCTCCAAAGATTCTCTATTGGGTTTAGGTCTGGAGACTGGCTAGGCCACGCCAGAACCTTGATATGCTTCTTACAGAGCCACTCCTTGGTTATCCTGGCTGTGTGCTTCGGGTCATTGTCATGTTGGAAGACCCAGCCTCGACCCATCTTCAATGCTCTAACTGAGGGAAGGAGGTTGTTCCCCAAAATCTCGCAATACATGGCCCCGGTCATCCTCTCCTCAATACAGTGCAGTCGCCCTGTCCCATGTGCAGAAAAACACAGCATGATGCTACCACCCCCATGCTTCAGTAGGGATGGTGTTCTTGGGATGGTACTCATCATTCTTCTTCCTCCAAACACGTTTAGTGGAATTATGACCAAAAAGTTCTATTTTGGTCTCATCTGACCACATGACTTTCTCCCATGACTCCTCTGGATCGTCCAAATGGTCACTGGCAAACTTAAGATGGGCCTTGACATGTGCTGGTTTAAGCAGGGGAACCTTCCGTGCCATGCATGATTTCAAACCATGACGTCTTAGTGTATTACCAACAGTAACCTTGGAAACGGTGGTCCAAGCTCTTTTCAGGTCATTGACCAGCTCCTCCCGTGTAGTTCTGGGCTGATTTCTCACCTTTCTTAGGATCATTGAGAGCCCACGAGGTGAGATCTTGCATGGAGCCCCAGTCCGAGGGAGATTGACAGTCATGTTTAGCTTCTTCCATTTTCTAATGATTGCTCCAACAGTGGACCTGTTTTCACCAAGCTGCTTGGCAATTTCCCCGTAGCCCTTTCCAGCCTTGTGGAGGTGTACAATTTTGTCTCTAGTGTCTTTGGACAGCTCTTTGGTCTTGGCCATGTTAGTAGTTGGATTCCTACTGATTGTATGGGGTGGACAGGTGTCTTTATGCAGCTAACGACCTCAAACAGGTGCATCTAATTTAGGACAATAAATGGAGTGGAGGTGGACATTTTAAAGGCAGACTAACAGGTCTTTGAGGGTCAGAATTCTAGCTGATAGACAGGTGTTCAAATACTTATTTGCAGCTGTATCATACAAATAAAAAGTAAAAAAATCATATATTGTGATATCTGGATTTTTTTTTTAGATTATGTCTCTCACAGTGGACATGCACCTACGATGACAATTTCAGACCCCTTCATGATTTCCAAGTGGGAGAACTTGCAAAATAGCAGGGTGTTCAAATACTTATTTTCCTCACTGTATATATATATATATATATATATATATATATATATATATATATATATATATATATATATATATATATATATATATATGTATGTATATATATATATATATAGGAAAATAATAAATAAATATATTAAAAAATTATATAGGAAATTCTATATTTAAACAACTTCCTGTTTTCTATGGATTATCATTTTCAGCATCCTGATGCATTTCATAGTGCATTTTCATCAGATTCTTAACTCAAAATGCATAATCATCCCCCGAAAAGACCTAAAAATGAGCACCTTTTCAGTCGAAAAGTTTTATGAATTGCACAAAACATTCTCCACCTGCAAAAAAAGGACGTCAATCCCCAGAGATACCAATAAAAGCCAGCATGTCCTTATTTACACAGCCAAGAAGCGAACCTCATACGCCTCCCGTGGGAAACCACAGTACCCTTTCTGGACATAATTCCAGCTAATATAATATCCACAGCCATTATGAGCGACTCGAGTAGAAGGCTTTTCAAACATCGGCGGGCCGCAGTCACTTAATGTCCGCGAGTTCAGCAGGTCAGTGAGGAGAAGGCCCCGCTGGGCGCCACTCAGCCCGCTAATGCACACGCTGAGGGCCGCGAATGGAGTGAGAGTCGTTGCGTAAGACCCATAACGGCTTCTTGGGAATACACGGATCCATTATCTCCCGCACTTTTATTACGCCTAATTAAAACATAAGGACAATAGGGTCGTTTCGTCATCTTGAGGCCGCCGGCGACGAGGGAAACATTCTGTGCTGTGCTCAAGCGTCAAAGACCCTCTTCACCCTCCGCGTTCATATTCAACGCGCGTTGTGGGATGAAATATGAAGCTGTACGTTTACATTACGATGTTGGAAGGTTGATTGTGTCCGATTATGAACTGCGACGTTTAAAAGCTCTAAAAGGGTCTTAATGACGTGTAGTAATGCAGGCACCAGAGTTTATGTCCACTGTTAGCACAAGAGTCAGCAAGTTCCTCACACAGACGCACCTGCAAACGGTGTCCGGATGGGTTGCAGAAATAGCCCAAAGGCGCACTAGTGCGTCCCACATTGGTTCAGGTGCACTTAGGGCTCTTAACTCAACTTACTTTTGCTGCATTGCGCATTTCAGGAGCCAATTATTACAGTGTCGTGAAGCGCTCCACGCGAGTCGGTGTGCTAGTTCCCGCCGCCGGTAAACACACAGGTTGCGAACTCTAGTTAAAGAGGACGAGTGGAAGAAAAGCAGAGGTGAGACTGTTTTGAGCGTCCTTCTCGCGGCCCTGTAACTTTGAACCCCCTCTGTGCAACATACAGAGACATTTCACCAGAGAACACATTCAGAGAGAATCGTTTATGTGACCCGGACCACACATAGACACAAGCCTGAACTAGTGCATTGTGGGGTTTTTTTTGTGTGGCATTCTTTAAAATGAAGTCAGAACAAGTTAGGAGTATTCTACCATATATATACTGTATATATGGCAAGTATTTATATTCCAATTTGACATAAATGACATGTTTTAATATAATTAATATTATATATAGTAAAAGATCATAAAATAATTAATAGTTATATTATTAATAAATAAAGTTTGTATTAATAAAATTGCATGTTCACATTAAAATAATAATTATTGTCATTGCAAAAATATCCTAATATGTGTGTGTGTGTGTGTGTGTGTGTGTGTATAAATATATATATATATATATATATATATATATATATATATATATATATATATATATAGCCTATATATATATATATATACACACACATACATATACATATATATATATATATTTACACAGACATATATATATATAATATATATATTTATTTATTTATTTATTAAGTATCATGTTTCTATACATAACATTTTAAGTTTACAAGTAATACAATATTTTTGTAGAATTAATTAAATAATTAAAATAACAGGTAAATAATTAATAATAATAGTAATAATAATAATTATTCTCTCATTTTCTTCAAAATAATCATATATATATATATATATATATATATATATATATATATATATATATATATATATATATATATATATATATATAGTAAATTATTTGTGCAATTAATATTATCATTATGTAATAATAATATTAGTATGTAAAAATGATATTATTATGTAATAATACATTATGTAAAAATAATATTAATCAAAAGGTATTTAAACAAACTTGGTATAAACTATACTTATATATAAATAATATAGGTGGAAAAATGTATTATAATAATATTTTTTATTATTATATTATAATTAATTATAATTATAATATAATAATTATTAGTCTTAGTATTATTTCCTTATCTTTAAATACCATATATATGAATTATAATACAATTATTATTTGTATTCTTCATATTATCATCATCATCATTATTATTGTTATTATTTTCATTATTATTATTATTATTGTTGTTTTTGTTATTAGTCTCACCAGGGTTTTTTTTTTCTTTTTCCTTTTTTTGGGGGGGGGGCTTTAAAAAAGGTAATCAGTGAATGGCCATGGACAAATGTTAAATTAACCACAGTTGCAAGAGTACCAAGACATGAATAATATGAGTAAACATGATTTTCAAAGTGAAAAAATGACTTTAAAATGACTAACCTTTTCTCTGTGAAGTCATATCCCATTGTACTTTGTAACCATGACAATGTAACACCATAAACCCAAAAAGACTCTAAAAATGATGATTTCAACAGCTTTACAACTCAAAAATGCAAAGGTTTTAATAAAGAAATTGAAGTAAATGTTTTTAGAAATGTTAAGCTTCACATTTCTGCATTTAAAAGCTCCGTTCACATCCATTGTACGTCTGTAAATGTAAATTGCAAATGACAAATCATGCTTCTCAAAACTATTTCAGCATAAATTCGACCTTGACAGGGGTATTAAACGGCCCACTTGTAGGAAAATCTGAAATGGGACAAATGGGATCTTTTGTTCCCATTAATTTAGCTGGGATGCAAATGATGTGTGAGATAAACAGCCTGAAGCGATGTCAATACCATCACCATCAGCTGCGAGTAAGAAACAGAGCTCCACACGGGCCGAGACGATAAACAAGCAGCGCTGAATGTGTCTTGTAAACAAGAGGCTGACATGTTGATCTCAGAGACTGGATGGAGGTTTATAGCTGGTATGGTTCTTTCAGCACCACGGACAGCGGCTGCTTCTGCTGACAGACACAAAGATACAGACGCACGTTTGGGGAACGCTCACAATCAAATGAATGGATAAATAAATAAACCGTAGGCTTTCAGAAACTACGCCAGACCTGAAGCGCAACTTACACATAGCTCAAGTTTAGTTTGCTGTCGGCAGTTGCCTAGGAAATGTTCTTGATCATTCGTCTTCATTAATGGTTACAGTGAGCAACACAAATATGCAAACATTCATCACAAACTTTGTGATTCTGTGTTCGGTTAATCATCCTAAGAAAAACTGACAAAACAAGGGAAAAGTGTTCTAGACACACACACACACACACACACACACACACACTCTCTTACAGGCACACACACACGCACACACACACACACACACTTATTCGTACACACGCTCTCGCACACACACAGACACACTCTCACACACACTCACAGGCACACACTCTCTCACACACACACACTCACACACGCTCTCTCACACACACACGCTCTCGCACACACACTCACTCTCGCACATGCTGTCACACACACACTCACTCACACTCACTCACACACACACACACTCTCACAGGCACACACACACACACGCACACACTCTCACACACACTTATTCGTACACACGCTCTCGCACACGCTGTCACACACACAGACACACTCTCACACACACTCACAGGCACACACACACACACACACACACACACTCACTCACTCACACACACATGCTCTCGCACTCACACACGCTCTCGCACACACACACACGCTCTCGCACACACACTCACTCTCGCACATGCTGTCACACACACACTCACTCACACTCACACACACACACACTCTCACAGGCACACACGCACGCACACACACACACGCACACACTCTCACAGGCACACACACACTCAGACACACTCTCACACACACTTATTCGTACACACGCTCTCGCACACGCTGTCACACACAGACACACTCTCACACACTCACAGGCACACACTCACACTCTCGCACACACACTCACTCTCGCACATGCTGTCACACACACACACACACACACACACACTCTCACAGGCACACACATGCACACACTTTCACAGGCGCACACACACTCAGACACTCTCACACACTTATTCGTACACACGCTCTTGCACACGCTGTCACACACACACACACACACACACACACACACACACACACACACACACACACACACACAGACACACTCTCACACACTCACAGGCACACACACACTCACAGGCACACACTCTCACACACACACACTCTCACACACATTCACACACTCACTCACACACGCTCTCGCACACACACTCTCACACACACACACTCTCACACACTCTCACACACATACACTCTCACACACATTCACTCTCGCACATGCTGTCACACACACACACTCTCACAGACGTACACACTCTCACAGGCACACACATGCACACACACACACACACACACAGACACACTCTCACAGGCACACACTCTCACACACACACTCACACGCACACACTCTCACACACACTCACAGGCACACACACACACACACTCTCACACACTCTCACACACATTCACACACACACACACTCACAGGCACACACACACACACACACACTCAGACACTCTCACACACACTTATTTGTACACACGCTCTCGCACACGCTGTCACACACACACTCACAGACACACTCTCACACACTCTCACAGGCACACACGCGCGCACACACACACACACACACACACACTCAGACACACTCTCACACACGCTGTCACACACAGACACTCTCACACACACTCATAGGCACACTCACACTCTCACACACACTCAGACACTCACTCACACACGCTCTCGCACACACTGTCACACACACACACTCACTCTCGCACATGCTGTCACACACACACACACACACACACACACACACACACACACACACACTCGCTCACACTCACAGGCACACACACAGTCTCTTTCACACACACACTCACACTCTCTCTCACACACACACACACTCTCATGCTCTCGCACACACACACACACACTCACACACACTCTCTCACACACACACACACACACACTCACACACACTCTCTCACACACACACACACACACGTTCTCGCACACACTGTCACATACCCTGTCACACACACTCTCTCTCTTAATTACTATATATAGTCATTAAAATATATAAAATATAACACACACACACACATTTATAAATTATAAGTAATATACTAATATACTAAATAAATAAATAAATAAATAAGTAAAACAGCATCTAAACGTTATGCATTTATAATCAAATAAGAAAATACATTTATTTTTGGGCTGTGAAATCATCCAAAAGGTTAAAATGGTCAGTAACAACTTATGAGATGCGTTGTCCAGTTATCGAGACATTACATTGGAAATATGAAAAATAAAGTGCTGATTGTGAGCTATACTGTACTGTCAACTTTATGCAAATGAGCAGTGCGGCAACTACCAATGGGATTGCGGCTGATGCATTTGGATATATTTCAACACTGTCAGTGTAAAGGAACTTTAAATGTTGCTATAGTGACTATTCCTTCTGAGGAAGACAGACAGACAGAGGGACAGCAGGCAAACAGACAAGCATATGAATATCTGTCAACAGCAGACAGCAAACTTGATTAAACTGCACATAGATATTAATACAGTCATTATTATTCAAGGAGAAAAAGCCCATATGGTAATCTGGGACTCAATATGCAAACTCAAAACTCTTCACTTCCTATAGAGAGTTCTGCATATTCTGCTGACAAGAAATACAATCACTGTAAATATTGTATGCTAACATTTTATGGATTGTATTACTAGAATGTATTATTTATGAATTATTTTTATGATTACTAATTAAAATGGAATAAATGTAAAAAACTAAATTCACACATTGTATTTTGAATGTTAAAGTTAAATGCCATTGATTGGTTGTGAATAAAGAATCACGTCTAATTGGTCAAGAAGAACCATAAAATGTTAGACAAGAAGGCCATTCGACTCCATGTTTGAAATCCTCTGAAGCTGTACGGCAGTGGGGGAAAAACGGACCAAAATTGAATCCACTGAAAATCCTGAACGATCAGAATCAGAAAACTCGCTCTTTTGAGTCGGATCTTTTCTGTGATTCATTGACTCAGTTCATAACACTGGTCTGAATGATTCGTTCATCCATCCAATTCTTGAGTTCGACTCACTGATTCAATAATCAGTGATTCAATAAGTTCATTCAATAAGTGATTGTCGGCTTACTGGAGGGGGAAGATTTTCAGTGGAAAACAACTTAAATTTCAGTATGTTTGCTGAAAAACTAGACAAAGAACACTAGACAAATCACATATTGCATTGTTTTTTAAAAAAAAAAGCTTCAGTCCCCATTCATTACAATTGAATGTAAAAGAGCAACTGGCACAATCTTCAAAAAATTTTGGTGGCTGGCCGGTGGGCGGTGGCAGCTGCCAGTCGGATTTTGGCTGGTCACGTGACCTGCCAGTGGCTGGCCAGTGGGGGGTGGCAGCTGCCAGTCGGATTCTGGCTGGTCACGTGACCTGCCAGTGGCTGGCCGGTGGGCGGTGGCAGCTGTCAGTCGGATTTTGGCTGGTCACGTGACCTGCCAGTGGCTGGCCGGTGGCAGCTGCCAGTCGGATTTTGGCTGGTCACGTGACCTGCCAGTGGATGGCCGGTGGGGGGTGGCAGCTGCCAGTCGGATTCTGGCTGGTCACGTGACCTGCCAGTGGCTGGCCGGTGGGCGGTGGCAGCTGCCAGTCGGATTTTGGCTGGTCACGTGACCTGCAGTGGCTGGCCGGTGGGGGGTGGCAGCTGCCAGTCAGATTTTGGCTGGTCACGTGACCTGCAGTGGCTGGCCGGTGGGGGGTGGCAGCTGCCAGTCGGATTTTGGCTGGTCACGTGACCTGCAGTGGCTGGCCGGTGGGGGGTGGCAGCTGCCAGTCGGATTTTGGCTGGTCACGTGACCTGCCAGTGGCTGGCCGGTGGGCGGTGGCAGCTGCCAGTCGGATTCTGGCTGGTCAAGTGACCTGCCAGTGGCTGGCCGGTGGGGGGTGGGCGGTGGCAGCTGCCAGTTGGATTCTGGCTGGTCATGTGACCTGCCAGTGCCTGGCCGGTGGGCGATGGAAGCTGCCAGTCAGATTCTGGGCTGGCTGGCGGCTGGCAGTCTCAGCCACTGTTGAGCTGTGCGTATAACGTGTTCACTTTCGCTGCATGGAAATACATTATTTTATTATTATGAATATAATCTTAGGAATCTATTCTTTTGTATAATATACATCTTAGGGCGGTTCTCACAATTAAAGCACGGCTGGTCACGACTGGGTGCTTACTGACATTTGGCTGGCCGCTCAGTTCAGCCAGCCGCCCTTGCCTCTAAATCCAAGAAAATTGTTCTAATTTGAAAGAAAAAAAAATTGCCTATAAAAACATGAATTATCCCAATAACATGAATATTCAGAGAGCGGCCAGCCAAGCATCAGTAAGCACCCAGTTGTGATCACGTTCATTTGACTGCTTTAATAGTGAAAAAAAAAACCTAAAACGTCTATCAAACACAATAATAGATTCCTAAGATTATATTCATAATAATAAAATAATGCATTTCCATGCAGCGAGAGTGATGGAGAACGCGTTGTACTCATAGCTCAACTGCGGCTGAGACTGGCAGCTGCCACCACCCACTGACAAGTCACATGATCTGTCAGTGGCGGCTCCTGCCAGCCAGTTGAAGATTGAACCCCTTCTCATTAAATAATTGAATTAAAGCAAATTAAATATTTTTAAAAATTACAAAAACAACACATTTTAATATACTAATTAATATATATACTATATATGGGGCCTCCATGGATCGGACTTGTTTGTTCAGCACATCCCACAGATGCTCGATTGGATTGAGATCTGGGGAATTTGAAGGCCAAGTCAACACCTCAAACTCGTTGCTGTGCTCCTCAAACCATTCCTGAACCATTTGTGCTTTGTGGCGGCGCATTATCTGCTGAAAGAGCCACAGCCACCAGGGAATACCGTTTCCATGAAAGGGTGTACATGGTCTGCAACAATGCTTAGGTAGGTGGTGCGTGTCAAAGTAACATCCACATGGATGGCAGGAAACCAAGGTTTCCCAGCAGAACATTGCCCAAAGCATCACTGCCTCCGCCGGCTTGCTTTCTTCCCATAGTGCATCCTGGTGCCATGTGTTCCCCAGGTAAGCAACGTACATGCACCCCACATACATGGGGGTCCTCAGACCAGGCCATCTTCTTCCATTGCTCCGTGGTCCAGTTCTGATGCTCACGTGCCACTGTTGGCTCTTTCAGCGGTGGACGGGTCAGCATGGGCACCCTGACTGGTCTGCGGCTGTGCCGCCCCATACGCAACAAACTGTGATGCACTGTGTATTCTGACACCTTTCTATCAGAACCAGCATTAACTTCTTGAGCAATCTGAGCTCCAGTAGCTCGTCTGTTTGATCGGACCACACGGGCCCGCCTTCACTCCCCAAGTGCATCAATGAGCCTTGGCCGCCCATGACCCTGTCGCTGGTTCACCACTGTTCCTTCTTTGGAGCACTTTTAATAGAGACTGACCACTGCAGACCGGGAACACCCCACAAGAGCTGCAGTTTTGGAGATGCTCTGACCCAGTCGTCTAGCCATCACAATTTGGCCCTTGTCAAACAAATATTAGGTCATAATGCCTTATCGATATATATATATATATATATATATATATATATATATATATATATATATATATATATATATATATATATATATATGATATATACACACTGATAAATATTGATTACTATAAGTAATAAATTAAATTAAGATAGATCTTCACAAAAAAACTTTTTCTTTCTTGTGTTCTATGGAAAAAAAGTCTTACTTCTGGTTTAACTATCCCTTTAAAAAGTAAAGAAAAGCTTCATTATTGCAGTAGGAATGAGGAAGCATTCTAACTTTTAATGTGTCATTTTAATGTGATTTTAATGAAAATTAGCCAACATGTTCACTTAACGGTGAAAAGGTTCTTAAGAGCAATATTAGAGGTGACAAATTAATTGAGGTCAGGTTGATATACTGGCAGGTTACGTGTTCAAAATGTAGCAATTATTCTAAAGACATTTTACAACACCATTAAGAAAGCCACAAAAGATGTCTATCAATACACGGCTAAATTAATGTGCAGCCACCCGTCGTTTATAAATGTACATTGAGCAATAAAACGGAAGCATTAACCTTAATTCAAAAGAAACAAGCATAATTAAAAAATACTTCAAGCTCCAAATCCAATAATCACACAGGCATTGTGGGAAAACCGGGCAGCAGTTTTTTTGTTCCTGCAATAATTCAGTCAATACGCATCTGATTATAATGCAACATCCTAGAGAGGTGCATATCACTGATGATAAATGACTAAAATAAGCACTTTTCGGCTCTCGACAGCTACCAGGTCTGAGAGATTCAACAAACACAAACACAACACCGTCCTGTCACTTCACAAGGACATTAGCGCAAAGCTCTCGCTCATCGATTCTGCACTCCTGCCAGCGTAAACAGCCGATCGATGGCATGACATGAATGTGCTATTTATCAGATTAAGCCTAAATGGAGTTTTAGGATGATAATATCTATCACTTTTGTCTCGAACCCCCTCGAGGCAGATTATGGCTCTTAACTTAGTATGTACAACGGAACAATAGAACAATACAGGGAGTCTGAAAAGAAACAAACAAGTGGAGGGTTTCAACTGGTGGTTAACTGGTTAAGGCTGGAAATGGTTTAATCCCTGCTGGAATTCATGTTACTAAGAGAAGATTCTCACAGCTGTTTATTTGAGCCAGGAACCCTTTCCTGTACAGGTAAAAACACTAATATAATATATTATATTATATACTATATTAGATCAGTAAAAGTATACAAGTACTTGACGTTAAACTGTATAATAAATAAATAATAAATAAATAACATTATGCAAGTATATGACACACACACACACACACACACACACACATCAAACATAAATAAACTAAATAAACAAAAACAAAACATAAGGTAAAATAAATTAAAATGAAATTTTATAAAAGTCCACCTTAAAGTGTTCAAACTAACTAACTAAAGAAATAAACAAACAGTAAGTGAATGACACATGAATTAACTAACTAACTGTATGTGCATGACAAATTTAAAGACATGTGAATGGCATTGAATTGCTGTGCATAAATATACTAAATAAATAAATAAATAACATTATGCAAGTATATGACACACACAAAACAATTATAAAACATAAATAAACTAAAATAAACAAGTATTAGTATGTAATTAATAAGTACTAGTATCTAATGAATAAGTACTAGTATCTATTGAATAAGTATTAGTATCTATTGAATAAGTACTAGTATCTAATTAATAAGTACTAGTATCTAATGAATAAGTACTAGTATCTATTGAATAAGTACTAGTATCTAATTAATAAGTACTAGTATCTAATGAATAAGTACTAGTATCTAATGAATAAGTACTAGTATCTAATGAATAAGTACTAGTATCTAATGAATAAGTACTAGTATCTAATGAATAAGTACTAGTATCTATTGAATAAGTACTAGTATCTAATTAATAAGTACTAGTATCTAATGAATAAGTACTAGTATCTAATGAATAAGTACTAGTATCTAATGAATAAGTACTAGAATCTAATGAATAAGTATTAATATCTATTGAATAAGTACTAGAATCTAATGAATAAGTACTAGAATCTAATGAATAAGTATTAATATCTATTGAATAAGTACTAGTATCCAATGAATAAGTACTAGTATCTAATGAATAAGTATTAATATCTAATGAATAAGTACTAGTATCTAATTAATAAGTACTAGTATCTAATGAATAAGTACTAGTATCTAATGAATAAGTACTAGTATCTATTGAATAAGTACTAGTATCTAATGAATAAGTACTAGTATCTAATGAATAAGTACTAGTATCTAATGAATAAGTACTAGAATCTATTGAATAAGTACTAGTATCTAATGAATAAGTACTAGTATCTAATGAATAAGTACTAGTATCTAATGAATAAGTACTAGAATCTATTGAATAAGTACTAGTATCTAATGAATAAGTACTAGTATCTAATGAATAAGTACTAGTATCTAATGAACAAGTACTAGTATCTATTGAATAAGTACTAGTATCTAATGAATAAGTACTAGTATCTAATGAACAAGTACTAGTATCTAATGAATAAGTACTAGTATCTAATGAATAAGTACTAGAATCTAATGAATAAGTATTAATATCTATTGAATAAGTACTAGTATCCAATGAATAAGTACTAGTATCTAATGAATAAGTATTAATATCTAATGAATAAGTACTAGTATCTAATTAATAAGTACTAGTATCTAATGAATAAGTACTAGTATCTAATGAATAAGTACTAGTATCTATTGAATAAGTACTAGTATCTAATGAATAAGTACTAGTATCTAATGAATAAGTACTAGTATCTAATGAATAAGTACTAGAATCTAATGAATAAGTATTAATATCTATTGAATAAGTACTAGTATCCAATGAATAAGTACTAGTATCTAATGAATAAGTATTAATATCTAATGAATAAGTACTAGTATCTAATTAATAAGTACTAGTATCTAATGAATAAGTACTAGTATCTAATGAATAAGTACTAGTATCTATTGAATAAGTACTAGTATCTAATGAATAAGTACTAGTATCTAATGAATAAGTACTAGTATCTAATGAATAAGTACTAGAATCTATTGAATAAGTACTAGTATCTAATGAATAAGTACTAGTATCTAATGAATAAGTACTAGTATCTAATGAATAAGTACTAGAATCTATTGAATAAGTACTAGTATCTAATGAATAAGTACTAGTATCTAATGAATAAGTACTAGTATCTAATGAACAAGTACTAGTATCTATTGAATAAGTACTAGTATCTAATGAATAAGTACTAGTATCTAATGAACAAGTACTAGTATCTAATGAATAAGTACTAGTATCTAATGAACAAGTACTAGTATCTATTGAATAAGTACTAGTATCTAATGAACAAGTACTAGTATCTAATGAACAAGTACTAGTATCTAATGAATAAGTACTAGTATCTAATGAATAAGTACTAGTATCTAATGAATAAGTACTAGTATCTAATGAATAAGTACTAGTATCTAATGAATAAGTACTAGTATCTAATGAATAAGTACTAGAATCTATTGAATAAGTACTAGTATCTAATGAATAAGTACTAGTATCTAATGAATAAGTACTAGTATCTAATGAACAAGTACTAGTATCTATTGAATAAGTACTAGTATCTAATGAATAAGTACTAGTATCTAATGAACAAGTACTAGTATCTAATGAATAAGTACTAGTATCTAATGAACAAGTACTAGTATCTATTGAATAAGTACTAGTATCTAATGAACAAGTACTAGTATCTATTGAATAAGTACTAGTATCTAATGAACAAGTACTAGTATCTAATGAACAAGTACTAGTATCTAATGAATAAGTACTAGTATCTAATGAATAAGTACTAGTATCTAATGAATAAGTACTAGTATCTAATGAACAAGTACTAGTATCTAATGAACAAGTACTAGTATCTAATGAATAAGTACTAGTATCTAATGAATAAGTACTAGTATCTAATGAACAAGTACTAGTATCTAATGAATAAGTACTAGTATCTAATGAATAAGTACTAGTATCTAATGAATAAGTACTAGTATCTAATGAATAAGTACTAGTATCTATTGAATAAGTACTAGTATCTATTGAATAAGTACTAGTATCTAATGAATAAGTATTAGTATCTATTGAATAAGTACTAGTATCTAATGAATAAGTTTTATTTTATTATTTTAGTTTCAAGGATTAAAAGGCTTGCCATAGTGATGTTATATTCTGATATTCAACTGAAGGAGCCCAGCAGGTCAAAGAAGTC